>VZRF01010368.1:663835-805739 GCA_013396875.1 Vireo altiloquus | reverse complement strand
AAAAAAAAAAAAAAAAAAGAAAGAAAGAAAAGTCACATTTTGCTTCTTAGAATCATAGAATAGTTTTGGTCCAAACTGCTGTGCCCCCATCTCCATCCATGACCATGATCTTGGTTTTCTTCACACTCTGTCCTGTCACCAAGTTGGTCTCAAATGCTTTTAAATACCTGTTATCAAACCCAGTTCTTCAGAAAGGCACATTTCTCAAATGAAGAATCAAAATTCAATTTTATCATATAACTGATGCCATCACAGCCATGCAAAGAAGAGATGTCTTACTCTGCATTCTGCATATTTTGTCTCAAAAAATCTTGTTAACAATGAAAACGACCAGTCTTATTAGTTTTTTCGGGAGCAAGGCAGAGAATAGGCATGGCACTGCTCTCCCCTGAAGGTAGAAATGGAGAAAAATCAGACCTCTGGTGCTTCTTGGATCCACTGGAAAAAGCTACTGCCTTCTGCAGTACAGCTTTCTCAGGTAATCCTCTGCACAAACACAGCAAACTCTCTTCTCTCCAGTCCCCATGAATGGGCTTGATAAAGCAAAAGAGGAGAAATAGCCAAATTTGAGATTGAAAAGACAGGAATCTCCAACTGTAAGAAGACTATGATTGCTCCATGTACAGTAATTCTTTTAAATTATCCAGTCTAGTTTCAACTTAAAAATGATGAGACTTCCACCATATCCTGTAGACACCTACACAGTTCAATAGATCTTGCTGTCAAGGCTCCTTCAATCTCAGTCTAAATGTTCCCATCCTAATTTTACCCCACTACTCTTAGTTATAGCCTATATTATTACTCTTCGTTATAGCCTATATTCTGGCCTCAAAGTAATTCCACTCTCACATGGTGTTGGTATCATAATATTTCCATCCTCCTCTACCCTCTGGCAAAGGAAGACGTTAGAAAAATATACTAGAACAAATTAAAATTGTCAGGAAAGCCAATGAATGCCAGATAATTTTAAGATAAATACAATCAGAGCAGTTGAAAATGGAAGAGGACTATTAGATTACCGAATGCATCCCTGAATACAGGATATCTTAAATTAATCCAATATTAAATGTGATCTAGGCCAAAATGTCAAGAAGAGCCTTGCACATCTTCTTTAATTTAGAATTTCCTGGATACAATATCTCAAAATGCTACACAGCAGCACACAAAGGTGTGTTAATTTATTTCACAGAAATCCACTTAATTTCTTTTTAAAAAATGATACACTTTGTCTTAGAGCAAACTCATCTCCAATGGGAAGACCTTGGACATGACTTAAGTTGCCTGTCAAGGCTGTGCCTTCTCCAAGCTGAGTGCAGAGGGAAATATTGCTGTGCCTGTCTGCAGTCAGGTACAACTGCTGCATCCAACCTCATTTGAGCTGCAGTTTCAACAAACACACATGGGAATGCAGTACTGGAAGAATATTTGATTGTGTTTGTTTACCAACAGTGTTGATGCCAAGCAGCTCTGCCTGGCAAAAAAAAAAAAAAAANNNNAAAAAAAAAGGAGAAAGAAAAAAAAGGATGAAATTTGATTTTTAATAATTCCACAGCTCTGATAGGAACTGTGCTACAAAAAAATACCATTTCAGGACTTTAGAAGACAGATGGTCTAAATGAAACAGCAATATATCAAAATCTCAAACCTGTAAGTCTTGTGAAAGTTATTTTATAGGAAATATAAACTTAAATACATATTCCCAAAGTCAGACCACGTAGCACAACTGTGATCACCAGCAGTCTTGACTTCGGTTGGGTGTGGGTTTTTTTGAGTTTTCTTTGTGGTTTTACCTGGATTAGCTCAAGATACAAGGAATTTCACTTTTTTTCAACACAGGACCCTTAGGGAAGAACAGTAAAGTTATTCCTAAACTTTTTAAACCAATAAATCACAGTCAATTTCCAAAATATCTAACAGGCTTCAGTGTCTTACAGTCTGCATTTACTTTTAAGATTTTTCTGAAGAACTGAAAAATTGCTTTGTAAACATCAGACATCTCAGTCCAGAATGAACTCAGTTCCTTTGAATGACATTGATTCACAAATCTAGACTCAAGAAAGCATTTTCTTGTAACAAAACTCTTCATTTTGGGGTCAATTAAAAATAGATTCAAGAGCAAATAAGGTTCCTTAGCAACTCAAACAAAGCAGGAGAAAAAGAGAGTCATTGCTAACCACCAAGGGAAAACCAAAATGTCTCATCTCTTTGCTAAATTACCTTCCTTTATTTCATTAGCAGCCTCTTCAGGCCTGTTGTACGAGGGACATTTGCTGTCACGTGTAATGATTTCAGTAAGGATATTTTTATTCTGCTAACCAGGCATGAGGCAGCCAGGCTGGGTTGAGGTGTCCTTGTTTTTTCATTGAGGTGACTCTGCCCTTTGCTCTTGTGAGACTCCACCTTGAGCTCGGGAGTTCCCAGCACAGGAAGGACCTGGACCTGTTGGAATGAGCCACCAAGTTGATGGAGGGATGGAGCACCTCTGCCATTAGGAAAGGCTGAGAGAATTGGGGTTGTTCAGCTTGGAGGACAGAAGGCTTCAGGGTGACCTAATCGTGGCCTTCCAGTACCTAAAAGGACCCCACAAGAAAAATGGAGACTTATTCCAAGGGCATGGAGTGACAGGACAGGGGGGGATGGCTTCAAACTGAAGGACAGGTGGTTTAGATTAGATACAGGAAGAAATTCTTTACTGTGAGGGTGGTGAGGCCCTGGCACAGGCTGTCCATAAAAGCTGTGGCTGCCCCATCCCTGGAAGTGTCCAAGGCCAGGCTGGATGGAGCTCTGAGCAACCTGGGATAGTGGAAGGTGTTCCTGTCCATGTCAGCGCATTGGAACGAGGTGATCTTTAAGGTCCCTTCCAACTCAAACCATTCTGTAATTCTGTGTTTTGCTTTGTGCTTCTTTGGCATCTATTTAAGAGGTCGTTGCTTTGCTGTTTTGGTTTTCAGGCACTATAAAGAGAAAAGCACTTGAACAATACTCTGGTTTTTAAGGAAAAGCTGGTGTATACAGCAACAGTTATGAAACCTTCTACTCAGAAATGGCAGGGAAAGAGATCTAATAGATTATAAATAAAAGAAAAAAGCTTTTATTCATGAAGAGAAAAGCCTTCAGAGTCCAGAATATATTTTTTTAAAAAGTTCTTTCTTCTCAAGATATGTCTGGCAGACTAGCTGGAACCATATACCCCAAACACTATTTTGGATGCTCACTAGTCTTTGGAAAGTCAAAGGGATCAATTAAGATTTTCAGAATTTTAATCCAGGGCCAATTATTTTTGCAACAAACTCTTAAAGCAGGTCTGACTGGCATAATATGGATATTAATTACAACTCTTTTGATTTGGATTTTGCAAATAGCCTCCTGAGTCATGGGCTGTGTTTAAGAAGCTGAACTCATTGTTGCCACACACTGCAGGAAAACATACTACTTTGTTGTCACTAGTTAAGTGATTGCTACTTCATATCAAAGTGAGAATTCACAAGTCTCAAATATGAGTATGACCTTAGAGACTTTGAGGAGACTCTAACTGGCCAAACCAGATGAGAATGGCAAAGAGACCACAAGGCACGGGGAAGAATCCAGACACAAGTCTCTTTCGTGACAATATATTTTAGAATCTCACAAATATTTGTATTCTTTTCTGCTGGAAAGACAGGTTGAATCAGGTTGAGGGTTTTTTTAAACTTATTTATGCTAATTCTATGTGGGGAAAGAATGACAACAACAATAAAAAAAAGCCCTGCTAATACACCTCAGGTCTGCTATCCTATATATCACAGTGACTTCTGTCTGTGAGAAGGAGCATTTTCCTTAAATTTCCTCCTAATCTTAAGAGAGAAAGATGACTGAACCACTGCCAGCAGAGCAAAGCAGAGCTGTGCTGCTGATATTTGCCTCTTCCTCGTGCAGCTTGCACCAGCTTCCCTCCATTACTGTGTTGCAGTCCCTTCCAACTCAAGGTGAGCAGAGTGAATCCACTGAGCCCTGGAAATGACAGCAACGTTTTCCATCACATGCTGGATAAAGGAAAGGCTACTTTGCCTTGGTGTCCTTCTGCAGCATTTGGTATCATGAAATGTTAGACCACAAGGACTGATAAGGGAGAAGCAGATGGCTCATTCCTTTCTCTTCTCTTTTTACCTGTTTTCCAGGGGATGGTTCCCTTTTCATCCTCCTCCTTTGCAAAATAACTGTGTTCTGCCTGTGCCTCAGGATTCAAGTAATTTTTAGATGCTGCATCAAGGCACTTACACTGAGTAGCTCATCAAATAAAGGGTTTAATAACTGGTATGAAAAAGGTACCTAAGTATCACTCCAGACTGAGAAGACCATGCTTTGTTTGGTTTCTTTATCAGAGTAGCAGGAAAGTGTCATCTCCTATAATAATTATTATTAAGCACAGCTATTAACATAAACTAAATTATCTCCTTTTCCTGACTAACCTATGGCTTCCTTTTCTCTGGCATTTTACCTGCCAACACAAAAAGACCACACACACTTCACGAACCCTTTTTAACTGATACTTTCAATTTTCTACATTTTATTTTAAGGATCAAAATAATTTTTGGCCATGTAAAGTTGAAAGCTCAATAAAAGCCATAAGCCAAGCTGCACAGGGTGTGACCATCACACAGTGGGGAGAGCTCAGGGAAACACTGTGCTGCGAAAATGTGCCCTTTTTCCCCAAAAAAGGCCTGGGTGGTGTTGCTGGAGGTTTTACATGGAAGACTTGAAGCCAAGAAGCTGCAATTGTTATCACAGAATCATACAACATCCTGAGTTGGAAGGGACTCAAAGGGATTACGGAGTCAGGCTCATGGCCTTAAACAGGACAGCCTCAAGAACCACCGAGAATCTACAACTAAAATTACAATTGTCAAGGGAAAAATGGAGTTGGGGGATGGTAGAATCTGTTTGTGCTACCTCGACTTTGAGCTGGACAAAGCAAGCTTTCCCTCCCTCCTTATCTGTTTTGTAATGATGCTTGCACAGAGCAGAGAATTATTTAATCCTGCCCCAGCAGCCACTGTGCTGGACTGGCACATGAAATTCACATCAGTGGCCAAAGGGAGGATCAGATCATGGCCCTCCAGGTGCCAGGGGGTTTATCCCTGGATAATCATCCCAATTCCTATCTCCAGATAAACGTCCAATCCCTATTCATTAACCAAAAAGGAAGGGAGGTGCTCCTAACACAAAGAGCAGGGCTAAAGCAATATTCCCCCCTACCAAAGTGTTGGATAAAGGGCAATTTTCCCATTTGTCCCACTGCTTCCAACATTTGCCATGAACACTAATCCTGAGAGTGGAACATCCTAGCTGTTAAGGCTCTCAAATGCTGACTACCCTGCTCATTTTGACTAATAAAAACGAAAGCAAGCAGCACACACTGAATATATCCAGCCATTCTGCATTGCTCACAAATTCCCCTGTATTAACATCTCATCTACAGTGCAATGATCTACAGTTTTACAGCTTTCCAGCAGCAAAATAAGGCACTATTTGGAACATTCTGTAGAGTTATTTCACATCAAAATAATGGTACATTTGCAAATGGCTTTTCAATCCCTGGATAAGTTTTATCCATCTGCCCCTGAAACCAATCTAAGTCTTCAATTATTTTTAGCTGATCCTCACCTATACAGCAATATAACAACCTCCAGTCTTCTACTTGCAAAATGAGACTGTGATGAGGTACAAAGTTACAAAGGTACAAAGGAGATTTCCACACCATGGCATATATAAATAACAGGGAGGAAAAAAAAATCCCATTACTTCTCATATTAAGCTTTTTTGCTCTTTCTCTTAAAATATCCCCTGATGGGCCTCAGGAGTTGCAGGGAGAAACTTGGGTTGCACAAGCATGGGCTGTACAACTCAATTACCAAGATCTGAAGGAAACTCATGTCCTCAGACAGAATCTCTGAGGTTTCACTACGAATGCTGCTGATCTAATTAGGAAACACTCAGCATCTTCGTGGCAATTACTAAAGAAAATAATTATGACATGGTATGACCACTGTCTTCTTTCAGCTGGAAAAGCAGCAGAAAATGACAGGAAATGGAAGTCAGACAGGAGTTAATAAAACAGCCTTGGGCAAGAGAGCAGAGATGATTCCATGAGAAGGTAAAATATTTTTGACTGGAAAACGAGGAAAAAGCAGCACATTGCAAGCTGAGGACCAACAGAAAAAGAGTCCATTTAGTCATAAATGAGCCACAGACTCACCACAATAAAACAGGTTATGCTTGCAGACAGCTGCCTATCACAGCTTATTATAGGAAAAGAGCCTTTAATGGTGCCACGGTTCAGTTCATGGCTGTTCTACTGTCACATGCTTGCCCTCAAGTAATACCAGGTGACAATGCACTGACAATCCTACACCCATTAATGCCATGAATTAAATCTCTTCCGACTCAAAAAGCAATTTGAATCATTGAAAATACTTTGAAGTCCCCGTAGGAGATAAGTCCGGTGGTTTCAACGGGGAACTGGAAAGCAAAATGCTTCAAAAATGTCCCAACCCTAATTACTGCTCTGCTGTGAGAATTTTATCATGTGAACTTAACTGCCCTGCCTCAGTTTACTGATGTGTACAATATTAACAGGTGGCTCTGGAGTAATCAAAATAGGGCAGACACTTTCCAAAACAATGAAGGTGATCAGAGTAGGGCTCACGCAACACAGAGGTGCGAGTCTTAATTAATGTTTATAAAGTGCCTGAAGAACCTGAGAGAGCTGGCGCTGAGGGAATACAAAGTATCATTACCTTTATTTTGCAAAGAGACATGAATATGTAATTATAATTTTATTACCCACGCAGATTTATAAGGAGGGTTTGAGCACAAAAGAAATTAAACTTTTTGACACTTTCTCTGCAGCTCAGGTTCATTATCAGAGCCATGTATCAAATGTAAAATGTAAATTTAATAACTCACTCTTAAGATAAACTGTGAAATCATACCCAAACCCTCACTGTCTTCGAGCAATGTATAAGCAAAACACTGTGTGACAAGAGTGTTTTAAAAGTCAGGATTGTTATGTGGTTACAGCATGACACAATCTCAGTACTTTCAGAGCATTCATTTACTGTAGCAGCTGTATTTCCCCCTTTATTTTGATTATCTTGACATTTTCTAATCATGAGAGTTATAAAATTTAAAATTATATGGCAGGCTTGATAGGCTGCAGATTCACCACCTCAAGTGAAGTTACTTTATTTATTAAATGTTAAATTACTTTTCTGCAGAAGGAGAGTTGTATTTTGGTTAATTTTTGCTTTTTGAATGCTACCACAAATTTCTTCTGATAATACAGTGGTCTGAGTGACAGCAGAGAGATTTATCTTTTCAATAATCCTTGATAAATATTGACCAAAGATGCCAGTTCTGTCTTTCACCATTGAGATGAATTCATTTTGGCACAAAAACAGCAGGGTTTTTTTTAGTATGGTTCCTAGTATGACTCAAAAGTTTCTAATCTGATCTTAGAATTTGCACAGATTTCTTTTCCCTCAGCAGCTCTATCATTTTCAGGTATTTTAGGCGGGGTCTGAAATTTGGCTGGGGAGGTACAGCTGCCTTCATGTTAAGCATGATGGTTTTCCTTCTCAGCCCTAATTCCTATAAATAATACTCTCTGTAAAATACTGTCCTCTGCACTCAAGAATTTTTATCCAGATGCCCCCAATGTTCCCTTTACTGAGCAGTCCCATTTCCAGTACCAGGTTTCCCCCCAAGCTCCATGTCCAGCCCAATCTCTAAGAGCCATGAATCAACTTAGAGGCAACTCTACAACTTCTTTGCTTTCAGACATTTATGGCACAACTGAAAGCAATTTGTTGGCATGACCAAACTACCTATCTCCTATCCCCTGTTCCCCTTCAGAAATGACTTGACTAATAATAATGGTCTATTAAAGGGTTTCAGTTAAGAATTTAAACTTTTAGTTTAACTTTTGAAGAGAGAACGCTATCAAGCCTCACTTCTTTACAGGGAATATTTGAAATATTCTCTTTATTTTTTCATAATTATTTCATTGCTTAATAAATAGACGTAAAGAATAAAAAAAGAAAAAGAAAAAGAAATTACTGTTTATCTTGGCAAAGAAACATCCCAATGTGGAATTCCAGTCTTCTGTCCTGAATCTACAGCTCACACATTGCACAATTGTGTACAAGGCTTCTCTGTTTTGACAGATGCAATGCAAAGATGAAAACATATTCCAAGGCAGAAGGATTTGCAGCTTTTCAAACAATAATTTGAGTTTTGGCTTTGAATCCCCCTAACATCACAGGGAGGAATACGACCACTATTAGCCCCAAAAGCATGGCATGAATTTGAAGTTCAGCTCTCAAATGGGGGTTTTTATGTACAATGAAGTCTTATTCTCTATGCTAAAACAGCAAATGAAGTAGGTACAGATGTCAGTTGGATAACCAGGACTGAGATCTTCAACCATTTTTCAGAAGACAACTCTTAGCAAATCTGCACTGAATATCAACAGAGAACTTAAGATGAGATTAACACACTGATTTTGATGCTGAGAGTCACGCTGGCCCTTGCCGCAAACATATCTGAAATATTATTCCTTAGTCATCTTTTTCAAGAGATCACAGGTTTAGTCAGGCTGACCTACAGCCCCTCCAGAAAGTCAATGTACTGAGAAGTCTATTACTTTTACTCATCTATATTTCTCCCCAAGGATCATATCAGAAAAAGAGGTCGCATTGCAGTCTGCCTTGTTTGCAGAACTCATTCTTCCTGCATATATTTACAGTGACCGAGCTCTTTGTTTAGACACACACAGAGTTTCACTCAAAATACAGTTATCTCAGAAGGCAAACAGCAAGGCAGAAAGGCAAAACAGATTATCACTGCTGCCTCTGGAGCAGACCTGAATGAATTCCCTAAAATACTTAACCCATGGATAAAAGTTCTGATGGCAACATCATTACCCAGGACTTCAGAGAGACCAACATGTGATGACCAAATGGTTACAGACACAAGGACCTCAAAGTTAGATTGCCTTTGAAGTAATCAGATCACATCACTCTGTACTGTAATAAAAATACAATGCCTTGGAGAAATAAAGGAAGAAAAGGACTATTTTTCATTCTTTTTTGGTAGATCCTGTGGTGTCCTAGTAACAGAACCACATCCCTTAAACTAACTGTAAAGCTTATGGTGTTGAAGCCTCTCAAAGCCACTGCAACTACACATGTTTTATAGCATAGCAGAAATAATCTCATTTTACATTCTGTAAGGAGAGGAAGGTGGTTTAGAAATACATCCATTTATGTACTCATTTCTATTCTTGGCAATTTAAAAAGATCTACACAGTCAAAGGAGGATGGTGGGTAATAGAAAAAATATCCTCTTCTACATATGAACAACCAGCCATATAAAACATAAAAATGTGGATTGGGCACCAACTCCTGTTTATTTGGATTTTTAGGCCTTAATATTCCAGCTGCAATGCTTCATCCTGACTTTGGACATACATAGATGTGTCCTCTCCTAAATTTTAAAAGAAGCCTTCACAATATTTTGCTGTGTAATAGCAGCAGGATATGTACATTTTATAGCTTGGATCTCCAACCAGACCAAAAAAAGCTTTATGAAGGAAGGATCATTAGCCCTACTTAATAAGGAGAAACAGGCACAGAGGGGGAGAAACAATTTGCTTACAGTTACCCCACCACCAAATCCATGGGTGGGAATAGGACCCCCAAACTCCTCAGCTCTGTCCCCTCTGACGCTGCCTCTAACAACAAATTCGTATTCAACACACATAAGAAATAATTGCTCCAAACTTCACAGAAACAAAGAACTTGCAGCTAGGTAAAAACAATTTTATTCAGTTTTTCGTGGAAGAATGTCACCTTTTGAGGTTTGTTTTCATTTTATTTAGTAGTTTATTCCCTTTCAGCATAGCAACCAACAGACTCATCACTCCTTTGAAGTTGTTTTTTTTTTTCCCCACACTGGCATTAGCTACACAGACAATTCTTCTCTCCCCTTTAACAGGGAAGGGTGAGCTGTAGTAGAGCTGTCTGGCATAGACTTAGGATATTATTTGCTATGTCTCTGTAAATACTGTAGTGTATCTACTTTCACAGCTAACTTTCAAAGCAACACAACAGTAAATAATAATAGATTTTCTAGGAATCATCAAAGTGGAGACAAGGAAATACAGCTCCGCACAAAGCAGACTTTGTGAAACGAGGCTGACAAGAAGAAAATGAGGAAGAGGTAAAATGTTGATGTCGAGGTGAAGAGAACTAACAGAGAGGGTGCAAGAGTGGAGACCCTGAAACAATCTTCCAATGGAAGGCCAAAGAGGCAGGTTCCAGAGGGAAAGAGAAAGTGGTCAGTCTCTGTCAATGACAGAGTAATGAGACAATGAAAAATAAGCAAGGTAAGAAGGAAACCTTGATGGTCATCACATCAACACTGGCCAGATGTTGCAACTGGAGATACAAGAGGTGGGAGTGAGGGTGTGGGGATGAGCCACCATGCACACTTCAGGAATTTGTGCAAGCAGAGGAATCAGACCAGGCCTATCCCCGGGCAAGTGGCAAACTGGCAGAAGGTAAGTGGCACCTGCCAAAACCCAGCACACAATTTCACATCACTCCCTCACGGGTGATCCTCCACCCCAGAGGCACATCCCAGACCTCCTGCCCTGGCACAGCCGGAAAGAACTGATCCCATTTGTCTGAGAGGCAGCTCTGCAGCACTTGGCAAACACTTCTGTTTATTACAGCTGCTCTGGTCAAGACTCTGGCCATCTCATCTACCATCCAACATGCTTCTGACCGACTGCTGGTAAGTTGGATGAATTTCTGAATTTTTAAAATTCTAAAGAAACTTTGTTTCCAGGGCTGCCTTCAGTCTAAAACATGCCTTTCTTCAGTTAACCAGGTTTACCATGACACTGACTTTCCCCTTGCTACTGTTTCGGATTTAACCAAAGAGTTTCTTTTTCTGTGTTCCTTGAATGGTCCTTAAAACATTCCCACAGGTGTTAAACCTATGTATCCTAAAATATGTTTAATTAAATACAGTGTATGAATGACTGGACTTAAGCACTTACATCAAATAGAATTTGCTACTGAAATACATGAATTTGATACTCATTTTATGCTGCTCTTTTCAGAAGAGATATTCAAGATATTTTCAAAGTATTGATTTAAGAATAACACCAGCTGTTGTCTGACTATGAGCCTGTGAAGTCTCTTCCGTTGTCCAGTTTGAGATGAAATCCAGGTATTTACCATCCAGCATCTGCCTGGTCATTCTCTTCTTGCTTTCCTTCCTCCACCTTGCAAGGACATCACATCACTTCATCTCTACCAACTGTACCAAAATGCTGTGGCCTATTCTGTCTCTGGAAGACTTCCAATACTTTCAGAAAGCAGATTGCAGTGTACCAGTAATTGCAGTTAAAAAGAATACATAGCTCCTGTAGCTGTTATTTATTCATTTGACATTCTTAAACATACACTTGGAATACCTGCAGTTTCAACAAAGCTTCAGTGAAGTCTACACCTGCACTTAGTTTTTTATCCCTGTAATTTGCAGGTCTGTCTTGTGGTTTCTTTTATTGCCAATAATTAAGTGATTCAAGGTAGATTATTTCACTCATGAAAATTTAAATTTTGCTCTAAGGAAACGTGCCCAGGGAAAGTTGTGCTGCAAACCATTCCCACTTCTCTCTTCATGGAAACTCCAAGCACATCTCCACAAATCAAGTACCTTCCTCCTCATGGCTGTGTAGTATAATGGAAAAGAAGGAATGTGGTTTTCCACAGAGCTGTGGAGTCACTGATGCTCGTAGGGACCTCTGAGCATCACCCAGTCCAACCTGTGCTCAAAGCAGGGTCAGCCAGAGCAGTTTGCCCAGGGCCATGTACAGTGAGGTTTGAGTAACTGCAAGGAGGGAGAGTCCACAACCTCTCCAGGTAGCCACTGTCAGCTTCCAGACACTCTCATTTTAAAAATATTTTCTTATGTTTAAATGGCATTTCCTGAATTTCAGCTCATCCCCATTACCTCTTGTCCTTTCACTGGATACCACTGAGCATCTGGCTCTGTCTCTACATCCTCCTATCAGATATTTATACACATGAATAAAATCCCCTTCTCTGGGGTGCCTTCTTCCCACTGTCCAAAGAAGGCCTCATGTTCTTCTTCCTTCACTGTCAGTCTGTGGTAAATACTCATCACTGCACCAGCTGCATTGCTGTGCTCTCTGACAGTGACCCAGCAGCTCCCAGCTGATCCATCATCGATCTCAAGGCAGAGCTCCATCAGTTCTGCCTCCGCTGTCCTGTAAAGTGAAAAACCTGCTGCGGATCCTTGCTGCCCTCGCCTATCATTCCTGCTCCTATTTTTTGCCCCACTTGGCCAGGCAGGTCCTGTCTCTGTGTAGCCATCTTTGACTCTCAAAGAAGATCCCATAGTCATGAAAGCCAGATCCTCACTGCTGACAACAGCTGCTGACCTACGGGATCTGTCCACTTCTCCTCTAGTCCTCCTCACTTAAGGAGAAAACAGAAAACAAAAACCTGGGCCACATATGCTCAAGCACAACCTGTGAAACCATCTGCAAATACCTGATATGCTCCAGGTTTCCTTGACTGGATCACTGGTGCCCACTTGGAAGTGGACAATAGCCCAGTGGCTGGACAGGCCTCAGCAGTCAGTCTACAACACCCCAGAATTGAGCCACTGGTCAGCAGAGAACATCCCAGGAGAGCAGGTCATGCTGAGAGATGGGAACTACAACACCCACAGGAGGGAGGCACCTGCTGCTATCAGCTCCCCTTCTCAGGCTCAGCTGGCTCAGATGCTGCACTGGACAGAGCTCCCAGCTCCTCATCCACACCCAGAAGCTGTCCTGGAGTTACAGATCTGCAGGTGGAGAAGAAGCCTCCCTCCAGAGGCCAGAAGTCACAAATTTCTGCATTTGCCATCATGAAAATCTTCATTCCCAATCTGATTAGCATAGACTCCCTTTCTGGAGCACTTCCCACATATGGAAGCTGTGCTTTTAGGCCAGCAGCAATATAGGCTTCTCCATAGCACCTGCTGAAAGGGTGCTGGATCTTCCCTGATCAGGAGTCAGCTGGAAAAAAAGAAACTTGAAGCACAATCTGATCAGGAATGGCTGGAAGAAGCTGATAGAGTCTGATGGAACACAGGCCTCCTGTAGCTATCCTTTCCCAATCCTGAAAATCCCAACCCAGCACCCTGAAAATCCTTGAAGAGTTCCCAGGAGAGTTCTGACAGCCCTAGAGGTTCCCAGGAGACATCAAAGGAAAGCACAGAAACTGCTCATCTGTTGGCTGCCTCTTCTAGCTGCACTCACCCCCTGAATTTACTGCTGAAAGCATCCCTTTTTATTTGGACATAGAAGGGAGAGTACAACTTTGAGGATAAACAAAAGCCATCAAGTGGAACCTTCTTAGCTTGCAGTGGAATATGGTTGCTAAATCCCATCACTGGCCCAAACAGTGCAAATTGACATTTAATCAGCAATACTGCAAATTTCTACATTGCTTTGACATTATCCATTTGTCTTGGTGCCTTTATTTTCCTGTGTAACCAACAGCTGTTACAAATCTCTGTCTAAAAAATAAAATGGAAATACTTAAATGATTTTTCAAAAGTGATGGGAGAAACAACAGAACAATTAAGATTGCAATGTTGCAATTATTTAAAACCCATTTACTGAAACTCAAACTTCCAAACATTAAGGGGCCACTGTGGTAGATCAATGAGGCATTACATAAACTCTGCAAATGAGGTGCTGATTTGAAACTGCACTAGAGAGAACAGTATATGAACTTCCCATGGAATAGATAATGTTGGCAGGCAGATGACTGATTTCTGTTCTGTAATGCTGACATCACTTGTCCAGGAAGAAAGCATTTGTAGTTGTTCCTGTAGCAGTGGTTGTTACTCTTCTAGGACTAGAGGAAAAAGTAGAGATCAATGCATTGCTGTGCTGTATTTATACATTCTTGCAGTAAGTGAAAAAATACCTTATTCTCATCCCTCTGTCTTTCACATTTAGAAAAGAAAAAGTAATCCCAAGGGTGCTGGTTAACTACAACTTCTTTTTCTTGTAGTTGATTGACTCAACATCAGCTTTTTTTTCTGAAGAGGAGGCTAAGGGGGACTGTAATCTCAGCCTACAACTACTCCAAGGGGAATTGCAAAGATGATGGGGACAAGGGCTTCTCAATCATGGGCAAAAGACCAGAATTTGGAGGTTCAGACTGGGTATCAGAAAATGATTCTTCACTTGCAGAGTAGTGAAGTGCTGGAAATGGTCATCGAGGGACCAAATCTCTGCTCCCTGGTCAAATCTCCAGCCTTAGAGGTATTTGAGACTCATTGCAGGCAAAGCTGACCTGATACACTTTGGACTGGAGGACTTCCAGCAGCCCCTTTCAAGGGACATTTTCACCTTCTATGACATGGCCCTGGTGGTGCCTGCAAAGGTTTTTGCCCAAAGCGCAACTTGCTCATAAGTGCCTTTCCCTCATTCCCTCAAGTCTGTCTGCTCTCCTCCAGATTTCACAGATTTGCAGGAATTTCATTGTCACTGAGCTCTCTACCTCTCTATCAAATGGCATAAAAATTTTGAACAAATTCAAAAGACATTTGGGGAGACTGAAGGAGAAAAGAAGTCAGGAATGCAAACACACTTTCCTTTTTTTTTCAGGCAGAAATGATCACATATTTAGTTTTTGTTTTGCTCCCACAAAGTGGTTCCAAGGGCCAGTGCCTGTGGTAATTCCTGTCCTTTTCAGGATGTCCTGAACACAGACATATGAAGGAACAGAACCACCATTCATCTTCCCAACAGGTGTACAGTCCTACTCTTCTGCACACTCCTTTTTCTGAGACCTATGGTGCCAACTCTGCCAGACAGGATCCCAGACGAGGCAGACAACTGCTCTGACCTGCTATTGTAATTCCTGTGTTCTGGCTCCCATGCAACATTTATGTCCATGACGTGATTTGCAAATCCAGATGAAGATACTGGGCAGGACAGAGCAGATGGAACAGCATGTTATGACCTCCTGGTGGTATTTCTCCTCAAGTAATGACTGAGTTGAGAAAAGAAGTTACAATGTCAGGCTCTCCAAAATGCTAAAGCTGAGATCAAAGTTAGCAAATAAAAATGTCAAGATGTTCCTGTGCATCACAAATAGCAGCACTGTCAGGCAGACAGTCCAGTGGGACACATCTAGCTGCCCATGTTGGGAAGTTGTTGAGGACAGAAGCTGGAACACTTAACACTTCATGTTTCTAACTAGCCATTTCCACAGTCAACAATTAACACAATGTGGACCCACACAGTGCATGAATGATGTCTGAAATACCCGTCATTACCTCAACTGGGTTGAGAAAAGATAATTTTGGCTTGCTTGGAAGAGATTAGATGTCCATTATACAGTCCCAGGCAGAGATGCTGGCCCAATTGCTTTGCGAAAGAAGACACACAGGACTCCAGTGAGTCTCTTGAGCTCTGACTCCATCATAAAATGACTTTTATTTGCCACCACCTTTCACCAAAACCTCCTCAGACCTTCCGTGTAAAATAAATACCAAAAGTACTTTGTGTTTCTTTACAGCAACCCCTGTCTTGATAACAACCCTAAATGAGAAAGAGCTGTTTGATCTTTCTTTTGTTTCACTATTTGACAAGGTTGGCTTCTGCCTGGCAAGCGAGTGCAGCAGCATTGTGAATGCCATTCATTCATTTCCTCTTTCGAAAGAAGTTCAGTCCAATTTCTGAGTGATGGTAAAGGCTTGTGTGGACACCATCTGCACACAGGCACACTCCAGAGGCAGATCTCTACTGCCACAAATTCCTCGCCTACAGCTGAATGTGTCCAGAGCTTTCTGACCCACCTTACTCCTTCCATTTACAGTGAATGGGAAAATCAGAAGTCTCGTTATATTAAAATCAGGGAGATCTTTCTGTGCCTCTCTGAGCCAATCAATGTGGGATCAGAGAATGACAGCATTCATCTCCTTGACCTCAGAGGTCCCACTACAGAAAAATATCTGATGAGGTTTCCCCTGGATTTGGGACTCTGTACCGTGCATCACTTGTCTTTCCTGGGTTTTATTCCTCTCTCTGCTTTTCACTGTTTTAATTATTCCTGTTTTTGTTGGTGGGATTGTTATTGTTATTATCATATTTTATTCCAATTATTAAACTGCTTTTATCTCAGCCCATGGATCTCACCTTTCCCTACTCTCATCCCCATCCCCCTGGGGAGAGGGGAGCAAGTGAGTGCTGCATAGTTAAACTGCAACACAGGTAACAACAGTACTCTGCTCATATTCTTTAAGACTCAGAGTATTAGTCAGCTAAAACCCACTGAGCTATTAAAAAACCACCCACGAACTTCCAATTTTTTAAATTTTTTTTTTAAATTGAGAGGCTAAAATCATCTTTGTCACAGATATGCAAGAGAATTGTGTAATGCATGTTTTATTCCAGTTTTCTTAGCTTTTCCTACGCTTCTGAGCTCAAGCATCCCCATTTTCTCTGTTCTTTGTCTCTTATTTGCACAAGTTTTTTTATTCACCCATGAATTCATTAGGCATTATTGAACACAACTCTAAGCACAACACACCAACAAAAGGAGGGGGAGGAAACCCAAACAAGGATGAGTGAGCATAATGGACCTACACGGCACAATTAAAACATGTCTGTAATTATTAGTGCTAAAATTTCACAGTGTGACAATGAGTTAAAACCAACATACAACTAAAAAAAGCAAAGCAATGCAAAACCACCCTGACAACAAGCAACCATTTGAAAAAGATAAAGAGCAACAATGAATAAGTGAGTTCTGCTACATATGTTCATTGGCATCACCATTATCAGCTAAACAAAATCCTATTTGCAATACAAGGTCTTTTTTTCTGCAGTTCGTTTCACTTCTGTTTTACTTAGGATTCACTTCTGAACACTTAGGATTTTCCCACTGTGCATGACTCAATCCTTGCCCAAAAATATGCATGGCCACTGGGGAAAGCACCATTACTTCCTATTTTCTCCTTATGTTTGGTTTTCCCTTAAATTTTACCTTGAAGTCAACCAGATTTTCATGTTCCTCCACAGCTATTAAATTAGGAAATCAGAGCCAAGCAATTTGCACACTTCCATCCTTTTGGGTCTCCAGCTGTTTCAACAACCTTTTTTAGTTAAACTATATAAGAACTTCCTTCCATTCCTAAATTCAGGGCTCTATTCAGAATAATCTGCTCCCAGTAGCTAATTTAGGTATCATGACTGCTCTTCTGCACTGACAGCACAGCCAGCCTGGTCTGGCAGCGCTGGATTGT
Source organism: Vireo altiloquus (assembly GCA_013396875.1). Classification (NCBI taxonomy): domain Eukaryota; kingdom Metazoa; phylum Chordata; class Aves; order Passeriformes; family Vireonidae; genus Vireo; species Vireo altiloquus. The sequence continues at coordinate 788,351 of VZRF01010368.1, read as the reverse complement.
AGGTGGCCTGAATCACTGATCGCTTTCTCAATTTCAGGTGCTAAAGACAGGCTCCTGTAGAAAAACAGTCTGAATATGGCCCCACGTCTCTGCCAGTTTTTCTCCTATGATTTGTGTTTGCCCAGCCCTGAACCTCTCAACATCTCATCAAGGATGCTGCAAGAAACGCTCATCACTTCAGTTTCTCTTTCCTGGAACTTGCACCATAACTATGTCCCTGCTTCACAGTGTCTATCCCTCCTTCTCAATGCTTCCTTTGATTTGAATTATGCAATCCCTATTTGGAAATAATTTGTAGATCCTTTTTATATCCTATTTAATACAATTTATAGACTATTGCTTAGAATGAGGCTGGTGCTGCACAAAGCATTACTGACCATGTAATCCAAGTGCCCTCCAACAGGACAGAAATGCTCACTCGTTCGAGCCATCATCTCTATTTGCCCAAGACCTTTTGTTTTCCTTTATCATTTCTTCAAACTTTTCTGATTTTGTTGAGTTCACTATTAATTCATCTACTTTCTATTTGCCAGGCTTCGTCGCAGTCAAAGCAAACACAGTCAGGTGACTGACATGAAATTTGTTCTGAAATACAAATGGTTGTGAGAATTTTAGGGCTTGATTCTGCCAGCCTTCATTCTAAGAAAAAATCCTGATTTATAAAAAAGGTCACCTTTGAATGAGCAGCAGTAGTGCTGATAAAAATCTGCTGGACTGAGCCTTATAAATGCAATTTTTTGCAGGTTATTTAGAGAGAACAAAACAAGCAGACGATCAGATTTAGACATCTGTTTTAAAGACAACTCTGCAAATTGTCTGGAGACCAAAATAGATTATTAGCAGGAAATGGAGTTTTCTTAATATTGAATTTGATCCTGCCCTGCTGAAAATCAATGGAATTTTGTCGCAGACTTTCATGTGAAAGGGACTTAACAAGCAACATATACAAAAGCAGAGTTACAGCAACTGTCAAGGAGAAAGCTCAGTTAGGAAAAACCTTAAATTTCAATATAAAAGCGTTCCTGCTGGAGAATGAAAGAGAAACATGGGAAGAGATAAATGTCTGATTCGAGTGGAATTGCTGAATGCAGTAGTGGAACCATTCAGCTGTCTGCACAATCCATGAAGTATAAAAACTAAGGGAAAGCGAAGAAAATCCAAAAGACTTAGGTCCACAGGGATGTGGTTCCACGCAGAAGTGTTCATATGGAAAGCACTGGTGCTTCCCTTAGTGATGCTATTTTCATTTTTCTATCTTCAAACAAAAATATCAGAATATTTTACCCACGTCAATTAAGACTCAGAATCCTTCTGGGACATACATCCTTATTACACCCATTTTTGCAGACTACAATGACACAGAGTTTGACTCATTAAAGGCCAGAAAATGAGTCAGCAAAGAAAAAGAACCCCAAAGCCCCAATCATCCATTGTCTCTGATAACCACTGAATAACCTCTCTCTTCGTCACTAGTGAGCCTTGGGAATAAAGTCACTTATCTGAGAAATAAAACTATTCCTTACTTGATGTTTGCCTTTTTTGTATGTTTGTTTTCCACTATGATTGCCTCCCAACATTTTCCAGCCTTGCACACAGACTGATGCACTTAATTTTGACAGACACAAAATCCCTCTTAAATCTGCTGCAGTGTTTATACTGGGATGCATAAAAATGACTTTGTGAAACAGAGTCTCGGAATAGAAAACGAGATTAAAAATATTTTGCACATGAAGACTTCTCTAGGCTATGAGTGAAGGAGCAGAATATTACAAACCTTATTCTCTTTCTCCAGATTGCCTAAAGGGGCCCCTACAGCAGAACTATTATCTTTAATCTTATTTTCTCTTTTCAGCATGTATTTTATTTTCTTCTCTCTGCTAACAATACCCTGGCCTCTTAATAGCTTCTGAGTTCACCTCCTAAAAAGATATTCTAGGATAAGCCTTGTCAGTATTAGATTTGCAAAGGTTTAGAAACAGCTTGGGTTCTCTCTGTGCTAACAAACACTTAGTGATAAATGCCTTCTCCAAGAGTGTATTGCAGAAGTGATTTGGTCAGTGTATGAGCCAGTTTGCTTTACAAGCATGAACCTCCCTGCCCTGCCAGTATTACTGCAAAATAGAATCATTTTCCTAAATGGTTTCATTAAAGGGACATTGTGAGGTTGAATAGGAGCTATTGAATGAAAATGGACAGAGCGAAGTTTTAGTCATGCCAGACCAGTCTGTGGCATCAGTCACAGAGGTTTCACTGGAAGAAAAAAAAAAAGTCAAAAAGTCTCCATCACTTTATTTGGAGTTGAACTCATTTGCAATGATTCTGAAAGATTCACTGCCACTGTGGCTACAGAGCCCTCATCAGCCATCATCGAGCCAATCTGTCAGAAGAACCCAGGATGAGTTATTGTCTGACAATGCCAAGACTTTCATTTGCTGTGGAAAATCATAATCTTCCCTTTGCTTCAAACGATTCCCGTTGAATTGCCCCCCCAACTTATTCATCCCCTACCAAGCCATGATGGGAATACCAAGAAGGAAGAGGGAGCCACACGGAGCAACCACAGCCTCTCTTCCAAGGGGTGTCACACTGAGCAACAACAAATTCTGCATTTTAATGAAAACCAGGAAGATGAGGGCCAGGCGAGCATCATGTGAGACAGCTGTTGCTATTTTTAATGTACAACGATGCTGGAGCACAGACTGTGCCTCCCATGCTTTGGGATTTTTCAACTTTCTCTGGAAGATGGGAGGATAGGATATCCTGAAGGAACTCCACCTACATGGTGATTTAATATGGCCCATGGGCATGGGCACCAGGATTTTTCTTGCTTCTTTTTCTGCCTGAAGCCCACATTTGAATTTCCGGAAGACTGAAGCATATATCCCTAATGTCTGCAGGCTGGTAGTATTGTAGTTGAGTGACACTTAGTGGGCTGTGACAAACAGAGTTGATTATCCGTCCTTCATTTCTGCTGAATCTCTGTGTGCAATTCCACACAGCAGGGTTCTTTGGTCAGGCAAAATAAACTTCTTCCTCAGACCTGCCCCATAAAACAAATCAATTGTAATGTCTTCCACATAAAAGGCATATAAACTAATATAACCATTCCCATCAGTAGGATTCATCTCCTCAAACTGCAGCCATGCAAAAGCAAGATCCTCTCTAAGTTCATGGAGACAAATACACTTCCAAATGTATTTCGACTCTACCTACTCTGGGCAGCTCTTGAAGGATGGGAAGAATGGCCCTGTGACTGTACATCTCACTCCACTGACCATGGACAGAGCCTGGACTCTCAGGCTTTTCAAATTAAAGGAGATTAATATCTATGTCTATACCTATAGTGCACAAGTTAGCTAATTACACACAAACTCCTACAGCCACAACCTTAACAGTAATTCAGCGGGCTGCCTTTTTATTGTTATCAATATTTTGAAAGCACATTTCTAACACCAAATCCATTTTCAGATAGCATGGGCATAAGAACAGTTGAGAAATATGTAGGTGTCACAAGTGTAGGTGGGGTTTCTGTAATTCATCTTGTTTCACATCCACTGTAAAGATAAATATCAATGCATGGCAATACTCTTGGAACTTGTTTATCTTGCTGCTGATTCATGGCTTATTGGTCATTAAAGAGAAATCAGGGGCATGAAGTTACATTTCTGTGTAAGTAGTAAGCAATGCCAAAATATAATGAGGACAAGCAGATATAAACTTTCAATACCCTAGGGAAAACAAATGGTTTAGCAAATGCGTGGTGTTATGCATAAACTCCTATAAAAACAAAAGGGAGAGAGAAACAAGGAAAGAAAAAGAAAGAAAGAAAAAAGGCTGCCTTCTTTCCCTGAACTCTCAGCCACCTTTCCTTCTAGCTTGCTCCACATTACAGATCCCACATGCATCTCTGTCAAGCCAGCCTATGCAGGCTCACTGTAAGCTCCTGTCATCCAAGCTGGGGCCTGAAAGGAAACTGAGAGACCAATAAATCAGGCTACAAAAGAGAAACTTAAACATCACATAGTGGGCTCTTTTTTCCTGCCTCTTTTGATTTCCTAATGCCTTTTTTTTTTTTTTGGTCTAATATGATGCGTCTTGCAAAGGCCTTTGGCAGATCAACAAAGCTCCTGCACAAAGACAATTAATCCTCATCATCTTTAGTGTGACTTGTGCTAGCCAACTAAATCTAAGATAATTTTCTTTGTGAAATGGGATTGGATCAAAACCCTGATATGAGAAAGTGACTGAACTTTCCAGAAGTTCACTGGAGTGAATTTTCTTTATATTAACAGTTCCAGAATATGACCTCAAATATCTATTGATGGAATCTATTCATTCCATAGATTGATTGAACCTTCCAAGTACTGCGGGATGGCTTTTTTGTAGACTTAATTCTGGTGTTACCTACAATAATAATATACTTGTGCAACAAGTACATCTGTGCAATTAATGAATTAACAGAGCTGAATCAGGCCAGTCATTCACTGTGTCTGCTTGTCTAGAGACTGAATTTGATAATAGACTGTGCTCTTAGCAACAGGATGAGTATTTCAGGATGGATATATTATGGGGGGAAAAAACCCTAAACGAGATGGCTACTGACTACAGCACAGTCAGGGATGGAAGAAGGACTGCTCCTTGGAGAGGGCTTTAACTGAGCTAAGCAGGAAGCTTCAGCTACACACAGGGCATATTCATGAGGTATAAAATAAAACCAAATTGGCATATCCTACCCCATGTTTCACTCTTGTTCTTAACAGATAATAATTAGTGCTAAAAATACATCAGAAAAAAAAGGCAGTCTTGGTACCCAAAGGTGTCTCACTTCCATAGAAAAACCTTTCAGGGGAGACTCTTTTCTGTGATGATAATCATCTCCACAGAGGATTTAAATCTGCAGTATTTCCAAGAGAACAATCTTAACCAAGACTAAATTTTCTCCTCCCATGCAAATCATTGCTACCATGGCAAAACCCAATTCTATCTCCGGGCAAATATTCAAACCATTTTGTTGTGCTGTTTTTTTCAAGGGTTGTTTGTGGGGTTTGGTTTTGGGATTTTTTTTTTTTGTGGTAGTGGTGGTTTGTTATTTTTTTTCCTCTGTACCTCAAATGAGCTGCCTGAGAGGCTGTTCAGAGCAGAATACTAGAATTCCTTACTCCAAGTCCTGCGCTCTCAAATTTTAGATGCAATTATTCCACTCTGACCCCTGGAAGTGAGAGGAGTTGGACAGAAAAATCTCAGTAAAAACCAACTCAGAAGTGGGTGATATTTACAGGCAAACAGTAATTTGCCAAACCTGTGGTTGTGAGGCAATCTCACACATTGCTTTCCAGGATCCAGGAGCCTCTGCACCATGTTTTATGCAACTGCAGCTGAAAGCCTTTTGTGCAGTGTGAACTGCCCAATTTAGTGCAAATAAGTTAGTTTGCCTCCTATATCAATACCTGCCAATGTTTTAGAATAAAAAGAAATGAAGATATTAAGACTATTTCTTTTTCAGTCAGCATCTGGTTGGCTATTGTGAAAATGCTAGGGCAGTTTTTCACACCCATTTTCCATTTAGCCTAAATTAGCCTTTTAAATGTAAAAATACCCTCGATTTCCCCAGTTTATAATTTTTGCCTTTGATACTATTTCTGAACTGATGGAAACTTCAATCAGAATGTTCCTAACCTCTGACAAATTGAATATTGGGAGAGTATATTAAGCAGAACACAAAAACTAAATAGATTTTTGGAAGGGTTGTAAAAGGCAAGAAACAAACTAGAATAAAAGATAGTTGGAAGAAAAAATGAGATTGATTTGCAAAACTGAAATCTGATTTAGGGCCAGCACTCATTGAGAAAGAGTACCTTGTGTTGTAACAAAAAAAGAGGCAATGTTTAATGTTAAAATAATAGTTTCCATTTCAATTTGTGTGGGCACAAATAAGTTTAAAAAATGTTATGCCTTCACAGTGGTGAATTAGTGCATTTTGCCCACACACATCTTTAAAAAAAAAAAGACCAAGTGATATAAAACACCATTTCCCTTTTGTAATACTGAGCCACTGAGCCATTTGCAAAGTTTTAAGGCTCAGGATTCTCAGCCTTGTGTTCAGACCACAGAATTAAATGACATCATCTCTTCTTTCATTTTCTTAAACCCAAATTCAAAAATACCTACTACCTCAGGGTGCCTGTTTCATATTGTCACAGATATAACATTTTTATAGGTTACCTGCTTTTAAATCCTCACTCTGAACTCAAAAAGCTGGCTGAGGCAGGGCTCCAAAATCGAGCTGATCCAGACAATAATTATTGATAATCAGAGAATTTCTTGCTTTCAAAGAGGATGGAAGAAGAACAGCGACAGCCTTTGCCATGGCACTTCACTGCCTGCCTTTCCATTTGTGATCTGAATCTGTGTGTAATTCATGTGATTGAAAGAGAATGGAAAATCTGGCTTCAGAGAGAGATCACTGAAAATGTGGCATTCATTTTTCCAAAAATATTTCAAAGACATGAAACCCATGAGGGTGAGCCCTGAGACCTAGCCAATATTTCCATTGAGAATTTAAGTTTGAGAAGGTGGGGAAAAAATAATCTAAAAAATTGAGGAAAACCAATTCAACTTAGAAGGTGCTTCTGATGATTTGGAGCAGACAATAAAATTCAACATGATTTTGAGAACAGCCCAAAAATCAGTAAAATGAAATTCACTGAAGATGAGGACAAAATGCTAATACACAAATCTTCATCAAGAGAATGCAAATGTAAGTATCTAGAGGTTAAAAAAAGAAACCTACCCAAAAACCTGGCTTGGGGACAAGCAGCTCCAGTCCAGATTGTGTAACCAGGCACAAGTGGCTTGTGAAGCAAAATATCAGAGGTTCCTCTGGGCTCTACTGATGTTCAAGAGAGTCTGAGAGGGCATCACTCCATTCCAGGCATCCCTGCTGGAGTTTCAGCACCAACACAGCTTTGAGTTTGGCCCACACTGTGAGACTCAGCAGAGATCAGCAGGAGAAGTGGTCAGAAAGATGGAAACGAGAGGTAAGAGGCTCTCACTCTGCCAAGAGGGAGTGTGTTTAGTTATGCAGAGAACAGGGAAAAGCTGTGAGTGGGAAGCCAGGTCCCACCAGAAAGGCTTTTAAACAGGGATGGGAATGGAGACCCCAACAGGGAGCAGCTGTCCAGCAAGAATCTGGTGTTTATTACATCTTGAAAGTCTGTTTAAGGTAAGATTGTATTTAAATCTCAGCTCCCAGAGAGACATAAATTCCCGCTTCTCATATAAATTTTTAATGCACTTCCATTATTAAAGCAAATTTTATTCCAAGGAGCTTTGCTTCTGAAATTAATCAAAAGATTTTTGTTGTACTCCAGATGAAGTGAATGCAGAATTCCAGGAGCCTAACACAGAAACCAGACTTCTAAAAATAGAAGCGTGGAGCCTGATTTGCTGCAAGTCGAGGGTGTAGGTCACATATCACATCTCTCTAGGCTGATCAGCATCAGTCAGGTATTGCTTGAAAGGCAGCCCAAGATGGAAAGCAAATAGATTGATTCAGCACCGAGCTCAGAAACACACACTGCTACGAAATGAGAGCTGAAACTCCACAAAATGCACTGATTTCTCCATACTTTTGAAAACAGAGTTTGAGGGGTTTTTTTCTCCCCCCGCCTGATTATCATTCTTCATCCAAATGCTGAAAATAAATCTTGTTGGTTATGAATAGGTGGAAGTTATATCTCCATCCAAAACAAAAATAAACCTAAAACATCTCTCTTGTTTCTTCCCAGTCTGGGCAATTTAATTCCTGTCAACAGCAGAAGTATTTTGCATGAACAAAAATAACAGGTCCTCCAGCTGGGAACACTAAACCTAATGGCCCATGCCCAAGGTCCACCCTCTGTGCTAAGGCAAAGCTCAGCAGAAGACCATGGAAGGGGTTTTGTCCTTCTGGACCCAGTGTCAAGGCAAAGATGTTCAGCACAGCAGCACTCAGACACGAGCCAATGAAGGGATGAAGATCTAAGGGAGGCAACAGCGAGGCACAAAAAAAGTGTTTGCAGATACAGAGAGGTCACTTGCCTGTCCCTCCCAACTGTTTGTGGGGTTACACAGAGCCATGCTCACATTCAAGAATTTCGTGCTATGAGTTTTGTTGAAAACAGGCTTAAATGCCATCCCAATCCTCTTTCACAATGCCTTTTTTTGGTATGTGACAAATAGTGCAGAAACACCTAAATACAGAGCAAGATACCTTTAGTGAGAAAATCTCTCTCCTTGAGAAAAGAAATTTGGTCCAAAAATCAATTTTCTCATTAATTATTTGTATCAACAGAAATGCTGACACATCAAACAATTTACTTGGCTTCTTATATATTACCCTCAGGTGACAGCCTTTTGTTCAGTGCCCAGAAAAATATTTCAAAGATTTCAAAGCCGCTGCTTTTGGGGACCTCTCCCCAAGATTATGGAGATGAAGCAGTTCCAGGCACCTGGAATTCAATGACTGAGTTTCACTCGCTGCTTTTGCATCCTTTTCTTTCAACCACACACTCAAAAAAGGCAAAGTTATCTTCTAACTCACTGCTTCAGAAAGGGAGAGGGGAAAAAAGAACATTCATGACCTTCGCTTGAAGGTTTGTTCCACAAAATTTCTTTTGTGAGACTGAGAGTAAATGGGAGAGTGAAAACCTCCATGGATGCTACTTTGATCTTACACCAGGAACCCACAACACCCTCTGTCTGTCTCCATTTTGGCTAGACAGGACTGTAGGAGACAGTAGAGGAGTTAGGTCACGTGCCTGGTTCAATTCCAGCTTCAATCCAAAGTTGCTCTTGACACAAAACTAGAGAAAACTTGGCAGCATCATCTCCCAACCTTGGGTTGAGTCCCGAGCAAAATTCCAAATGAAACACAAGGTCCCAGATCTGCATGGAGCCAACCAAAGAAAATGCTGGCACTTGATGCTGGCAAGACAGGCAGCCAAGTTTCGCTGATATCCACATGGTGCTTCTCTTTCAGCTGCCCACAAAGAACTAATATTGCTTTGTGTGGGCTATTTGCCCTGTAAATTGGGATCTAAAGCCAATGAGAGAGATGTCATGGGAAGCAAAACTGGTGTCAATCCTTGTGGCAGGGTCACGATCTCCCAGGCCACCACACACAAGAGGGAGTGAAGAGATCAGAGCAAACCTACACTGGGCAATGTTGAAAATCCGAACAATGAGAAATAAAAGGAAAATTTCAAGAATGACTGAATAGTTGATCACATCAAAAAAACCAGCTGCATTTTAGCTCATGAGGATGAATGGATGGATCACTGTTCACATTATCTCTGCGTACAACAGAGGATTGGGGCCTGATCTTTCCTGAACATTTCCGGCATGATGAGGCCAAAATCACCTAAACTGTGACATCTTTGCTCAGATCAAGTAGGATATTTATGCAGGGGTTGAAACAATGCTCAGAATGAGTAAGGATGCCAAACTTCCCCTTGATGCTTTCCATGATTCAGCCCTGGCTGCTCCCTGCGATGCAAAGCAGGACTGGTAACCACCCGAAGTCAGAACAGCCCCTCACAGGCATAAGTGCCATGAAATCATAGCACAGATTACACTGCACAGACATTAAATAAGCTTGTCACCAGCTTCTTCCTCAAATACACTCATTTTTTCATTAGTCTAAGCTAAATGGTGCCCACAGAATGGAGTCAGACCTCCACGGACAAGCGCTTGGGAGGACGATGTTCTCAGTGCACTGGATTACAGATTGGGAGGAAATTTTTCATTCCCTGGAAGTGGGCAGAGAATCAATAGCTCATTTTTCATGTTATGGTTATTATGCCCAGTGCTTCACGGGCATTGTGTTATATACAGCCTCTATAGCAACGGCTCAGATTCCTCACTCCTGTTTGCTCTGTCAGTGGCAATAATTGCAAAAAATCCCCAGGGCTCAGGAGTGTTTAGCTCCAACTGGGAAATACAATAGTGGACCCAGTAAAAGTAAAGTAATAAAGAGAGGCCACACAGTTATGAAAACAACTGCAGTGTGACACCTTTCCAGTTCCATTAGAGTGATTACCCCAGTGGCAACTCAGCTCCTCAAAAAAAGTGTGTGGTAAATGGCTGGGGTTTTATTAAAAGTGCCTGTCACCATTCCACAAGAATTGCTCCTGAGCACTGTAGCAACATCACAACACTGCACACTCTGCTTGTAGACATCCCCTGCACTCCTTGAGTAGGAGAGCTGGGAAGCTGATGAGACCCTGGAGCATCACTCTCCTCTCTCAAGCTCACCTTCAGACCAGGGCAGGGCAACCTCATGTCTGTATTCAACTTTTATCAACCTGTGAGTGCAAATTGGACATGCCACGGGTATCAAGCTGGGAGTTGAGGAGAAGGAACAAACACTGTCCAGTTAAACCAAGCTATGAATCCCCCAAACCACAGTACAGAACTGAACATTTATTTTTTAGCTTGCAAAAAGCCAGAGCCTAGGACCTGAGAACTAAGAGAAACATTGAGACACCAACAGCAGACACAAAAGCAGGCAGATTGCCAAATACCCCTGCAGTTGGCTTGTCTTTCAGGTAAGTGAAACAGGGCATTGAGTATAAAATGGTTCTTTGGTGGCAAAGACATTCAAGCTGGTTTAAGAATTGTAGTATTGTTTGGGTTGGAAGGGACCATTACAGATCATCCAGTCCAACTCCCCTTCAACAACCAGGGACAGCTACTAGAACTGGTTGCTCAGAGTCCCATCCAGCCTGATCTTGAATTTTTCCAGGGATGGAACATCCACCACCTCTCTGGGCAACCTGTGAAAAATTCTAAAAGCTTATGCCAAGAGCTGATTCTCAAGAGTACAGATCGGGGGCTGGACTTGCAGCTCCCCCTGCACTGAGCAGGATTGTTTTTGCAACAATGCATCATCAGTATGATCATCAGTATGTAAACCCACCCTCTCTCACAGCAGTCTAATCTCAGCTCACATCCCCTATCACGGGTGAACAATCCAATGCTTGGTGAATTCTTTTTCACAACAATAGGAGGAGCCATGGTGGAAGGATCAAAAAGCAACTTTGCTATGAACATTTGACTGCCACAAGCCAGTCATCCCTGTGGTAACTTTTCTGACACCTTCTGATTAAAACACCAAAAGGCAGAAGAATCATGAGGCCCCGCTTTCATGGGCTGTATTTCTAGTGAAAATGGGTATCGAGTGAGATTCTTCCCTTCTGCTTCATGGGAGGTTTCTGTCCCTGCTGAGCTCCCTCAGGACACCCACGTCAGGCTGTGACAGCTGCACCACCCCAGCCACACCCCAGCCTGCTCTGTCCCTGCAGCACGTCCCTCCCTGCCAGGCTCTTGGTGCCAGGAATGAGCAAGAGGCAGCAAGTTCTGTCACTTCGCTGAGGAAGTGAAAAAACAATCAGAACAAAGAAGGCAATGAACAAAGGTCCTCTACCAGCTTTCTCTATGTTTCACTGACTGCCAACTTCTGTTTGGGGCTGCTTTTCATTCACTGTAGATTTGGGGATATATAGAGGAGAATCCTTTTTTAGGATGCCTTTTTTAGCTGCCCTGCAGAGAAAATGACAACGCTGCCACTGTTACACCTCTACCTTCCATTCTTAACCTCTATGAAAGTTACTTTGACAGCTTGTGCAGCAAACAGAAGTAATTTGCTACACCTTGAATTCACAACTATAAAATTCCAAAATTTCTTATCTCTGCAAAACATACATATTCATATATATATTCTCATATATATTCTTAAGTGTAAAGAAAACAAGAATATTTTATTTTCACCCAGATATACAGTAGGAAGGTTGAAGCTAGTCCTAACAAACCTTTGCAGCCTAAACCAAAGTTGCCTGGTTGTGTTTACAGGAATGAAGAAAACATTTTCATCAAATTCCTTATAGACAAGGAATGAAAGAACACTGATGATTGAACAGCAGAAAAAGAATGAGAAAGCTGGTTAGACTCTCATTTTCTCTTGACTACATAAGCAAATGATCTATGAATAAAACCAAAAGATAAAAATTGATAGGATGAAGCAGCACACACAGACTCTAATTCAATTAACCTGCAGAAATCCCTGCCAAGAGTTGCAAACCAGGGCTGATTTTCATGTGTACTAATACTGTTTTCACCATATCACTCACTAGATTTGAAATGTCAGAATAATTTATAGCACCAGAGAGCAAACTGATGGTCGTCTCTGATCAAAAACCTGCACCAATGTTCTACCACTGTTTACAGTATTTACAATTGCCAAAATGTGTTTTTCTTCTGGTACAAATATTTAGCTTTGGTCACTGCTGGAGCAATACCAATTTGGTCCTGAAAAGACGTTGTGGTATTTGGGTTAGGCAGTGTCCTAAAAAAGGGCTATGCATACACTTAAAGGGTACTGATGAAAGTTTTGCAGGCTCAGGAGGGGCCAGTTTTGCCACCAGCCTGTGCTGAAGTGGTAACACATGTGCTTGACCCAGCTTGTGTTGAGCTCTGTATTTTCAGGCAATGAAAGAGGCTGGAATGTCAAATTTCATTAGTTCGCTTCAACCAGTAACTGCTTTAAAAGGATTTAGAATGAAAAGCAGAGCACAAAGCTATCAGAAGAACACTGCACGAGAGAACAGAAATTGAAGAAAAATGAGTTCCTTGTGAAATATTGCAATCACTTCTTTAAGCAATAAAGAAGTGGTTTGTTAAATAAGAGACTAGAACAACTCCAATAAAATAAAAACTGTCAAAGTACCCTTTTCAAAGTTGCTACATAATCTTCCAATTTTGCTTTCATTAGTAAACAGTAACAGATGATCAGATTCTATCATCATCTTGTCTGGACAATATCTTAGCAGCATTTGAATACATTACAAAATGAAAGAATACCAGAAGAAGAAAATTTAATATAATTACCACTTTCTGAAAATAGCTTGTGCATAACATTCACTTAATATAGCTCAAATAAAGTGAGACAGAAATCAAGGATGGAGAAACTGTTTCCTATTTAAGACCAGATACAAACAGCTTGTCCTAACCATCTCTTTGGCACCTACTTCCCTTCCCTATGTGTTGGACCAAATGAGAAAAACTAATTGTGCCAAGAGCAGCAGCACATTATTGCCTGACCAGGAGCCTCAGCCTCAATCAGCCCAAGGATGCTCTGGCTTCACTGGCTGCAGACCTTGAGTCAGATGAATCCTCTCCCGCAAGCACTTTTTCCTTCACAAAAAGAGAATAAAAGGACAGAAAGTGAGAAATTGGTGATAAATTGTGTCCCAGTGCAGCAGCAGCTCTGCCCTTGCACAATGCCCTCCCGTGTGCATACAAAGAATATGTTTTCCTGCACAAAAAGAGAATAAAAAATGCCTAATTTCCCTCAAAAGCTTATGATTAGTGTCCCGTGTCCTGTCCCTGGCTACCACTCAGTCCCTTGTGACCATGTCAAGGGTCCAAGAAACCATCTCTGTCTCACTGAGATCTTTACCTGTGCCCACCTGTAGAACATAATTACTTTTTGAGATTTCTGTCCTGTTTCAAATACTGTTGAAATCAATCACTAACTTGAAAAATTACTGGGGACGGGCATACAGACAGCATTGCAGATACTAATTTCCTGAGGAAATAAAGCTAAAAAACAGCTTCCTGCCTGTATTGCCAGACAGAAATCCCCCTTCCTTAACCCCATGTGTCTCTAGCTCTACCTACAGCAATCCTAACTTACAGCCAAGCTAAAGAAACAAGGCACAGCCTTAGTTACATCAATCATTAACACAAGAGCAGCTGATAACGAAAGTGCACAGTGTCCATGTACCTGTTTATCATTAGAACTCCAAATATCCTTTGGCCTTTTTATTTTAATTCTCAATCAGCAGAGAAACAAGTCACAGTTTTGAGGGAAGAAATACTACTTTGGGGCCTTTCTCAAAGCCCTTCACCTCTGATTACAGAGAATATTTTTGTCCTTTTCTGAACTAGTCTTCACCTGTTGGGCACAAACTGAAAGGCAGAATGGAAAAAAACAAACCATCACCTGGGTCACCGTATCTGCTCAGGGAACTGATATTAGAGTCTACCTCCATTTAGCTGACATTGAGAAGCTGCTCCACTCTAGCAAAATCAGCATGACATCCACTGGCAGAGGTTAAACCTAGAGGAATTAGAATGGGAAATGAAAGATGAATCATATGGGTGGTTGACTTTTAAAGGATGTGGAAAATTCAAAGCAAAATCAGTATTTGTCTGAAAATCTTGTGGCACATCAACCAGAATTTACTGGGTCCAGTGAAGAAATTAAGAAGTTAAGTAGTAGTATCTGTGATATTTAGGAACAGAATGACCACAGCGATTCTTCCTCAGACCCAGTCACCAGATCTGTGAAAAGAAGGGAGAGGAGCAGGATGCCTTAAAGGAGAAAGCTATACTGGTAGAACTCCGGTACCAGGTTTTTGCAAAGAGATTTCACACACAGCTTGTAATTCCAGTATTTCCTTGATGTTTCTCGAGCAGGAGATGAGCAATTGCCGACCTCCCTGTGCCTCAGTGCATGATGCCCATGGCACTGTAGAGCACCCAGTGACACAGCAAGATTCTGAAACCCTGCATTTGGGAACAGCTGTGCCACTGGTGTGCTGGGCAAACTGGTGGCTCACTGTGAGCTTTCATTTTACCACCTGTCAAGTGTGAAGGATGTCCTTGGGGGTCTTCTGTTTAGTGCTTCAAGGTCTACTGCTGAACAATACTTCAATGAAGTGATGTTACTGTTAACTCAGGGAACTTTTCCAGTGGTTAACTGCGAATCTTCAATACAAAAGATAAGACTGACATTTTTTTCCTAAAATAATAGGCTCACACTATAGCTGGCATCCGCTTTGGAAATTAAACACCTTACTCAAAGTGAAGGCAAAACCCTTTGAAAAGAGAACAAAAAGCTTATTTTTTTGACTGCCAAATTCTTTCAATGCTTTTCTTTTACTCCTCTGCTGAAATCCAGAATTAAAACAAAATTCTAAATTATGTATCTCCAGTTTTATCAATGGACACCTCCGATTTTTGTTTGAAAGGTTGCTTCCTTGCCTCCCCCGATCTGAAAAGAATATAAAAGATTTCTGCTGCATTGATAATCTACATGTCAAATGTTAGGAATAAATTTCAGGGAAGGCTAGATGATACATAACTTACTAGGAACCACTCTGTAGGATTGCAGGCAAGGTTACAGTAATGTCCTTTCAACAGGATAAATAACATATCCATTCACTACGAGCCAACCCTGTCATGTTACCTCATTTTAATCAGCCCCTTTATGATACAATATTCATGTGGAAATTGGGCTAAAAATACCCCCTGCCAAGGTGATTGAAGAAATAAAACTGAGAACTTTATTCTGCATATTTTAAGATCAGGTTTTGTCCTGAAATAATGTGGCACATTAATTGAGTTTCATGTGGGGAAGAGAGGGAATGAAAGCAAGGGGAGGGAAGGAGGAGAAGGGCCAGGAGCTATCGCCTGTCCATCAATGATTAACCAGCCCAGGCTAAAGCTAACACCATCTTCTTGCACTCTTCACAAGCAGTCATTCAGCACCTGTGATTGCATTCAAACAATAAAAATGAAAAAGTCAAATGCTGGGCTTGCAGGCTGGACTGTGACCACTGAGCATCCACAGAAACACAGGTGACCAAGTCAGCCCTCAAGCTGGTCCCGGGTCACACACATGTGCTTTCCCAGGAGAGGAAAATATTGCTCTTGGGGATGTGCAAGGGGAGGAGGATTTCCTCTAACTGTAATCCCCACCACTCAGCAAAAGTCAGCTGCCTAGGGAGTCATTAAGAAGGAGAAAAAGCCATCTTGGTCTATTTGAAGACGTTTATAAAGGAAAGGGAGCAGCACTGACTTTGTGTATGAAAGGCACGCACGGCCATGGCATTACGTGGTCTCATTCTCTGCTTGCTCAGTTTACAAATTGAAACGAGACATTTCATGTTGTTCAGCCTGCAAGCCCAGCCTGGTGCACTGAAAGATCAGCCAGTGACCTTTTCCCACCAGTATTCCATCCTCATCCCTGCACCAAGGAGTCCAGAGACACAACCAAGCTCTGCTTGATCCTTCACTCTCATATTGGCTGTGCCACGCTGACAGTAAAGAAATTTGTATCTGTCAGGTTATTAAATTGATCTAAGTGAAAAGAATCACCAGGGACTGAGGCTGTGATGAGGCAGTTCTCTCCACAGCCACACGCTGAAAACCTCCTCCTTCTTTCTCCCCAAATCCTTCAACCAAGCACACGCAACCTTCTGCCAATCAAACTCATCTGAGGCTCAGCGTATTCACCTTCCACAGGCATAAGGACACATCAGCATAAGGCAGAGTAGGACCAGTACTGGCAGTTCCGTACCAGTGGTTCTGTGAAGTTTTAAGCTGGTCTTTGAAAGGGCATTTTGTCAAGAATAACTGCAGCAGTACTTTTGACTTTTTGCAGCTGAGCTGAAGTAGATGAGAAGTAATAGTAAGCCAATTAGAACAAAATTGGCTATCACATTGCAAATAAAAAATTACAAGACGATCCTTTTCTGCTTTTTTATGTAATAATTCCACTCTACTACATTGCTATAATACTCAGCAAAGAAAATTCTCATTGAAAAAGCCACCATCTGACATTAAGAATTGGACTTTCTCATTCCAAGTAAAAAAGAGCCTCTGTTTCCTATAGTTATTTTCTTTTTCATTGGGTAGAAAGAAACTGAGCATAACCAGAGTGGTGCTTCTGAGTATGAACCTTCACAGGGTTCCAAGGGATGTTTCTCAGGGGTCAATACCAGAGCTGATACCATTTCCCATCTACACTTGGCTGATGGGATGCAAGGAACTCTCAGTAAGTTTGCAGAGGACCCCAAACTGGGGGGAAAGAGCTGTCAAGGTGATGGAGGATTTTGCTGCTCAGAGGGACATCCAGAAGCTGCAAGAATGGGCTTCCAGAAACTGCACAAGACCAGTCCTGCATTTGGGGAGGAACAGTACAGGTGGTGTGTACTTCGTGTCCAGGCAGCTAAATGCACATTGGATTGCTTTCCTGAGAGCACAGCCTGCAAGTCCTTAGGAAGAGATTATTCCCCTCTACTGAGCTGCCTTGCCTGGGATACAATGTCCAGTTTTGGAATACCCCCAGTACAAGAGAGATGTCGACAAAGTGGAATGAATTCACGTGGTTGGGGGCTGGAGCACACAATAGATGTGGAAAGTGTCAACAAAATGGGAGGGGAGGCTCAGGGAGCTTCTCACTATCAATGTCCTGACATAAGTAGACAAGGTAAGATTTTCTCAGAGGTGCAGAGGAGAAGGAAAGGGGCAATGGTTAGAAGTCGTAGTCAAGGAAATCTTGATCTGAGACATGGAAAAGAAATATGCACACCAGCAGAAAGTATGGAATCCCTATCCTTGGAGATTTGCTAAACTTGCTGGAGCTATCCAAGCAATATGACCTAACCTTGACGTTAGGGTTTCTTTGAGCAGCTGGCTTCCAGAAATCCCTTCCAAACAAAAATTTTACATGGTGCTCAATATTTAGGTCTACATTCTTGCACTTCTATTTTTTTGTGATGGCTGCTACAGGAAAAAGTAGGCAAGGGAATCAGGTTTCCACCACTGCTTTTCAAGAAGAGAGAGATAAGGGCAAAACTTAGACTTGGCACAAATTATCCACATCTTTAAGGACTGCAGAAACGAAGGCATAGAAGGAAAGTCAAAACCTTGTGCTCATTAGAGATGAGGTGACCTCCCAGCTTCTCCTGGTGTTAAAAGAAAGAGCACCTTCAGCTTCCACACCACCAGGGGACCTCAGTCTGACCAAAAGCAGCTGACCTGCTGTGACTCAGTTCCCAGTTTTCCCTCTGGGGGAATGAGGAAATAAAATCCAGAGGGCAATAGGAAGCACAGAGACAATGATGATGTTCTTCACAACAGCAGCTGTGTCTCTATTTCACTGTGTCACGCTTGGATCATTCTGAAAACCAGCACCCCTGCTATGCACCCTGCTGCACACCAGGAGCTCTTCGTGCAGCAGCACTACTGTAGCAGCCAAACACTGTCAGAAAACCACTCCTGCTTTTCAAGTTAAAAAAATTAGAGATCAAAGAACAGGGTGGTTTCTAGGTCATGGTGTCAGATTCCAGAACTCACAGTTAACAACAGGCTTTCTGAAGAAGAGCACAAAGACACAAACCTGCACAGTGGTTTTATCTGGTTAGTCCAGAGAATAATTTCACTGCAGGCTGGGCTGGGGAACAACAGCTCTAACTGTGCTGAAAACTTACTATCTTGTACTTTTAATTGTAAGTAATTAAGCATCTGCATGCTTTGCTAAGTCAACAACCTTTTGACAAAGAAACAGGTTTACTCTAAGAGCAATAGAGCATGAAAATAAAAAATGTTGTGATAGTATCCTACTTTTAGTATTTTGCCCCAATAACACTTGAGTCTTAATGACCTCAACAAAGGCTTAACAGAGAATTTACACCTAGCAAAATTATGAAGAACTTTCCTGAATTTAGACTACATGGAGTTAGATTAATTCCATTAAAATATTTAAGAGGAATGTAAAATCATTATAGAAATGGTCACAGAGCATAGGGAAGACCAAGCTCAGAAAAGGTGATCAGAAAAATAACAAAGGAGAAGCAGGTCTTTGAGTATCTGTGCCAGTTCTCCTATGACTAGAGATTGAAACAGTAATTGGGTAGCAAAAGTAAAATTAGTTTTCCTTTATTTTCATCACAAAGTCACTCAAATACCAGTATAACAACAGTTATTTTGTTCTGGGCTTTTAAGAAGTTTCAAAGGCAGTAAGATGATGTATGAAATACAAATTCTTAAAGGGAAATATTTAAAAACAAATAAATAAATAAAACCCCAACAAAGCAAAACGCAACACCCACTATTTTAGTGCCTTGCAACATCCAACCCCAAAAATTGAAATTAAGGAAGCAGCAGCTGAACTAAGAGTTAGCCATTTCTTTGCAAAACTTTTCATGCTGGTATGAAATACATGGATCATGTTTTATTTTTATGAAAGATATGTCCTTAGCAAAGAGGCGTGCCTAAATGTCTGTAGGTTTTGATCCAAATTTAGCAAATGGAATTGCTGTATTTTATGAAGCACAATATATACAGCTCTTCCACATGGGATCTCCAGTAAAAAACTTCTAAAGAGGTAGTCTGAAAACAGTAGGAAGGAAACAAGCACAGCTTTTTATAACAACAGAGGACCCCAAGGAAAGCGATTTCTATATAGGTAGCAGAAAATGGAAAGAAAAAGGAAAGTATAAAAATGAAATGGAAAGAAAAAGGAAAGTATAAAAATGAAATGGAAAGTTTCTGGTTAATCTATCAGAACTCCTTTACTAATTTTAACTGGTGAGTCAGAGAAGTGTCATTGCTCTATTGACTAATCTGTTTGGAGCATCAAAACAGCTTTGGTTCTGTTATTGATTTACTTTTAAAGTGATTAATTAGTTGGGGTATTGCATTCCTCTGCTTTCCTCATGCTTCATTATTTTATTAAGGTATCTACGTGAGAAAAACGTCATAGAATCACAGAATATTCTGAGTTTGAAGTGACTCTGCATGGGGCATCCCAAAAATCCCACCCTGTGCCCAAGAATGTTGTCCAAACATTGCTGTCCTTGAGCTCTGCCAGGCTTGGTGCTGTAACCACTGCCCTAGGGAGCCTTTTCCAGTGCCCAACCACCCTCTGGGTGAAAAACAGGAACCTTTTTCTAATATCTAACCTATATTCAAACCAGAGAAACTCTGTTTTTTTCATCTGTGGAAAGACATTTCTGATAACTCACAGCCCTAAAAGCAGTATCAAAGTGAACTGAAATTTTAGGAAGAAAGATAACATGGACATTTTCTTCCTCTAAAACTGTCAGACTAGAATTAGATATGCAGTTCTCAACAAATGATGATGTAGCACCTACAATATCTTTAAATTGCTTGGGTGAACTGAAGCAATTAAAAAGGGCAAAAGCATGGATGCAGTTCCTTCTCCTGTGCACTATTTTCTTTCCTGTACTCATACACAAAGAAGTGTGATGACTTCCATTTAAACTGAAGGATTAACAACGCCATGGAACAAGTATTCATTACTCAGGAGAAAGGATCTTTGAAGACAAACCAGCCACCATCAATCTTAAAATTCTAGCTGACCCTAGTTAGACACACAGACCTTGTGAGCACTCCTTTATTTCAGAGTTAGAAAGACTCATCCTCTTGCTAATATGATCGGGCAGGAAAGTTTATATCAAAGCTATAAAAAGTAACGACATTTTAAGAAAACAGAGGCCTATTAATTTTTCCACAAGCTAAAACAGGCCTTTGAAGCACAACCCAAAATTAGATTCACTAGGTACAACTTTAATCTGTAGCACTCAAGGCCCTCTACAACATATCCAGAATATTAAGAAAAGTATCCTAAAAATTTAAAACAGGGAAGCTGCTAGTCATGCAGGGGGAAAACTGGCAATGCTGGGCTCCAAAAAAAGGGGGGAAAGTGGGGAAGACAACTTCTTTTTCCTGAAATGAAACTTTAGAAAGCAATTTTTTCTCTTCCCTATTTCCTGCAGAAATAGCTCTTCAAAGGCCATCTTCATGCTCTTTGGGTGACCTTTCTGCCGTTATATTTCACTGCCTGCCCTGAAGGATATCTTTTTAATATCTTGTTAAACGGGGAAGGAAACGTGCAACGAGCAAAACACTCTGAAATGGAGGCACTTCTGCTTCAGTAAATACTTTGAGGATATATAAAGTGCAAAAAAGGGTCTTTTATTTCCAAAGGCCAAAGATATTTATAGAGTGCTTTTTATCAGTGTGTAGGGAAAGTGGTTCCTATACAGTAAAAGAAAACTAAACAAGTGAGAGTTTTATTGACTGCTGTACATACTGTCAATGAGAATATCATTATTAATGCAACTAAACCCACAATTTTTAAATAAACCAATAGTGGCCAATCCCCTAAAGTCTTTGAACACAGCCTGACATTTAATTAGGGATTCCAGAATGCAGGAGGAGAGGCTCCCTGATCAAGCATTAAATGAGATGTTTGGTTGGGAACATCTTTTAGTATCACTATGAAATAATACACTGATTCCATTCACCTATAATGAACAGAAAAACAACTTTTTCAAAAACTCACAGAATATATTTTCTTTCTTACCCTCATTTATCCTGCAGTGAGAATTTGGTTAAGCTTTTGTCACCTAACAGTGGTTCGCCCAATTCCTCTCCTTCCGTGGGACACAGAAAACTTGAAAGTCTCTTTTGTCTAAAAATTTTGTGCTGTATTTCTGCAAAAAACACCAGACTACCTGTATTCAGATAGACTGCATTTCATATGTATCTTTTCTTTGGAAGAAATCCTGGCTAAGATTAACAGGCAAGCAGAACACTGGTTACTATTTTAAGGGCATTTTAAGGGGACAGATATCAGACTTTGACATTAGAACACTGCTCTAGTAAGAAAGTTTATTTCAAATATAAATTGTTGGGAGAAACAACAATGCAAAACTCCAAGGTCTTTAACAGAAAAGATTTTTAACTCCCACTTTAATCTTTTCTGATCTGTTCAGTGTCAGCAACTGGCTTGTGTGGTCGGTCCCTTCCACTCAAGTGTGCTTGACAGGAAGGCTGTCAAGTTAAAAATTACTTTTTTTTTAAAAAGGTAACTTTAAAAATAATTCATTCCCACAAATCATTGGGACAGCCAGGGAAGAGAAGCAGAAAAGCAAAGAGGGAGAATTTACCACCCTTTGCACTCATGAAACGGATACTTAGAAACAGCAGGATGGTAAATTTCTCCAATTTCTCCACTCTCTAGTCTGGGGGCACCAGCCTCATGAAGCAAACCTGCTGTTTGAGTTATGAAGCCCAAGAGCTCTGCAATTCCTCTCCAGAATGGCATATTTGGCAATGTGGCCTCTCTAATGCAAGGCACAGCTCAGCCTAAACCCAGCAGCAGCCCAGGCAGTTCCTAGCCAATTTGCTGATACAAACCTGTGTTTCTCTGGAAAGTGCCCAAGAGATGGCTGAGGTGAGGCAGTGCTGGTAGAGAAAGCACATTCTCCTCTTGCTCATGCTCCTACACACTTGGTGATCATTCAGTGATCAGCCTTGACTCCCTAGAAATCTTACTGGCAAGCTTTTTTAGATATGTCTGTCAAGTAAAGCTTTATATTCCACCTAATGCCTTAATTCACTTGGACATTATCAATTTAAGCTTTAGCTCTCAACCTTTTGATCAGACTGTAAAATAAACTTGTAAAAGATTATTTCGCTCTTCTCTAAATCAGCACTGGAAAAAGAGGTAGAAGAATGCAGCTTCAGACAGGAACTCCCCAGGACAGCTCATCAAGTAATTGAACAGAGATGCAGTGATAATCACTGCAAAAGTCACTTACTAACTTATTCAATTAGTATTACTTTATTTATGAGTTACTGCTCAAGTATTTATAAATTCTGAGGGTAGTTCATCAAAAGAAATTAAAATCCATGAGATGCATTATTCCCTTGAGCAAAATGCACATTCTATATATTTAACACCTTTATGTTAGCATTGTCACCAAACCTATATATCCTTTTGAAAATAAAAATATCTTCAGCTTTCAAATTAGAGCTCTCCCCACCTACATGATTTTTTACTTTCAATAGTGTAAATTACAACTTTCAATAGCCTGAACTTAGGCTACAGGTTTATTTTAGGGGTCTCTATGTAGGCTCTGACACACAATTAATTAAAAAGACATTTTTTGCTATTATTCTTGTACTGATGTGCTGGCAAGTAAAAGCAAAACTTTTTAGCACTCAGGAGAACATACTACTGGTACAAAGAGATATTTGCTTGGAATAAGAAATTATCAAATATAAATTAAACGGCTTTTGAAGAAGTAGAGAATTTAGGTCTCTAGCAAACCATTAGGCTTGGGTTTGCTCTCTGGGACAGACGTGCTCTTTTACTAGATTTTACTGCTGTATTACATTTTGATGGGAATGTCACCCTGCACTCCAAAAGTGAATTATCTTATCTATGGGCCTAGAGTTTGGATTTATGTTTTGAATTACGTCCTGGCTGACGAACACAGGTGCTCTGCTCCAGAATCCTGGTCCCCCAAAACCTAAACCAGGGGCCTCTTGGAGTGCACCATGGATTCCTTGCTTTTGCAACCTGACTACTGAGAAATATAGAATACAACTCTATGACAATCATGAGATTTTAAATTTTTATTAGTCAGAAAGCATTTTTACAGTTTGAAAACTCCATTTAAAGCTTAGATGTGCACAGAGATTGTCAGAGCAGAGTTGGGCATTTGGAGGCTTTGTAATGACAATACCATGATTTGGACCTTTAAATAACCAAATTAAAATCACTGTCAAACAGCTCCAGGACCCAGCATGACAATGTTGAGATGCTTCCACACAGTTCTGTGTGAAGTATCATAAAAACTATTTCACACACACCCTTCCAGCAGCACCTCAGCAGATGTTCAAGGGCCAGGTTGGGTGGGGCTTTGGACAACCCGGTCTAGTGGAGAGTGCCCTGCCCATGGCAGGAGATCAGAATGAGATGAGCTTTAAGGTCCCTTCCAACCCAAACCATTCTGTGATTCTATTAAAGGAAGCACAAAAAAGTGTGATTCCCTTACAATGCTGCAGGAATACCAGAAACAACTCGTGGTGTGTGTAGATGGAACATCTCCACAGTCCAGATCTTTAAAGTCCCATCTGGACAGTTTATTTCATCTTCATTTTTAGTGCAGCATAAAACCCTGTAAAAAGCAATCCCCAGAATGGGGGCCCTGAGGAAGCAGCACAAACTGCCTGTGGATAGAAAGACTCATTGTTCAGACTATGGAGGGAGGACCGAAATGGAAAGCCATAAAAGTGATCCATGAGACTGAGCCTCTGAAAAACAATGTGTTCCTACAGGAAATCAGGCTTTCATCACAGAAGATGTATTTCAGTATGTGCAATGCCATTCTGAATAAAAACCTGGCTACGCTATTGAGTAAGCAAAGTGATTTTTTGGGGCATTTCTGTTCATTGTACAGATGGTGAAAGTACAAACAAACCCTACACAATTGTTAAGTGTCAGCTCTACTTTGGCAATCCTCCCCATCAAACACTGACTGCCATACAAATGCACCTCACCAGGCCATGAGGCCTGAAAAGCAAAACCAGAGTTTTCAGAAAACTCTCACCAACACATTAATGACCTCTCCTCTCATCGAAGGACCAATCCTCTATCAGAAACAGGAGTCCTAATATTAGGGCAGACCTGAAGAAAGAAAAATTCCCACTTGTTTTTATCGTTTGTGACTTACAGATTAACATTCGGTTTATCAACGGAAGTGCAACACACTGGAGGATCTAGCTGTAAATGCAAAATAAGCTCCCACCATTTACAGTAAAAAAATTCCCTTCCTTAACCCAAAATGGTACCACTATTAAAAAAAAAACCAAAAAAACAAAGGATAATTTCATAATCTTTCTATCTGGGAATACCCAAAACCTCATCTAAATTAATGGAGTTATATCCAGAATGCACAAAAGTTTGCAGAGCCCAGCTCAGAAACAAATAAGGAAGATTGCTGCAGTCCTCATTAACATGCTGCATTTCAGTTTGTGTCTTTCCCTTCGGGTAGTCACAGGCACAGCATTTTCTTCTGACTTCATTAATTTTTGCTGCTATCAGTTTTTGATTACTTTCCTCTCAGACATGCTCTTAAAGCCAACCAATACAGTACATTCTAGCAAAAGCAGATCAACATCAAAGGAGCCTGTGTTTATGCCATAAAGCCCACACAATCCAAACTTATCCCCTCAGTGACAGCACCAAATCATCACACAGGGAGACAGGAGTTTGTCGGGAGCACGAGATGTCACAGCAGGGTTTTCATTTGCTCATTGGAAAATTCATTCTCAAGTGTTTACAGAAAAGTGGAAAGATAATAGATGTGAGTCACTGGAGACAGATTATACCATCTTTTCATGGAATTCATTCATATTCCAGGTTCCTCCTTGCATTCAAACTACACAGTCTCGCAAACCTTTCCTGTGACAGCTGTCCCTGTTCACAGCAGTAGTTTCATGCATGTCTCACCCAAGGGCCCGTGCCAGGCCGTGTGTACTCAGAAGAAAGATCAGGTTATGCTCATCTTTGTCATCTCCCTGTTCCCCTTACTGTCGACAGCTGGAGTTTCTT
Organism: Vireo altiloquus; assembly: GCA_013396875.1. Taxonomy (NCBI): domain Eukaryota; kingdom Metazoa; phylum Chordata; class Aves; order Passeriformes; family Vireonidae; genus Vireo; species Vireo altiloquus. The sequence continues at coordinate 763,093 of VZRF01010368.1, read as the reverse complement.
TTTCGGTGTTTAGATGATAAATTCATTGTATCTTCTCTGCATGCCATGTCTGCTGCAGTAAGTCTGGGACCTCTGCAATAACAGCAACACCAAGAAAAACCACCACCAAAATATGTTCTATAAGATTCTCACTATATTATTATTGCACTCTATTATTTTTGCACTAGAGCCCATAATTGCTGCTAGCATAGGACTACACACAAGTAATGATTGTTAGGCAGATATTTTCCCACTATGTGTTTTCACAAATTTCAGATAGAGATAGGAGAGTATTCAAAGAGAGAAAAAAGTACATAACTGATTTATTTAGGAAGGGAACAAATTCCCAGAGCACTGGGCAGAAGTTAGTTCATCCCCTGGTGAATGAAGAGATGACTTTAGCTTTCCAAACTATGTAATTGTCTTTATTTGCCACTATAGAAGTCTTATTAAAATTCAATTCAAACTTCTATTAAAATTCAACCAATCATAACATCAAACACCCCTGTCTGAATTTATACAGATGCCTAAAGGAAAGATAAAGGCTAAAAAGCCTTATCTCCTTCAGTGTTAGACAACAACAGTCTGTCAGTTAGTTCACAAGTTTCTCTCAAAAGAAGTTCATCCCCTTGAAAAGGGCAGTTTAGAATGTGAAGGGAGCAGAGAACGAGAAAGAACTCAATGTAAGAAGTCACAATTATTGACTGAGAAGTTCTAAAAAGAAAAAAAAAATTGAATTCTTCTTGTTCCCTCCACTGACTAAGAACAGAAATGCTGTCACAACTCACTGGTGCATCAGGGACTTACAGGAAGAGGAATCCTTCCAGGTCAGACACTATCCCTGCAAAAGGGTAGAAAAAGCAGCAAAGTCTATCACAATTCCCCACAGCACTCACATTTCCATATCTTCTCCTCCAAAACTTCTTACCTCTTCAGGACAATGAAAAAAAAAGAAAACTGTAAGCCTTCTGGAAATTCAAAAGGTTAATTTGTCCTTCAATAGGAATTTATATAATTCCTCTATTTTATATTATATTAGATATTCTATCATGCAGTTCCCCTCACCCATCCACAAAACACCAGCCCAAAATCTAGCTGCTCTTTATAAAACATGCTTGTGGCTACTGGTTCTTGAAGAAGGTCCTGATGAAGACAAGAAGTTTAACAGACAGCACTGCAGAGGAATTGTAAAGGTATCAGGAAAAAAGTCTGTCTTTCAGCCTCTCAGAATACAGTTATACTGGATTTAAAGACAGCAAGGTCAGAGGCTTTAGCTGTACAGAGAAATTACTACACATTTTGCAAAATGAAACAGAATTCTGATCAGTAAGGAGAGGAAGACAGGGCTAAAAATGCTTCTTTAATGTCAGCTACTGAGGGATGGTAATGAGCAGATCTCTGGGCATGCTGAGACACAGATCTACTTGCATAAAGTCCATCATTTGGAAATGGGCACCTATCAAACCTCCAGCACTGGGGAGCAGAGAGCATCATTTCCCTCAAGGCTGCCTTTGAAAGGCATCTTCCTACAAGCAGAAAAGAGCAGAAATATCATCAGCTCTCTACAACTTACAGACTTTCAGTACAAAAAATGATTGTTCTGGGACTTTTAACTAGATCTCAATATTTTTCATAAGCTTGAGGCCAATTGCCCAAGTAATATCTACATAAAACAACCAGAAACTCCCTGAAGATGGAGAGTTTGGAGAACTTCCAAAGACAAAACTGTTCTTCAAAATGGTGAGTAATCCAGGACCATATGTCTGAAACTTGGACCCAAACATGCTGCTGAAAGGGCCCACCACGATGGACAATTATCATGTTACAGATTCATACCTAAAATTAAAGTCAGTGGTCTGTGGAGTTGATGTAACCAGGGAAAATGGGAAGAAAGGAGAGGTGAAGCTCCCTGAGAAACACGTCAACAAAAACGTATCAACTATATCCTACTCTACTGGAGGTACAGAAGTCTGAGATAGAGTAAAGCTCTCAAAGTGCCCTTTTTTACCCTCCTTGTGCATCCTTCAGGGTACAGACTCCCTGCAAGGAGAGGATCAGCATAAGGAATTCCAAATGAGCTCCTGGATGGGTAGATTTGCTGCACAAACCCAAATCCTGCTGCTCCCTTGTTCTGACAGGACACCCAGAGTGAGGTGAGAAGGACTCTTTTAGCTTGGACATCTTCCAGTCAGTCAGAAGATATTGCAGAGCCAGATCTTTTTCCCTGCACAGCCCAGAGCAGCCACACTGGGGGCTTTTTCTCCATCCAGCTGACTGGAACGTGAGAAACCCTATTTGCCTGCCTAGAGCTGAATGCAAACAACAGACAGGATAAAACAGAGAGGCCACCTTGTCCATGGAAAGAGTGCAGCCTGGCAGGAGGAAAACCTGGAGAAACAATGCCCTGCCCTGCTACTTCGGAAGCAGCAGCACAGGAAAACCCTTTGGCTGAGACCATAAAAAATTAGAACTGAAGGGGCATCGCCTATTTCTTGTTTCCTCAGCTGGACACCTTTTCACCTCGGGCACAGAGTATTGGAAGATAATTTTGTCTTGCCACTGGAAGCTTCTACCTCTTCAAGAGCCCGTGCACAGCCTGGCAAGCAGACCATGCAGACTCCTGACGTTACAGATTATTGGGTTTCCCACTGTTTGTTTTCCATCTCAGCCCTTCGTAATGCCATCAATTAAGGGCTAAACTTATAACTGGTGAGTTTTTTGTAAAAGAAATTTAGTCAACATTTCTCACTTGTAATGTGATTATTTTTTCTTATGGTCTCCTAAAGTGTTTCATGAAATTAAAAACTGCAGCTAGCTCCAAGACAGGAACAAAATACTGGAGCCTATTCTAAGCAGCATGGCATCAACCCCCAATTACCGTAAAAAACTATTTATTTAATATGTCAAGGCTAATTGTGGCAGCCCACCCAACACTTCCAAATAAATAATTAACAGCTGAATTTAGGAGCATGAGGTAATCAAGTTATCCATGGCGTATGACATGTTAAAAAATGTATTGGTTTTATTTGAAAAGAGAGGAACCTTTGCATGAAGAGTATGCTATTTCTGAGTGTGAATGTATATGTATGAGACGGGAGAGGGGAAAGCTGGAGAAAGATTCATTATTCACTTTTGGCCCTAATTCATAGAAATTTTGACAGAGAATTTACACAGCAAGTAATCTACTTTTCCTCTCCTCCTGGTAAAATAGAAGTTAGGAAACTAACAGGAAAGTGGGAGAGCAAGTCTTAGTCTCTGTTTCTACCCTGATATGCATTTAGCTTCACCTAGGAAAGTTTAAATCAGTCCCAGTGAGGTCCTATGTAGGAAATAGTTTATAGTTAACTATGAATTTCCCACAGCATCTATTCTTTTTCTGTGAAGTAACACCCAAGTCTATTCTCGCTCCCAAAACGGCTTATGATTCTGGATTAACAGACTAATTGGTTATTCCAATTCAATTATATTTAACACAAGAAAAGTTAAGTGCTATTTTGATGTGCCAAGAGGGAAAATCGCCTTCTCAAAATCCCAAAGTCACTACTTTGGGACAGTAACAATATTGAGTCCCACCATCCATCTGGATTACCAAAAATTACTTCTTTATGAGAAGTCACATTAAAAAACAAATATAAAAGGCATGGCAGGTTCATAAGACAGTACTGCTGTAGCTCATGGTTAAATGATGCTTTACAAAGTTGTGCAGGTCTGAGAGGGGCCACTGAAATACTGAACTTTATGGTTTCACACACAACAGCTCCACAAGTCAAGCTTCCATTCTGTCATCCTTGCTAGAACTGGTGAACCTTGGCCTTCCCCAAATATCAGTGACAAGTGTGTGAAAGACTTATCTTCTCTCTTCACTCTGGCAGAGAGCTGTGGTCAGGCTCTAGACATATTTTTCAGTGTATTGCAGGGACTGTTCCAAGTTTCTACATAAGATTATTCCAGGTTTTGTACAGGTTCTCATTAAAGGAACCTAGCCCTATTTTTGTCAGGATCATAAGAGGCAAACACACCACAGAATCTGGATTATTTTATGGAATAATCAAGGGCCTCATTCTACTCACATGCACTGGAGTAAAAAGTTTGATTAAGTGCATCTTCTGCATAACACAAATCCTGGAGGTATCCCAGAAAGCACTAAACAACCCAAGTTAGGATATCTCGTCTTCAAGACTGCAAGAAACTGCTTTTCTCCTATTTCCTTATGTAATTCCTTGGGAAGGAGCATTCAGCACTACACTCTCACAACTTTTAACAGACCAGTGCCAAGCCATTGCCCATTACTTCATTTTAATTCGATTTTTTTTTTTTTTTTTTGCATTAGAAGTAGAAAACAGAAGTGAAATAATTGATTTTCACTCTAGGATTCTTTTTAGAGCTATGAAATACTTTTCAGGTTAGTTTCTTTCAAATTATCATCAGCATCATGTAAAAAAGCACTTCACCACTGAAACCATTTAATGCAATGCACTTGCCTTAGGAGACCAAACACATGGAACAGCTACTAATCCAGGAGGTGACTTTGTGCCAGTGTGTGACACAGCCAAGAAGGGACAAGATTTGCTTTTAATCTTTTCTAACAAGAAGTTCATAATTGATCCTCTCCACATGAGCCAGTATTTGCAGAGCTGATCTTTCCACATTGAAGTGAACCCTTGATATTTTATATGGATAAGAATGTATTTTAAGCATGGAAAATATAATATTACAGCAACAGCAGATCAGGGGGTTAAATTCACCAAAAGTCATGGAGTTACATACCAGCCTTCCTAATCTGCCTCCCTAAAAGAGAAGAATTCATAGAGTTTCTTATAAGTATTAGGTATAGTAATCCTTTACATTAAAGGATGATGTATATTGCCCCATCCCTGCAAGTGTTCAAGGCCAGGCTGGACAGGGCTTAGAGCAGCCTGGTCTAGTGGAAGGTGTCCCTGCACATGGCAGAGGGGCTGAATGAGATGATCTTTAAGGTCCCTTCCAATCCAAACCATTTTATCAAATAGGTAACTTTTCCTCCTAATACCACATTGCATTAAAAGAATTTTAAAAATGCATAAACAGGCAACAAGCAGAAATAAATAATTTATTTTTGTATTTGTCATTGGTAATATTAAATCTATAATCAGAATGCTGTTCTGATGTCAGAATAGAATGCAGGACAGTAGAGAGGCAGAAAAGAGGTGAGAAAAAATAACTGAAGGTTGGAGAAAATATTTTTCAGTAACAGACTTTAAAAGCCTAATCTGTTTAGCTTATCAGAAAGATTGAAAAAAATACTTGATTACTGTGTAAATAGCTGTATGGAGAGAAAATTAAGAGCAATAATGGATTCTCTAGTGGAGAAACCTGTTACTAAAAGTAACAGCTGGAATCTGGAGCAGGAGAAGTTGAAATTAGGCAGGGAACAGGAGGATTACTCCTATCCTGACCTCTTCCTATGAAGACCAGGACCTTTCTACAACCAAACCTAAGATGCTGAGCACAATGTATTAGCAAGGAGGGCCAGATAAGCTCCCAAAACCAAGGAAGAGATCAGAGTGAATGGCACCTTCTCACTGAAGTTTATAAATCCCATGGAGTCGAGGAGATCCATTTGCAGTGGTTACTGGGAAAGAAGGGAAAGACAGCAATAAGCTGGGGCTTAGAACGGGATTTAAGAGAGAAACTTTGACAAGTTTCCTCTTGTCAAAACTGAGGAAAGAGTCTGACAAAAAGTGCACTCAGCAGCTGTGAAGGGCAAAGCTGGGATGTCTGGGTGGGAGGATCAGGAGTGAAGGATGTGAAGGGTGAATGCAAATAACTGCAGCTCAAGCAATTACTGAAGGGACCCAAGCAGGGAATGACAAGAGCAGGGCGGCTTGTTAAATCAGGGAATATGGGGAACGAGCCCCTCCCCTGAGACAGAGATTCAATCCGTCATGGTTTCAAATATGTTCCTGCTCCTTAGTCACCTTCTGGAGATGAGCTGTGGGGGAGGGCAGGAGTCTGGGGTAACACACACTCATAAAGATGTCCACGAAGACAGAGAAGACAGAGGCAAAGCAATAAGCCCAAAACACAAGTACAAATTACAGCTTTTCTAGATATCATAGATATAAAATAGATGATATCTGAGGGTTTTTTTGGAAAAGCAGGGAGTGTCTGACAGGGACCTAATTTTATTTGGTCAAAATAGGTCTTAACAAAGAGTTCTCTACAGAAAAGCAGACAATTTCCAAAGCTCTTCTTAAGCAGAATGCTTCATAAAGAGACATCAAGTCTCAAGACATATTAGCTTTTTTTGAATGTAAAAGGGAGGAGAGATCCAGTCAGAGTTCTGCAAGAACTAGGAGTTTTTTCATCTTGGACTCAGAGCTTTTCATAAAACTGATTGAATGCTCACCGTCTCACATATCTACTCATTTGGCAGCCTGGTTTCCCCAGAAAGCTATCTCAATTCAACAATGCCTGTGGAGCAGAGACAAAACCTGGAAATAGAGAGTGATGGATGGTTTGCTCGTATGGCAGTGTAAGAATGGAATGGCAAGGGCCTCATCCCGACATCCCCACAACAAATAGAAGAGCATAAAAATATTCATTACCAACTAAGAAAGAAGGCAGCATCAAAAACAAATGGGAGCTAAAGGAAGCCAGGCAGAGCAGTCTGAAGACAGAGGCAATGCGGAAGCAGGGATGGGAATGTCTGAACTGGTGCTACAACATGAAGATGTCATCCCTCAGAAGTCAAAAGCGGCATCTTAATCTTTGTATCACGCAGGAGGTAGAAGCCAAAACCAGTCTGCAGCCCCTGTGAGCAGAACATGGGCCTGAAGGCATTGCTGCTGCCCCTGCTAAGTGGAATTCAAGGTGCAGCTTCTTATTCCATTTCTCTGTTGTGCTTCCTGTACTGGTTTATGTCATTTAAATATCTACATCCAGTGGGTCTCAGTGCAGGCTGGTCTGTGGACCAAGAGGTTTCATTAACAGCTGTTTCCTTCATTTTCTTTCTCCAAATAGAATCACATTGTGTGAAGTTAAAGTTCCCCATGCAACTTTGAAGAATTTCTGGGAGCAACTCAGCATTGGGCAGGGGTGAATTAGTTAACTTGGAAAACTTTCTCTGAATTTCTTCTTGGACTGTGAGCAGTACCCAAGAACATACATGGGAAAGAAGGGGCCATTAGGCTTTCTGAAGCCTTGTTGTGTGAACTGGAGGCTGTCAGACCCTACATCCCTGTCCACCTCACTGCCCAGTTCTGTAGTCCAGTTTGTCTGTGTGGATGTTATGGGAAACCTTGTCAAAAACTGATCTCCTGAAATTCAGAGCAATGAAACTACTATTTTTCATCTCCTTGGGATCCTGAACTCCACCATCCCATGGTCACTGCAGCTAAGACTTCCCTTGACTTTCACACCCCTGACCTGTTCTCCTTTGTTTAAAGGGTCAGGTCCAGGCAGATCATGCCCACCCACTAGCTCCTCAACCACCTGTGTCTGGAAGCTGGCACCAATGCTCTCCAGAAGTCTCCTGAACTGCTTTTGTCCTGCTCTGATGTCCCTCCAGCAGTTTTTGGGACGGTTAAGGTCCCTTAGGAGGACTAGTGCCTGTCCACGAGAGGCTATTTCCAATTCCCTGCACAAACACACCCAGCACAGCATCTTCCCTCTGAACCTAAACCATCAGCCCCCAGCTGTCTCATCACCAGTTAATGTTTACATCCTCCTGTCTAAAAATTTTGCACTACTTACAGGTTTGTTTTATTTTTTGGTATTAAAACCAGAGAGTGACAAAGTACTCTGGTTAATCTTTCCTATTCCTGTTACTCTGGTGCTTCCCAGCTGTACTTGCAGGGGTCGTGCTTAACCCACCTCAGCTCCACGTGGAGAATAAAACTAGAAAATGCTGCATAAAAATATTAAGAAAATACTTAGCAAGGAATCACATCTAGAAATGTTTGTTGACCATTGGTATTTGGGAGTGTCCTGCATCTCACAGAAGTTCCTTTCTTTCTTCCAGGACCCTTCACTGTGAAATCGGCACGTGTTAGATTTGCATTTCTGTAGCCAAAAGCATGCTCTTGAATGTCTTTATTTTCCATTGCTTAGAGAAATTCTGCAAATAAAGTGTTGTTTTAACAGTTTTCATGAAAATACAGCAGTGACTAAGATCCATTGCACTACATTTTGAGCCCAGACACCTAGAGAATTAGCTAAATGTGCACAATCTACCTCCTACGTAGATGAAGATTATGGTTAACTCTCTTGAAGTCAATGCAGTTAAGTCAGTGTAAGGTAAGATAAACAGGAGTAAAGTCTACAGCATTATTTTATAAAAGGAGGAAATACAAAAAACAGAAGTAAACAAACCACAGTCTTTCTGCTAGAAAGCACAAACAACCACCTACATGAAGAAAAGTGGAGTAGGTGTGTGTTGGCCATTATTGATATAATTAGGATCTGGTTTTAAAAGATATGATTTTACATATGAGAAGTTACATAGTAAAAATGTGTGTCAGCAAGTTATGTCATTTTAATTACACAACTGAAAATTAAGCTTACATATGTGACATTTTTTCTGTACATAAATCTCACAGGACACAGAAGATGAGTATTACAGAATTTAATGTTGCTCTTAAAGCTGTAAGTTCAACATTTGACATCCTAAAAGCTGCAAAAAGATCAGCGCTTTATTTGAAAGAAGACACTGCTTGACCTCGCTCACCTTTTTTAAGGTGTTTTCACCTAAACAAGGTAAACTGAATGAAATAAGCCATTTCTTTCTCAGGTGTACATGAAGAGGAGTAGGATGAACCCTGGAAGTTTTGTACTGCCAGTAGAGAGCAGAGCTGGTGGGATGGAATGGGAAGGGCTGAAGGAGAGCAAGGTGGGGATCAGTGGAGGTTAACAGATGAGCTCTGGCTGCAGTGGCTGGCTGGCGCTGGAGTGGAGAAGCAAAATGTGACAAGAGTGGCCAATTAAAAGAGATGAAAAACTGCTGGAAAAAGAACCAGGCATTAATTTAAGAAGCCTGACTGTGAAGCGAACATACTCCAAGCTAGGAATGAAACTAAGTTTGTGGATAATAAAAAACACTGTAAATCTTATTAAGCAGGAAGTCTAAAGAGGCTTTTCTCTCGTTTTGTACCTAAGAGTCTGAAAATCATTGCATTATTAGATTAGCTTACAGAAAGGTAGTCATTCAACATCCCAATCTTATCCATGGGGAAAAAAAATTGAAGAAGAGTTATAAAAACCACTGATGCCAAGGCCTATAATTGGAGAAGGAGGATGGTTTAGCCCAGAGTTGGGATAACAAATGCTAGCCCAGGGAACTCAGACATTGAGTTCAATGGGGATTATAAAGCTTAGTAAAAGGCAATACTAGTCAGCTCTGGCTCATTTTTTTTCCAGCATTGAGACAAGAAGTAGTCGCAAGTGCTGGCTGCAATTGTTCATACTCACTGAACACCTTCTCTCTGGCCCTAATCAGAGTCAGATGAAATGTTCATACCTAAAATGAGTTCTCACTCCTCAGTCCAAGTGGGACTGAAAGGCTGCATGAAAAGAAACAAATCAAAAAGGCAGTTCACAACTGCAAGATTTAGTCACATTGCTGTAGTCCAAGGACATAGGAGACCCAAGCTTCTTTCCCTGCTCTGCCACAGTGCTCTTGCACACCTTGAGGCACGCCATGAATTCTCTCCCCTTGCTTCTCAGCTGCGCAACAGAGATAGAAGTTCCTCCCTAATTTAGGAGAGTGCTGTCAGCCAAAAAAAACCAAACAGGGGGTGCTCAGCCATAACCACACTGTAAAAAGTCAAATCTTGAAATTAAAAATTCAGGAAAGGACTTGTATTCGAAACAATGTTAAAGTACAAGCTAAATATACAGATTTATTTAAACCACTATGGAATAATAAAAGATTTCTTTTTAAGGGCACTTCAGTTTCAGCACGTTTTCATTCACTGTCCTAAACAATGTCTCAAATACAGCCAAAGGCTGTTCATTAATTCCTAAAGATGCACATAAAATCCTGAAACTGTCAAAAGAAAAATTAGCTGAAAGGAGTCCAGGAACTGAACTTCCAAACTAATCTGGCATAGTTAGCAAAGCAGAAACAAGACCCTATCGGGGGGGAAAAACCTTTTGATTTCATACAAATTTTTACCAAAAGTCTCTCAACTATAAATCAGTTTACCAGCTCAGTGTAATGCAAGCTACAAGCTTTCTCAAGTATTAATTATTTCTAAGTATTTAATACTCAGAGCAAACCAAGAGTAGTCTCAACTACTGTGACTCACTCAGATGAAACAGAAAAAATTAAATTTTCCAAACCATCACTATATTATAACCAACCTGCTTTTTATCAAGTGCTGAAGGACAGCCTTTGCAATATCAACATGGAGAGACAGTCAAATATTTTTTTATCTGCTCTTAACCACTGAAGTTTAATCTCATATGCTACATGGCAGCCATGAAGGTATTAGAGAGCTTCCTGTCCATCACTTTTTAATCATATGCCTGTTGTACTTTCAACCTCTCCTAGTGGAAAAAAAAACCCCAAACATTGGATTTATCTCAGTAGCATTTTAGAGTTCTTTTTTACTATTTCCTATATATCAGCAAACATTCCATGCCAGGTTGTTTGAGTGATAGCCTTGATAATCTTAACAGTTGTTTCATTCTTTCTAATGCTGTGCTTTGGTTTTGGTTAGCAGAGCTGTTTTCTAAAGCTCTCTGTAACATCAAACATGAACAAAACATGGAAAAACACGTGGACTTTAAGCTAGTAAAGAAGTCTGAACCAAACTGATAAGCTGGCTTCAATCTGAAGGGTTCACAGATTTTTTAACTGATTATCACAGTCTAAGCTCTGCCCAATATCTCACATGCCCTCAGTACCTACTAGCAGAGACACTTAACATTTTACATAAAGTTTACAGTGCAGTATTTTTAACTGATTGGAAAAGATGCTGATTCAAACACAGGATGTCTGCACCAGTCTCAGTAGGGTGTTCTCTTGAAGACATTGGTACAAGCCAGTGATAAAGTCAGAGGGCATCTCTGTGTCCCCACTTATGATGCTGCATCTTTGGCATTGGCTGAACAAGCTCCTGTAGTGTCAGGATATGGAACAATTCTGAATTTCTAGAATTTAAATGTAAAACACCCTTCTTTATCTACATACAAAATAGGGGAAAAGAGGATAATATGCAATTTCCTTCTGGTAATAAGACCCTTTTTAAGCAAAATGAATAGATTCCTAGTTGAGAAATAAATACAAGTTTTTGCTCTTTCCAGTTTTACTTATTTCTCATTGCCCAACCTTTGAAGATATTACACTTACTGTCATTGATACCTCTTCAGGGGTTTTCTGTCAGTTTCTGGTGAACTACCAACACCACGAACAATTTCTCTGTACCATTAACATTACAGATCACAGAACAGTTTGGGTTGGAAGGGACCTCACAGATTACCCAGTTCCAACCATCATTCCCTGGACAGGGAGACCTTCCACTAGACCAGGCTGGTCAGAGACTCTTTATTACAATTACCATTATATTTTAAAGGAAGCACAGAATCCACACACTGCATAACTTCACGTTGTAGAAACATTGAGGGTTTTTTCTGGTTGCTTACTATATACTGCAAAAGGCTGATTTTCCTCTGCTGTGTCATTCTCATTAATTTGCCTTCCAGGTTCTCATACTTATTAACAAAAGGTCTGAATCACCTAAATGTGAATCGTTAGCATCCCTGCAAGAGATTTTGTAGATATCTACCAAGTTTCCTTTCCTAAGCCACAGGATTTCAAAGAATTCTTTCCAGAGATAATGACAGTTTTGAAATGAATTTTAATGTACTATCTTGGGATAAGTGGGAAACGTTCTGGCACCCCCTAAAAATACATATTTTTGAATCAAGAATGGTAATGTCCTGATAACAGCAGCTCTAAAACATTTTCCCACACAAATCTCCAAAATTACTAGCCTTCCTTCAGCTGTTGTTTATGTCTTTGTAGTGCCTATGTTGCATCCTTTGTTATGTTTATCTTCCTTGCAGACATAGATGGAGACCATAGCTATTTAAGGAATAAAGTAAGGAGTTATTTTCCTCTAAGAGTTTTAAAATTGAAAAGATTGTTGAGAGTCTTGGATCCCCTTTTGGCCTCAGTGATTCTTGGGTTTGTACTTTTTGCTTCAAATGTGTAGCCTAACATCGAACCCTAAGCTGATCAGAGATGTAAATCAACATATTCTCCTGAAAGTCTCTTAAATTCACAGAGGTCTTCATTCAGAATCGGAGAAAAATATCCGAGCACTGATTGCAAGCAACTTCTTGGTGTGGTCAACTGGCCCAATAGTGCATCTCAAGGCACTGTATCAAGTGAAAATTTCTTCCAAAATTTTATTTCTGTGACTACCAAGGCTGCTCCAAGCTGTTATGAGTGATTATCTAGCACTCATTTTCACTTTCTTAATAATAAGTCGACAGCATGCTGCAGATAAATTGATTCACACAGCCACAAAATTGATAAATACTGAATTGGAAGAAAATCGCTGTTGCCATGCAAGTCAGCAGGAATCCTGAGTGTGCTTGCTTTCCTCCTCCTCTCTTCCATAAGCTCAGGCAGAAGGAAGTTTGTCAAGAAAACTTTGGGAGGCACAAAGTGCTTTCACAGATCAAACAGACAGAAAAATTGTTCATGTATACACAGGGAAGCAAAAAGCTGTAAAAAGCTTTATCGTCTAAGGCTCCCTTAAGGACCACATCTGTAGCATGTCCATTCCAGAAGGGAAAAGGGCATTGCTCACAAGGTCTCAGCAATGGCAGGAGTGGGAATAAAGCAGGATAGCTGTCAAGCATGGCCAAACCTCCCTCAGGTGCTTCCCCACATATACACAATCAGTCTCAGGAAAGGAAGCCCAGGAGTCCTGTCAGCTTCACATAAATGTGAATTTCCCCATAGATTCCACCTCTAAGATAATGAAAGAAAAGTAAGGAGACCTAAAACAAAATGTGTTCACAAGTAAAATAATAAGAATTAACATGAAGCCATAGCAGGTCCCACATCTGTATTTTGATCCAGGCCATTAACTGGGGCCTATGAAAAGCTTCAATGTCCATCAAGATTTCAAGTCATAGAAGGAACTTTAATTTCTGCATTTCCTGACTCCTTAGGGATTTGACTTTGCCATTCAGTCTTACCTTTCCTGGCCTAAACTTCTTTCAGTGTCATTTTCAGAAATCACAGAGCCACAGCAAACTGGCTTTGGAGGGTCTCATCACCAATGTGTTCTGATAATGCATCAAAGAAAAACTGACCAAGAACCTCATTTCAATGCTGAGATTTATAGCCACACAAATCATGGCCTTGCTGTGAAAGAGTCTTGAAAAAAAGAAATTGTTCTTCCATCTGCAGAACCTGATGTGGTCACATTACAGCCGAGGATCCTGTGACCCACTTCAGAGAATAAAGGCTGTTTTTAAGGAAAATGCAGCTTTGGACTACTGTGGTATTTTTAATGACTAAGAAAAACTACCAAAGGGAATTCCCAAGCAGTAATGCAATTTAGTAGGCTAATACTCACTTGTACTTTGAAAGAAAAGTGTGGAGGCCTGCGGACCTCCTGCCCTGGAAGGTAATGGGACTCCCTGGAGAGATGCCACTATTGTATAGGAATTACTCCCTCATTAGGGATAGCTGGAAGCATCTCCTATGATGTCATCACTTTGTATACAGATGTACCCCGGTTCTCCTCCCCCTGTCAGCACATTGGCTCTCCACCCCTTCCGGCCGCCTTCTCTCCCTTGTATGTCCCTTGCCTAGAACCTTCTCCCTTCCCTGCCCCACCTTTGGGCCCCTCTCCCCAGTCACTCCCCTGCCCTTGCCCAGTGGCTCCCTGGCCCCAGTCCCACCTTAGCACCATCCCCTGGCCCTCCATCCATTGCCTCTCCATGCTCTCCGCCCCCTGTACTTAAACCCCTGCGCACGTCAGTTCCTGGTCCTTGTCCCTGGATCCCCTTAAGGGTTGAGAGCAATAAACTCTCCCTTTAGGGAGACCCTGACCACACACAAGGACCCTTTCTGGCTCTTTGTCGCCGATGCTGTGCTAGGTGTCCAGCTGTGTGAGTGACTCTGTGTGCGCCTGTGGCACCACCAGAGCAGCTTCTCTGGAGACACTTCTGGGAAGGTTGTGGCACCTTAAACCACTCCACAAGAATGGCAATAAGAAAGCCCCTAAATTATGTCAGCATAGAATATGCTCTGAAGAAATATTTGCAATGTATGTACACAAACAACTGACACAAACATATTTAAGGACAGCTGCCACCTCAGGAGACAGTGTTACGGTCTAATTTCAGACACGAAATTGATGTGTCCATACAAAGGCAGAGGCTTTTTGTAGTGAGAACAGAAGGCAAAATATTGGGAAGAAATGATTTACTGTGAGGGTGCTGAGGCCCTGGCACAGGTTGCCCAGAGGAGCTGTGGCTGCCCCATCCCTGGAATCCCTGTGTCCCTACAGCCACTCTCAAGGAGCTGATGTTCCTAAGGAGTCCATCCATACTTTCTAATACTTCCCTCACCTCTCAGACTTGCAGTGATTCTTAACTGCTTTCTAATTAAATCAGGATGTTATTTTTCCCTACATTTGCTCTGATTTAAATATTTGGTTACATACTTTCTAATTAAGACAGGATATTATTTATATGAGAAGTCTGATACTTCATTAATGAGGCAAAGCAAGAGCTGCAGTTCTTTCCTATGGAACCGTCTCAGATCACAAGATTTTAGAAATTATAAACTAAAATCTGAAAGCTTGAGATTTATTCCCTCCCAGTTGACCTTAATAAACAAAATGTAAGAATTTCAAAACTTGGTGTCTGGAGTGAAGGAGCCTTTCTTCTTTGGAATACTCCCTCTAAAGATTACTTTTTCAAGGAAAAGCTGAAACAATTTCTGAAACTGATATGGGTTAATTTTCCAGAAATCACGCTGCTCTGAAAACAGCAATGAAAATTGACATTTGACAACAGCATTACATTATTTAGTGCTGACATTAAACAAGTAATATCTTTTGCTGCCACTGCAAAGCTTTATATTGCACCTGTCAAGCACTTTTCAGTTTTCCAATGCAGTCAAAATGCTAATCAAGTTAAATAGTTACTGGGCACATCCAGATTTAACGTTTGCTTTGATTTCAGTACCAGCACTCTTCATATTTCTTTATTGGGCCTGAAGTTCAAAATACTGCATGGTGCCAGAGAGGAGGACAAGGGCTGTAAGATCCCAGTTATCAGAAAAATTAAGTATCAGCAATCAAGGGTCTAGAAATCAGCCCATTTGGACCCAAGTTAAACAAAAAAACAGAGGTAGGGAGATGAATGTTAAGCCACACAGACTTCCTATTTGCAAGATTAAATAAAGATAATAGAATAACTCTTTTTCTGCAAAAACTAAGTCAGCCTCTAATCTCTGAATACTAGAATACTATCATTATTATGTTGCATTAATATGCAATATAATACTTTTCCACAGTTTTGAACACGCTGCAGGAGTCTGGTGGTAAATATTTCATTTTACAGAAGGCAACACTGTGAAAGGGATGGCAAGTAGCACGCTCTAGACCACACAATAGGACAGAAGCATCTATTAAGGTAATTGCTTCATCCTCAGGATATTACAGCATGCTAATATTTCCCAATGAAAATTCAAAGACTCAGCCCAAACGCAGCATGAAAACACAGTGCATAGCCCTAGCTCCTGGACAAACATCACAAGCAGCGTTTTGCTGAGATACATGCAGAACCCACTAAGACTCTGGAGTGGCCAGCAGTGCCTGCCTAGTGAATCACTGCATTTCTGCAGGCTCTCCAGCTGCAACAGCAAGAGCCTGAAACACCTGTTTGTAGTATAATGAGCTATTAGCACCTTTGCTTCAGCAATTCACTGATAAGAGGTGTCCCAGCACAGCTCTTCCGGGCTGTAAATAAACTCCTGCAGTTGACAGATGCTACCACGACAAGGCTGTCTGCTCCTGCAGGCAAATATTTTGCTGCCCTGATTATTAAACTCTATAAACACCACTGGGGAGAGTCACAGCCCAGCTCCTGTAAGGATCACCATCTATTTTACACCTAATTTATGTGTTGTTCCCTGTTGAGAAGTAACACCACACACTGAACTGCAACTGCTTGCTTGTTCATCTCAGCACACACTCAAAGTGTGGGCGTAACAGGAGGATTGGGATGAGCCAGAGGCCTTGGTAGGAGGAGGACACTGCACTTGGTCTGAGCAGCCTTTTCTTTTATTTCTTTAATCAATAGAATCACTGAATCATTAAGGTTGGAAAAGACCTCCAAGATCATCAAGTCCAACCTTTGACCAAACACAACCACGTGAATTAAACCACAGCACTGAGTGCCACATCCAGTTGTTTCTTAAACACCTCCAGGCATGGCGATTCCATCACTGCCCTGGTCAGAACCTTCCAGTGCTTGATCACCCTTTCAGTGAACTAACTCTTCCTTATGTCCCACCTGAATCTCCCCTGGTGCAGCTTGAGGCCATTTCCTCTTGTCCTGTTGCTGGTTGCCTGGGAGAGGAGACTGATCCCAACCTGGCTACAACCTCCTGTCAGGGAGTTGTAGAGAGCAATGACATCTCCAACAACACATAAAGAAAAGAGGCAAGTACTGAAGACAAGTGTGTCTAAGTATTTAAGATAATCTGACATAGAAAGTATTACCAGTAGTTTCTTCAGTACTTTCTTCAAATAAAAAAAGGCAGCCTGAAGGCAGAGACTAATGTTAATTAAGGTATTTATTGAAGAAGCAGAAAGGCTACTACAGAGCACTTCTCATTGCCACACAGCAATCCACTATCCAGCCACAGGAAAGCAGAAAATAAAGTCTCAGTACTGCCCAGAGGATGAAGATAAGATTCTGTTTGAGA
The DNA here is from genome assembly GCA_013396875.1 of Vireo altiloquus. Lineage (NCBI taxonomy): Eukaryota > Metazoa > Chordata > Aves > Passeriformes > Vireonidae > Vireo > Vireo altiloquus. Next base: position 746,169 of record VZRF01010368.1, on the reverse strand, counting down.
GTGGGATACATGACAAGTCATATTTTTGGGGAAGGTGGAGAAGGGATACAAAATCCATCCTGAAGTAGGAAAAGGAGATGCCACCTAAAAAACCCTGAAAATTTCTCTGACATTTGGCAGGGAAGGAGAGCTCCCCGAGAGATCTTATAGCAGCCGAGAAACACAAACATGCCTACATTTGGTAAGATAAAAAATATGAGTCCAAGTGATTAAACTGATTTGCCTCAGGCCATTTGAAAGTTTCATAACACTTGGGTGTCCAGCCAGAGACCTCCATCAAAAGCCAACCTCTGCATGGGAAACTTCTTTGGCTCTGAGACTTGGTCTGCAAGATCAATGTAGCAACAAAAGCTTTTTCTGATTCTCATCCAGATCATCACATACCCAACAGGAGAATTTTACCTGTGAAAGAACTGGTACCTTCATTTGTATTTTTTGGAGCTGATCTGCACTCCACTGATCAGCTCACTTTTTCTACAGTAGGAAAAAGTCAGCAATGAAAGGAAAATGCAAAGAATTTTAAGTTTTATGTCACAAATTTTTTCACTTAGATTACGATTTTGTCTAGGACCCAATTCCTATTATACTCTAGATAACCTCTAAATTTTTACTGGATTATGTGAGGTCATACTGTCTTCTTAATAACTATAGAATAAAACATATGAAATGCAACTCCAAATACTGAAAAAAAAACTTCTTTTACCAGTTCCATTCTTATATTTCATAGATTTAAACAGAGAAGAGATTGATGTTTCCTCAGATTAAAAAAAAAGAACAAAGAATAAGGTATTTTTATGATATATTTTGGAAAGAACTGAAAATTACAAATCAGTGGTTCATTTTTTAATTGTACATCTTTTCCTGATATTTTCAGAATACATTAGCTCAGCAGTATCTGTAGTTTACAGTAGCAATTAGCATCCTGGGGAGTCAGCTGCAAATAACAAATTCATAAACAAAGTAGAATTAATCAAGGGAAAAATTAAAAATAAGGAGGAGCTTGCATAATCTTAGAATGACAGAACAGCTAAGAGAAGCCCTTGCTCTAGGCAAGGATTAGTCAGTCAAAATTATGGTCAAATATTTAAACACGCTTCTTTTTCCTTAATGGTTTCTGAAGTTAATGCAAGGTAATAATATAATTAAATAATAACTATATTATGGCCTGTCTAACAATTAAATTCAAACTATAATCACCTCACTAAACTTCAAGATGTCCTTGCAAGTTTGTCATTTCAGTAAGAAAAGGTACAGGGAAAATGCTCTTAACCATAAATAAATAGACAGTCGAAATAATGGACTGCAGTGAATGAAATCCCAAAGCAAAACTGCTTCTAAATGTAGAGATGTGGAAGAAATGTCTTCTGCCATTACATGTTTAGATTATTAGACCAACAAGAAGTAAAATCAGCCCATCCATTATTTTATATACCCAGGATGGAAAGGGGTGCTGTGTGAGAAGAGCAGAGAGCTGCAATCTCACCTCTGCTGACTGAAACCTGCACTCCAGGGAGTGGAACACCCAACTGATTTTGGTTTAGCCAGGCTTCTCTCAGACAGTGCTCCCTGCCTCTATCATGTGCTGGATGTCAGGCTACAGCAATAGAAACAAATCCCACATGGATTTCTTGAGCTGGAGTGAGGGAAGAGGACGAACAGAGAGAAGGCAAAGAGGTCACTTGTCTCATTAAATTTTTCTTAGGGTTAACAGCACCCAACAGAAACTAGAGCCATAATTCTGAAATCTCAATCATGCTACTGCATGAAGGGACCACACACTTCATAGTCTGCTAAAATTATCTGCCAAATCAAGCCAAAACCACTCCAACAGCCAGCCCTTTACCTGGCTCTGTACTGGAATCTCAGACTGGGCAGCAATGCATTTCCACTGATTCTTCTATTTCAACTATTCACATTATCATAATTTCATTGGCAATATATACTTGTTTTTATTGTTCCCAATCCATGACAATCTGGAAAAAGCACTCCTTAAGGAGAATATTTTTAACAGAGCTCAGCATGAAACCGAGCAGAGATGGGGCTACAGCACCTCTGACGAGCAGACAACTTCCCTCAGAACACCAAGCTCAGAGATGTTCTACTATCAGCAAACAACTTGTAGTTTGGGGGGTTTTTGTGATGCTTGCCCACACTTTATGTAACACTACTTTAATGAGCATATTTGTAAGGAGAAAACCACTTGGAAGAAGAGTCCATGCAGTCTACTGGAAGGCTTGCTGTGGTAAGTCTAATTTACCTAGAAGTGCTGAAGTACTGACAAAGACAGAAACTTAAAAAAACCCCAAAACTCAAACCAAAAAGAACAAAGACAGAACAGAGGCAGAATCATCTAAGCTTGTCAAAAAGGCAGGAAACATTGTCTTGGGCACACTTTACTCAAGTAGACCTTGCAAACTTATAGGAAAACTCACAAGTGCAAAGTTACATCCCTAAACAGCAACAAGATGGGGCTGTTATTGAAGTGCTATGATTTGCTTTGCATGTCTATTTAAAATATTTTCCCTTTAGAACATCCTATTAAAAGGCAGAGAAAAGCTCTGAAGTGCTATTTTCCTTACATTTGTGAGAAAAAGCCTTTGTAGTTAATATTGGTTGAGACACACAATATTTTAGTATTGCAAAGCCCACTTAGATTGCCCATCTCGTACATGAAAGCCCTGAGAACAATTCCACAACAGCAGAATTAATACTGTCTTAAAAGAGAAAAATCAATGCAACATTTGTACTTTTTTTTCTTCCCCCCCATGAGCACCAAAACATTCGCTAATTAGACTTCATAACACTCCTCCCGGCTAGGTAACAATTATCCCTTCCATTTTACAGGTTGCTAACAAAGGAGTTTTGCTCAATTAGAAGTGGAAGGATCAATATCAGGCCACACCACATCTCAAAAGGACAGAGGCCACTGCAACCTGAAGTGCCTCAAGCCACTGGGTGACAAGACAAGGTGCAATTAGTTATGCTTTTCCTCTGATCAAAGAGAGAAATTTCTAATGGACTGCCCTGCTCTGGCACAATGTGCCACTATCTTTCCTCTTTGTAACAGCAAAATTACAGTGAAAAGAAACAATTTTCTACAAAGCAAGTCCTAAACACAACAGTGCAGAAGCTATTTTGGCAGCTAATGCTCAGTGTTTCGTGCTGCCTCTTTATTCCTAAGGCAAACAGTCCATGTTTCATCAGCTGCAAGCTGGGGAGTGGATCTGTACACAAAATTAAGAGATCCCATGCCTTAACATAAAGGAAAGCAGATGAGTCACTTTAAATTATAATCAATGGTAACAATCATCCTACAGCTAAGTCTTGATATTTCTCAAGTACTTTCAGAAATTTTCAGAAGGGGCATTTCTACCACTTAAAGTAATACAAAACAAGGGATCGATATTACAAGGGTTTCTGTATTGCACAAGAGAGATTTGAAAAAATTCAACTTGCTTCTGTGCTTCAGCTCTTCCTATCTAAATTCTCTCTGTTCTCACTGTCCTTCAGCAACACACAGTAATGAAATGAAAAAGCTCTATTTTTTCGAAATATTTGCAAAATTTTATTATTTGCACCATTTATGCAAGGTATGTATCTTAAAAGTATTTCAAGGATATTTATGAGCTAAATAAGAACTGATGAAGAGCTATAAATCCATGCTAGTCATGAGGAGCTATTTTAATTTCCCAGAGCCTTGTACTGACCAGGGCTGGCTTGCCAGGAAAACTCAGTACTGGGCAGGTGTTTCAATTCTTGGCTGCAAAAATACCTCAGCTTCCTTCTCCTCCCATTTCTTTCAGTCTCCAGCCTTCCGTATAAATCTCTGCAAGGACTTCAGAAAGCAAAGCTGGTCTGACAATCAAACTGAAGGCCTGAAACACTGTGGAATAGGCTGTCCCTGGAAGCAGAGTAAAACCTCCTGTACATTGTTACAACAACCACCTTGCACCACAGACTGCTCCGCTCGGTGTGTCTCGCTCACCGACCCAAAAAGGCAGCTGGGCCATCCTGGCTGTAGCAGGGAGATTGTCAGTGCTGTCAGCTCAAGAGTCTGTGTTTCAGTCCATCATCTTCTGGCTGAGACTGTGATACTCTTATAAAGAGAAGATACTCTATAAACAAGAAGACAGATTATAAACTGACTTGATGTAATGATGGAAGTGACATACATGGAAACACATTTTCTCTCTTTTGGCTGTGTCTCCTAATCTCTCTCTGCCTTCCCCCATGATATGATCTTTTTCTATTTATTCTCTTCCATATGTTTCTGTATAACAGAGAAAGCACAAATAAACTACAAAGTACAAAAAGGAGAAGATCTCTCTAATTATAAATCTTGTGCGATGCTTTGTTTCTGGTGACCATTTGGGGAAACAGATTTTAGGAACAGGTTCCATTAACAATAATGGGACAAGTTTCCAAAGTAATGCAAGCTGGTGCACTTTACAAGAGCAAAGGCTTCCATTACAGACTTCAGGCAGTTTTTCCTTTTGCTCTGCAATAACTAAACCAGTAATCTAAGAAGTAAAATCTGCAGCCTTTGCCTACTTCCATAGTGACAAATGCTACAGAGTAAATCTCTGCCCAGGCACACCAGCGACATAGTGTTGAAGAATGAACTGTACTGCTTGCAAAGCAGTGTCAAATTCTTAGTCTCTAACACTGCTGATTCACTACCTCTATATGGTGTCTGTAAAGCGTTCAAAATAGGCAAAACTACCCAGAGAAGTTAATTGGTGTCCAAAAGCACATTTAATTTGGTATAAGCAACACAACACAACAGGAGCACGTGAACTATCAGCACACCCAGCTAAGTCATTTCCATGGTATGAAACAACAGATTTAGAGTAATGGGTTTTAGCTTGCTTCTCATTAAGGAATTGTTTTGGACCCCATGAAGGAATAGGTATACACCTGTGTTCATGGGGATTCCTCAAGCCAGTGGAAAAGATAACCCTGAGTGGAAAAGTTTAACCCTTGGATCCCTTGAGGATGCTGCACGGAGCTCCTCAGTGTATCACTTAAAAAAACGAGGTGTGTAGAAGTTCTCTCCAAAACACCATTCAAGACGAGAAAACAATTAATAGGTTTTAGTTAATATGGTTAAAGAAACTAATCCAAACTGGTAGAACAGGGAGATTAACACAATGCGTTTTGATCTGGAATTGAGCACCTAATTTCCACTGGAGTTGTCCCATTATGGAACTGAGAAAGAGGAGCTGAGTGCTGCACCCAGACCACTGCCTGATGAATCTCTGCCATCCCTGTGGCTTGGAAACAACCTTATGTATGAACTCCTCATCAAACTGCCATCAGTAGTGTAGATTTCCCCATAATTTGGAGAGGAGGACAAGGTTCTTGCTATTTAACATCCATTTACATGAAGGAACTGGAGAGCGAACAAAAAGCCAGTCTCTGCTGGGTGAAAACAAAGCAACTTATTGCAAATAAGAAACTTATTGCAGATGAAGTACATACTGTAAAGCCTCTCTGAGACAGACAGCTGTGACAACCACAGCACATTGTTTTTACCTTGGACTTGCTCAGAAATCTGACATTGGATTTGTCTTTCCATGCCTGCTTTAGACTGGGCAATACAAAAAAGCAGGCACTGATTAAAGGCATCTTTATTCTACTCAGCCATGTGCTTTAGAGGCTCCCTCTGTGCCTGGTTTACTCTTATCAAGTCACTGATGGACCTCTAAGAAAACTCCCCATACCTATCACACTTCATGGTGGATGGAGCAGGAAGCTCTTTCCCCATCTCCATGGAATGCCAAAATTTGCTGTCTGTGATCTCCTCAATGTCAAAACCATGCCCCACCCTGCCCTCAAAACCCACTGCCCTCAGCTCCCTCCTATCTCCCAAGGCGTCCAAAACAGGAACTCTGTTCTTTGGCCTAAGCTCCTTTATTTCACATCATCCCACATGTTTTAAACAGTGTGATTTTGTGCAAAACATTCTTTTACCTCCATTTTCACTCACCTTGTCCAGTACCTCCTGATATGACCCTGCCTGAGCAGGGAGGTTGGACCAGGTGACCCACTGTGGACCCTTCCAACCTCACCCACTCTGTGATTCTGTCATTATGTATTTCCCCGCTCTATCCAATTAGCCTGGTGATGATTTTCATGTAAGAATTTGCAACCAGGTTCTACTTTAAATATGCAGAGTGCTAGAAAACACTTGTGCTAAGACACTTTGCTAGACATATTTCTAGTTATGCATGCAAATCTACTGAATTTCACAGAAGCTGGTGTACCATACCTCTGCTTTACCAACATACATCTCCAATGCTCTTTTTCCCCCTCGTTCTTTAAATAATTTAACATACAAAATTGGAAGGTGCTGATTTTTTTGAGTAAGTTAGAACTTCTTCACGAATCTCAAAGAGGCTCTGATGACATTGACTGGGACAGCTGGAAGCCAGCAACAAGCATTGCTGCAGCTCTCTCCTGGTGGGCATAGAGAAGTTTTCAAATACATACTGAGGATGAAGCAGATACTGCTGTTGAAAAGCAAGTGCTTTGCTTAAGTTTGCTTGGTAAATTTCAGAAATGTTATTAAAAATTAAAATTAACTTTCAGTTGCTTGGGCTCTATATTCCGTTTCAAGTGGTTTTAGATGAAGTGGTCTGCTTTTCATAAAAAATTCTAAGTTTCTGTTTAAGGATGTTTCTGTATGATTGCCAACTCTGCCTTTAAACTAATCTCCCCTCCCTTCCCGTCCACTGTTGCATTTATCATTACTGCACTTACTAATTTTTAAAGGCTGCCCTTCTTCACGAGAGCTAAATAGGAAATATTGGAAAGGTGGAACCATGACAGATAATATAAATCTGGAAAACAATTTCCTTCTCCCTTCACAGCTGCCAAAACTCAAAATACCCCCCTTTTTATGACTTCATGCACTGGTGGTGACTTACAAGTGAAGTAAGAATTCATTCCTTTGCATTTCAACAAATATGAGGAGCAGCATATTGCCATGGACGCTTCTTTTCAGTAGCAGTCCTCTTGTCTGGCCAAATACACTTTTTCCTCCTTCTGTGGAGACAGACAGATCTCCTGGCTGGCCCCTTTCCTACAGAGCAAAGCAGTACAAATCCAGACGAATCCTGTAACTTCCAAGCATTTTGTCAATTCTGAGCATCCTGCCAGTGATCAAACCCAAAAGGTTTCCTGCTAAAAATATCACCTGCACTGAGCTAAGTACAGTTCTTTTCCAAGTTCTGCCCTAGTTCTTTTCCACAACAAAACTGTTGCATTTATTGTTATGGCATTTAGCAAAAGAAATTACTAGACCAAGCCCCACTTAATGGTCCCCTAAGGTGGTATTTTAATACAGGTAAAAGAGGCTGAATAGTCTCAACAGAAATTAGAGATTGGGTTGCTTTTATACAAACTACTGTCTTCATGATCATGATGTGACCTACAGTACACATGGTGCCATTTATTGATACAAAGGACTCGCTAAACTGCTGAATTTCTACCCAAAAGCCTGTTGTTTGTTTTTTTTTTCATATGCAGTCACATTTGAAATAATAATTTAAAACCCTATGTCTTTTCTCTTTAGCCACAAAAAACATTTTTTTAAAGGAACTGCAAAGTCTAAAGCAAGAAAAAGCTATTACAGAATCACAGAATCATGGAATGGGTAAGGTTGGAAGGGACCACAGTGAGGTCATCTGGTCCAGACTCAAATACTACAGAGAAATTCTGTTTAATCCTTTAAGGGTTAAATTATCCCTTAAAGTGCCCTTAAAATAATTATGAATTATTAAAGCCTCTAAATGTATTCAAGCTGTGGCTGATGGTGCTCTATACAACCAAAGATATAACCTGAGCTGCAAGATCTATTTGCTTGTGCTTATTTAATAATAAGAAAAATACTATTTTTGTCTCCTGTTCTGTTCAAAAGTAGATGAACAAGTTTTACTCAAAGTTGAAAAGCCATGTATTAGTCCTCAGGCAGATATCATGATGGGAAGAAATTCTCCTCAGAGGAAAAATTCAGAAAGGTTTAATGTCACAGTCAAGGAATTAGGATGGAAATATTCACGCAACCCTAAATGTGAAGATTTTTGCAGTGCTTTTTGTAATCAGTGTGGATGTATTTAGGTAAAATCTAAATTTCTGGGGAAATCATAAATGCTTCATTTTCATGAGAAGCCTGAGGGAGACTGTATGTACCAGAGATAACACAAAGATTGTATCAGAATGCAATATCTTTGGATATAAATAACATGAAGAAGCACAGATGCAATTTCATCAAATATCACGTCCCCAGAGTACAGACAAGACTCAACCTCTTTCTTATATACACTTGAGCATCCTTCTGGTGCATTTAGAAGGCTCTGTATAGCAGGATTCACAACTCTCCTGTTGCTGTGTTTCAAAATGTGTCTCTCACCTGCCAGGTGGTAACAGGATTTCTCTGGCCAGGCTTGAACAGGGCTAAAAACTGCTTTGCAAAATAGGAAATTGTGCTGCATTCAGTTTTACAGTACAGGTCTGTATCCACATATTGCAGCCCAGTTCATCCCTGTAGCTACAAGGCTGAATGCTTAAGCTCTTGACTAGGAAGAACCATCAATACCTGCAGCTTTTCTTAATATGAGTTTATTTCTCTCAAGAGAGGACTGAAGAAAACCTTTGCCATAATTTGGCCATTGTAAAATGCTGTTCAGCCCAAAAATTACAAGAGAAATGAAAATATTTCCATGTTTTATGAATACTAAAATAACAACCATTAACCAAGTAAAAAATTTAATACTTTATCCATCATTAAAAGGGATACTCTCCAGTTCTTGAAATAAAATACTGATGTTTCCTCATTCTCCTCTTTCAAAGAAAGGCTGCTGTTTTAAAAATGCTTTTCTTTTCTTTTATGATCACCTTTGAAATTTGCAGCTATAACTTCAGTTAAGGATGTGGAAGAACAGGACAGTTCTATTTCAGATCCTGGCAAACATCTTGGAAATAATAGATGAGCCTCCAAACCACCAGCTGAGGAAGTGGTAGAAATCCCATTGCTAAATTTCAAGAGTAGATTAAAAATAAATACTAAGAAAGAACTCAGCTTTCCACATTGGTGCTGGAATAGGCCAGGTTTTGTTTCAGAGACTCAAAAGTTCGGGTCTCAAAAACTGATGGAACTCCAAATTTAATTCCTTAGATTAATATCCACTCTCCAGACACACAGAGCAGGATGTCCACTGGTCTCCCACTCCTCAGGACACTGGTAATGTTTTTGTGAGCTAAAACACATCTTCTCCAGGCATCCCTGATGATACCACATCACACAGAGCACTTTGCATATGCAGGTACTTGACCAGCAGCAGGGTTGGGCACTCAACCAAGAAAATAAATCCTTATTTAACCCCACAAGCCACTGAGTGTTTCTTTACCACAGCCAAGTATTGCTTTCCCACAGGAGTAAGTCAAAACACAAATGGAATAATGTCCTCTTCTGGCCACTCATGTTGGGCTGATCCAGTCTGACCCACACATAAGGCACCTCCTCAAGGAGCTTAAGACAAATTTACAGGAGACTGAGCAGAAAACCCATCCCAGTCTTCTCAGGAGATCTGTGGAGTTGTGCATCCTTCACGGCTGGCAGGTTTAATGACTGAGACACCAGCTCAACAAGCAGCAATCCATCACAGCACTCCTCCAGCACATTCAGAAAAGAAGATGGAAGAGAACACTAGGATCAATGTTGAGAAGAGACCAATTTCACCAACTCAAGAATGATGAGCCACCACAGCATCCAGAAGGTATAAAAGTTGTTAGAAGAACTGGATTATCTTTTAATTGTGGCCCTTGCCTTTGTCTGGAGACAAAGATGCAAAGTCATGACAGTTTGTAGCAGTGGTTTCTAGTTATTTCCAACCACAAATTCTCCTCCCTGAGCAATCAACTCATTTTCATTTACTCTGCCAAGCTCTTCCCCCATTCTGAGAAATGCTGGCCTAATGGGGATGCACAACATAACCCATCACACTCACAAGTCACTTCTGGGATGCTGTATGACCTAAGGGTTCCCACCAGGCACACGATGGTTTGACCTCACCTCTTCTGTTGAGACCAGAACCGCAACTTAAATCAAATTCTGATGACAAGGTCCTGACCCAGGGCAGAACACGTGTGTGTGGGGGAGAGCAGAACAAATATTCAGCAGTACCTGGTTTCTCTTTTCTGATATTTTAGAATTTTTTTTAGTGGATTTTTGCTTCCCCTCACACAACTGACTTGCCATTAAATAACTCCAATATTAGTATCCTCCACTAAAAATTAAGACCTGAATTTTTTGCTGGGCACTGCAATTAAGCCCAAGCAGACAGAGCAGCCCACCATGCTCTGCCTTTCCTGCAGTCATTTGTTAACTGTCTGATAAAAAAAAAATAAAAAAATAAAAGCCCAAATGAAAATTTTACACACAGGAAAACACCCCGCATTGACACCAACTAGCTGATTATTATTTTAGATGCAGTAAAATCAAAAGGCAACTTCATATAAGTCTTTTACATCTGTTTCTCCAAAGCAAATCAAATAGTTCAGTAAGACTTTATAAACTTTCCTTTCTCTGCCAAAGGAATGGATTATTATTTCAATTAATAAAGGACACATGGTAGACATGCACATTCTTACCTTGAAGAGGCATGGGTGAGACTGTGGCAAGGCTATGGAGCCATTTTGTCTCTTTTCATGCATTTTCAAAGATTCTTGACCTCAGGTGTGTTCAACTTTGCTCAGAAGACCCAAAGGGGCCTGGCCTGGGAAAAGTGAGTGGCAAGAACCACTGGCAAGCTGGTAGGACAAATTTAATGTTCCTATTTCATTTTAAATCTACTCTGTTGTAATGAAAAGACAGAAAAAAAGTGGAGCAGACAACAACCAAATTTTATGAAAGTTTATTGCCTAAATATTACTTTTGAGCTTTGTTCTTAAAGACAATACAATAATGGGATGTGTTTATTTATGGAGGGGAGACTGCACTCAGTTTAGCACTACAACAGACAGAGACTTTATAGTGATATGTCAGGAAGGCTTGGTAGAGACTAAAATTAAAAGCAAGCCTCACTAAATCTTGAAAATGGGATGGCTACATCATCAGCTTGATGTATAGCTTCTATTGTTGTTCACAGATAATAGTTATCTATTTTCTCTACCTGTGAAGTGCTTTCTGTATTAAAGTACTCGTGCCATCATAAAATACTTGTGAAAATTAACAGCCAACTTCTCTTCTGCACTGAATATTAATTACTGTATGAACATTTCTTGCCACACAGCTTTCAAAACATCTTCTCTCCTAGGATATTTAATTTCATGCGGAAAGCAATTTTTCATCAGCCTACACAAATTAGTGAATGGAGAGGACATGGTGCATCTGACTGCCTGTCTGAACTCCGAGAAAGTGCTCTCCCAACTGTGAGTTACTGGGCTTGAAAGGAAACATTAATAATGTTTTTTATTTATAAACAGGAATTGATCAAAGTACATGGTAATGGTAGATGTCAGTGGGTTTATTAATAAATGTTAAAGCTGTGAGGCAAATGCTGGACCTGGGTTTAGTTAAAATGAAATGTTTCATATATGTCATTGGAGTGAGCATTGCCAATACTGTCAAGATGGAAAAGGTTAAAATACAGGTATGAATACAGAGTGATCAGAATTAGATGTACAGCAAGCACTGCAAGTGAGGGGAATTAATATCAAAAAGATATTTGGGAGGAGAGAAAACTCTTGAAAACAGCAACCCCAGAGCCCCCAGAGAACCAGCAAACACTAACTCAGACGCAGCCTTAAACTGGCCAGGACAGCAAGGTCACTGGCTGCTTATGGAATACATCTATTAGCCCAAATTAGTTATTCCTGTTTGTCAAAGAGGACTTCACATCAAAACCAGTTCATACACTTCAACACATCTCAGGGCTAGAAAGGTTCAATGAGATTTCTGAGCGCAGTCAACATTAATCATTCAAGAGCTGAAGTGCCTAAATTAGTATGAAAGATACTGCAGTAAGTGCAGCTCGGCCAAATAATAATTGAATGACTACTGTGAATTTAAAAAAAAAAGACAGAAGGACTGCATGGTACAAGTCCTTGGTTCGAGGAAGGGGGGCAGGACCCAGCAGAAGTGCCTCTCACCACTGCATCTCCTTCTGGACACTTCTCTGTTGGATACAAGGTGAATTAAAGCCTCTACTAGCTATTTTCTCTTTTTAGACTCCAGCCCTAGAAACATATATAAACAACACTAAATCTTTGCTTCTAAACATCCAAGTTGAGGTTGCTGCAAAAATGTTTCCGAGATCAGCTTTCTCCACCTCTATTGAAACTTTACAAGGTTTTAAGCTGGTCATAAAACACAATCTAAAAGCTCATACCTTATTTCCCTAGCAAAAGCAACTGAAATGATGCTCCATGATATAAACTAATTAAGTTGCTGCTTCCTTTCACTTCAGTCAAATACTCAAACTTCTCTTGTATTATTTTCATTTTCTTCCCACTTTGAACTGCTATCAGATAGCCCACATAAAACATTTTGCTGGTTAAAACCTTAAAGAAAGAAAAAGGAAAAATATATCGGCTTTCTAATGTTTTTATATATAAAGACCCTGTCTTGTCCTTGATAGTATGCTTATTAATAAATAAAATACATGAACAGCAATAATAGCAAAATACTTTTCTTATAAGGCTTGAACTCAACTCTCTTGTCACCATGATGAGCCTCTATTTATCTTGCCTGTGGTAATACTTTATAATGATTATATAAAGAGGTCTGTTTTGGGGAGGTTATATCTTTGATCTCTCTTTATATACACAGAAATCATTTGCAGCTGACAGATCCCTTACACTTACACACTATATTCTTCACCTGCAAACAAAATACTTAACAAAATAATTTTGTTTCATTTAGCAAAGTGCATTCCTGCTTCTCTCAGCGCATATCATGGAATCACAGAATGGTTTGGGCTGCAAGAGACCTTAAATACCATCTGATTCCAACCCCCTGCCATGGGCAGGGACACCTTCCACTATCCCAGGTTGATCCAAGCCCCATCCAACCTGGCCTTGAACACTTCCAGGGATGGGGCAGCCACAGCTTCTCTGGGCAACCTGTGCCAGGGCCTCACCACCCTCTGGGTAAAGAATTTCTTCCCAATATCCCAACAAATCCTATCTTCTGTCATTGTGGAGACATTCCCCCATATCCTGTCATTCCAGACCCTTGTCCAAAGTCCCTCTCCAGCTCTCCTGTAGCCCCTTTAGGCACTGGAAGAGTCTCTAAGATCTCTCCAAAGCCTTTCTGTCTCTAGGTTGAACAACCCCAACTCTGTCAGACTAAGTCAGAAAGAATTGAAAACACACTGTGAAAATCAAAGAGGGCACTGATTCCTCAGGCAAGCACGCAGAATTCATAACATAGATGTTAGTTACTTAGGGTTTTTTTCTATCAACTGCCACATAAATACATCCATTTAAAAAAAATCCTGCCTGCAAACAACAAGGCATTTCTAAGGCTGGTACAGTTTGCTGGAATTTTCTAGAAAGCAGAGAAAGAGAGAAAGGTGAAGGAGCACATTTCACTATGTGCTTCACCTGGAAATAGTTACAGCGATAGTACTAGACCCGAGTGTCTGTTTGCTTTCTCACGAGGTCAGGTGCTGGCTAGCTTTGGACCCCGGAGGTGCAAACAACACAAAGACAAAAGATGAAAGGTGCTCTTCTCCTCTGGACCACGGTCCAGTAGCTTTTAATAGAACCAACTCCAAGAGAAAAAGAGACCAGGGGAAGGTCCTGCCGGGTTTTAAACCTCCAGGACAGAAGGGGAGGGAGGGTGAACTACCGCCAATGGGACAGAGCTGATGTAGGGTACTGAGGGGAGGGACAGCAGGGACATCATCACTACAGGAAAAGGGGGTGATACAGAACACACCATATGCAGTGCAAATAAAACCTTACCCTGTGCAAATATAAACACACCACATTAGGGCAATGCAACACACAAGGAAGACACACAGGGACAAAGCCAAGATGCTTTGATATCTTCTATCAAAATCTTCTATCAAATTTGACCTACATATTCCAAAGGAAGAATGAGGTCAAGACCACTGGGAAAAGGAGTTTCAGAGGACTCATGAACCAAAGAAGCAGTATTATCTCTGTTCTAATCAACAAACCTGCCCACATCTAAGTGTCAAATTAAAAAAAAAAAAAAAAAAAGGTGAGGAAGAGCAAGAAGTGGAAGGAAGTGTGCTTCAAAGGGAGAAAAAGAAATACATTTCTGAAAGGGAGCTACCCACACCATCAAGCAGCTAACATTAGAAGAGGATGCTAATCACTATTTCATAATTAACTAAGCTGAACCCACATTGTGGCTTTCAAAACATCGTAACAGAGCCTCTGTATTCCTCTGCCATGAACTTTGATTTCTGAATGAGACAGCTCTTACGGGTTTCTGAGAGTTTCAAAGGGTCCTGGAAATGCTGTGCTGTTTTATCTTTATTTATCCCATACATAAGACATCCCCTGATTTAAGTCAGATTTAATCACTGTATTAAATGGGGAGAACTGCTGTTAGGATGACAGAGGCTTATTTACATTAGTCCTAGTTTGATCCCAATGATGTGCAAGCAGCTTCCTGATTTGATGAACCATCTTGATGAGACAGAACAAATGCTGCAAAGCACTTATTTATCTGCAAATAAATATGTATTTGCCACCAAGACTTTGTCCAATATAAGCTCTAAACTCCAGAGACAGGGAAAATATGCTCCCCACTGGGGTACACGCTCTCTGCTAGAGTGTGACTAAATCTACTCTGCTGGCAGACTAGATTTAATAACGTTCTTCTCCTTCCCAAGAATGTTATAAAGCTGCATTAACATCCTCAGGCAAAAGTCTCCACAAAAATGAAAAGGAATATTGTTTCTATTTTAGAGATGCGATAAAACCCTGTAGCCAGCCACCTACATAGTAAGTATTTCCATTCATCTTGGTAGCTGAAAACCCAATGTTCAGATCACCTGTAAGTTTAGAATAAAGTAGTATGGGAAGTTAAACACTTGAGCAAATTCAGGATTGCAATTACCTTAGTTAAAGTGCAATCCTGATTTATCAGCTGATTGTTACTAGGAATCTTTCTGTCATCTTTCCAGAATGAATACAGATGACTGCACAGAAGGCTCAAGGCATATAGCAAATAACATGTACTACATGGATTTTGGAGAAGACATCCTTTCATGCATATATCAAACCCTAAACACTTCATTGAGAGACAAATCCACAACCAGTAGAATGGAAAAGAAACCATCAGAGAAAGAAAGGTAAAAATTTCAGCACAAGGAATCAAACAAGCAGACCCACACTGCACTTACCAAAATAATTTAAATTCATCTTTATGACGCTGCTTTAGGTCTCTTTGCTAAACTACCTGGAAAACAGACCCCGGAGCTCATGCACAGAAACTTTAGGCAAAGCTCTGGTTTTATTGTTAATGTGGAATATGAAACAACAATTCATTGTTCATGACTAGATGCTATGAACATGAGCAAATTTAAAATAGGCTCAGCACTGGTATCTACAGCAGCAAGAACTGGGCACGTTACCAGCACTTGCTGTACAAGTGCTGCCTTACAGTTGTACTAACATTTAATCCTTACCTATTGCACTTCTCTTTTACAGGGCCTAAGTAAAATGGCACTAAATGCAGTGTGAAAACACAGTAATTCCCAGTTGCCTTATTAAAACATTGACAAGGTTGCAGTGAGATGTGCTGGAGAGGGAGCTCTGCAATGTTATTACCATGTGGTAGAAGGAAACCTTGTCTAGAAAGTGAGTTCATTGCAATGATATCTTCATATTTCTTCTGACTGATTACCTATTCAGGTAATAAATAAATATATTCCTATTTTAAATAAACATGGAAATTTTGGATTCCTTCATTATTACTTAATCTCCACCAATAAAAGCTTTTCTGTAAAGGAAGGGCACAGTACTGGGCAGGGATTCACCAAAATCTTTCCAAATGCTGTAATGTCATAGTGGCAGCACAAACTACCCATAAAAGCACTTAAGCTGCCAGTACCCAGAACAGCACATAAAAATTCCAGGAAACTTATGGGAATTACGCTGGTACTTACAGAATGGCTTAGTACACAGTCAAATTCCTAACAACATCAGAAAGCTCCATCACTGTCACCAAGCTGGACACATCATAGGCAGGGCCACTGTTTAGGTGACACTGTACAAGCACGAATAATCCACTTGAGTGACATCTTAATTAATGGCTCTTGAATTGCTGGGGAATACATGCATTTCTCAGATACTTCAGAATTGTTAAATAATGTGGTGAATCCATTACAACAACCTGTCTGAAGTTCCTGCAAGTCTTTGAAAAGTTCCTGTAAATCTTTCTGGTTACTGCTGTGATCTTTGATGCTCCACTGTCCCCTACACCCTTGGCAGACACCAGCATGTAGGCAGGGGCATGGCTTTGCTGGGAAACTGGGAGATGCTGTTCTAAGCAGAAAAGGAAACGGGTGAAATTAATAAAAATGCTGGAGCTCATTTGAAGCTGCAGTTGCAGAGCAGCTGCATCTGCATCTGGTCTCCTGTCTCCTCCATCCAGACCTGGACCTGACCCCTGGGCTTCCTGGCTTGGCCCTGGGGCTATCTCCAGGCTGTGGATTTCCTGGGCTGTGAGTGATGGTGAGCAGTGCCTCTGGACCCAGTCCAGGCTCACTCTCCTGTGTGCTTTGCCATCACCTGTTCCAGGTGGAGCCACCGGCCACCACTGCACCCTCTGGCCTTTGGAGCATCACTCCTCATCAAGAGGCACCTGAAATCCTCACAAACCTTCCTGAAATATTGCTGCTGAGCACAAAGCAAACCCAGGGAAAGTATGTTGGGATCATGGTGTGACACAGCAGTTGGTGCCTTGTTCCATGACTAAGGGCTGACAGATGTCTGCTCCTTCAAAGTGATCTCATTGGAGTAACACTGCAAACCCTGAGAGGCGACATCAAGCACTACCTGTGCCTGCTCCTGGAACAAAGAGCTATTAACTGGAATTCTCATTCTTACTAACAGCAGCATGATTGCTAACCTGAGGATGAAAAGGTCCATGTTCCTGGTGGTCCTCAGGTTTGTGTGAGAGGTAAAAAACACTGTTTCCTAAAACATTTACAGTGACAAAAACTACGAGATTGTAGAAATTTAAAAAGGCTTTTATCATAACTGACTATTATTTTGCTATTTTAATTCTTCAGACAAATTTAGAAGACAAGTTCTGCTCTAATAGGACTTGCATAATCCTTTTCACTCCTGTCCTATCCTGACCCAACCAGCTTTCCAGGAAAGAAAGCAATTTACAGTGAGGACATCTCTTTCCTGTGAGAAGATGTGGAACATTAAACTGTGAAGCCTTTTGAGAAGCAGCACCAACATGGGCACATATTATCAATTTATCTATGTGCCAATACCAAGATCAATCCACTTTTTTTTATTGTTTTATTTTACATGTGGTACCTGGCAACAAAGATGGAGACCCTGCTGTAAACTTATATTCCAAGATGCATTTTGAGTTGTAAAGCACACTTGGACAGTGGGGAAACTTGGTGACAACCGTGATTCCTTCAGTCTGTTTTTGCTTCTAGTGCAAATGTGTAACCTTTTCCTGTGACCAAAAGGGACAGCAGAAAGCCCTTCCCTAGACAAACATAGTCTAGATATAGAACATGAAAAATTCAGACATGTCTCTGAGATGAAATAACATTAAATCCACAAATTTATTTGAAAACTAGATTTCTTATTCAAAGGATAATTCATAAATGCCTTCAAGAATAATGATTCAATGCCATGCACATGGAATTAACAACACAACTCCATTGCTCATTTGTGGCAATTTCACGGTGAACAGAGATGAAATGTCTTCCAAACTAAATAGAGGATTTTTCTAAGATTAAAAGTAATATGTAGCTTTAAGTGGGTTAGTATTTATGTTAGACCAATGTAGCAAATCTAAATACACAAAGAAATGTAACTCAAGCTTTGGAGAAAACTGCAATTAAAAAATGAATTAAAATCAAATTAATCTTTGCCCTGTCCCAGTGTAATGATTTAACTGCAATTATGAAATCTGTAGCAGAAAATAATTTAAATGAAGAATAAATTACACATATAACTGCACAAAGGCAGAGAAAGCTAAAGGAGAAGTACAGGAACTCAACAATAAAAGTGCTTTGCTTGAGGTCAAAGCTTATTATTTGCACTAGAGGTACTTGGGACTCATTTGCATAGCAGAAGAAAACAATTTTACAGCAAACTTGTTAAATTCTGAATGAAGTAGACTGACATCTGGGGAAGGATATTTCCATAAACAAATGTTGACACGTGACAGATGGATACAAGGGCTATTTGAGGACTACTGTATGCATTCATGCTATTCATACCACATTTCTCTTTACAGGCTTCCTAGCAACAGAATTTCTAACTAGATCCCTCAGAAGCCACATGCTTTCTGAAGGGCTCACTACCCTCCCCCAAAAGAGCATTTGTGGGGGGAATTCAAGGAAGTCATTCAAGAAAAGTATTAAACAAATGCTCCTTCTGGTTCGTGGAGGAAGTACATGAGTGATTTGAACTGGTTCAGTTGGAAAATTTTTAAAAGTATCTTCCAGGCAGGATTTGTGCTAATCATGCTGCCTTTTGTTTTATTAAAGCTCAGCCCTGAAAACATTTCCATTAAATGTGAGAGGACAAACCCACACATGCTGAAGGTGTGATTCCTCAAAGGTTTTACAGGGAGAATTCATGCTCTAAGGGCATGAGCCAGGTAACCACTGGCAGCAATGCTGAAAGCTGTGAGCATCTGCAGCTGTAAACTCCTTGTTAGCCTCTACTTCAGCTTTTACATTTCCTCTGTCTGTCAACAATACTAGAGATATTGTCTGAGGATATTGGCTTAAACATCATGGGATTCAAGACCTGAAAGCTACATGGAGCGGCCCTGGAGGACAGGGCAAAGAGGAATGTCCAGGGAGTTGACTTTGAACCAGTAAATTTAAAATAATCAAACCCCACATGGTCTTCAAGGCATTAGACTACATATTTCCCCAAATGACAAGCATACATTGCTTCAGTGCAATTGAAAAATAAAATGCTGTAGAAAAATCACTGGAGGATGACGGTAACTTCCTTCGTTTGCCAAAGGAACAGTGGGAAATAAAAAGCCAAACCATTCTGCTACAATTCTGCTACAAAAAATTTTCTGCAATTTTTTTCTAGATTTCAGAATGAAAGATGTCAGAATTGCACTGGAGATGGTCGAAGTAAGGTTTCACCCTGACTCCATCGAACATTTTTAACACATTGCAGCAGACATACCACTTGAAGCCATGAATTTAACACAGAAAGAGTATTTGAGAGTATCCAGAACAATCAGAACAAGATAGAAAAAAAAGAGCATTATTTTCAAATGCATTTATATTTGTAGCCATGAACATACTGGGTTGTTGCCTTGGGGTATGTTTATTAATTTTTCTTTTTTTTTCCTTTTTTTTTGTTTTTTAATTGAAGCCAAGGAGGTTTTTATGGCTTCTCGACATACACAGCCCAATAAGGAGATAGTGGATATGAAACATATCCAAGTTAAAATCATGGGTCTGCCATTAACTCACTAGCAGCGAGTTAATTTCTAATAGCAGAGACATGATTTCCCAAAGATCAAAGCATGCATTTTTAAGCCACAGAGTGTGAATTTATCAAGAATTATTTTTCATTCACTGACATATCATAAGGATCCCTTCATGATTTAACCATGCACCAGATATGTGAAACTGCTTAAGTGCCAAATACTCCTATTGATGCCTTGAGTTTTAACTTTTGTATTTTTCAAATTCTGTACTGCCTAGTGTGTAGCTCTGACGTTTCTTGTAGCCTGTTAGCTTCTGCTCTCTCATGCTGGTTAGACATAACAAAGCTTCTCCAAGCCTGCTCTTCAAGGACACTCATACCATCCTAGGCCCAAAAAGTATAAACCAAAAGCCTCTGAGAAGGGGGCAAGCTTGGGGAATGACATCATTAACTGAAGCCTTAATTGGAGAATTAACCCTGATACGCAAATGAACCAAACTTATAAAAGTGTAAAGAACTCCTGACTTGTCGTCCATCTTGGGGTCCATCTTGGCAGTAGCCTTTGGACTGCCCAGGATGTACATTTGAAGGCCTTTCAAATAAATACCTGCCTTTATTCCCTTATTCCCGTCTAGTCTCTGTTTTTAGGTGGCCACTTCAGGCATGACTATTATCTCAGCATATACTTCCTTAAAAATCTTGAAGACACAGAGATGTTCCTCATAATCTCCTCACATATGTTTCAGGCATCTCTTGGCCTTACATTTTACAAAGACATTATTTTCTAAGGCTCAAATGCCTTAATTTTGATTGTCCAATCTACACTGAAAGCTTCTTATTTGCTAAACAGCAATTTACCTGTAGATTAAAACCGTTCATATGAGTAATTAGTGCTGTACTTGCTCTTATTTGCACTCTGCACATCCTTTCTAGAGTCAGGGCAATCCTTCATCCAACTGCCAGTTCCAAAGCCCTTTCTTTGCACCTTCCTGTATTTTAATACATAGAGCAAGAATCCACAGGCTGTCAGTTTCTCTCAGAAAATATAGGGATCAAAGAGTATCTCCTTTCCTTCTAATCAAAACTAACACATAGAAAATATTATGCTAGAACCTATATTGACTGTAATCTTTTCGAGTATCGTCAGCAAAATGTGGAATTACAAATCCCTGGAGGCAGCGTGGACAGGGATGGATGTGGCAGAACAGAACAGCTCTACCTTGGAGCATTCCTTTCCCTAAGTTCTTGCTATTACCTCAAACACCTCATTTACTTACATTAGAGCCAGCTCAGTTCTTATGCTCTAGTTTTAATAATTCATGTACTGGTTTGGATATATTATTGGACATGTTTTCTTTTTTTCTTTTTGCCATGGATTTGACCATCTCCTTTTATTGCCACAGGACTTTCTGCAGTATATTCATTACAATATGGGTCGTAATTTTTAAGTAGAGAATCTATTACTCTGTAGTTCACTGAGATATTTCTTAAATCCTGTCATAAGGAAAACCATAAGTTTTCATATTTAAAAGATGCAAAAAACCTCACAAATATCTGGAACAATTTATTGGATTTATGTCACTTTATGCTTTCAAATCACAGAGCCAATGATGGATGCATTCCCCTCCCGAATGCTGACTGGGCTCATGACACAGAGGTTTTTCATCTCAGACTTCCAACGTCACAGCATTTACAAAGCTAAAGACATCTCTCCATCCCTGGTCACTCCTCTGGCAGACACCTCCAGCTTTGTAAAGTCTCTCTGCAGTGATGTTTAACTTTTCCTTGGGTTTTCATTATATAAAAACAATTTTTAGTGAAGATGTACTTGGCATCTTTACCACTGGGGAAGGAAAGCAATAAGGAATGGTGCATTCTTGACTGCTGCATACCTTCAGGGATCAGGTTTATAAGAATCACGAATTAAATGGAACAGATAAATGAAAATCCATCTGCTATTGGGAAAACCAAGCCTCACAGCCCTGAATCCCCCAAAAGAAACTGTACAAATTTGTCTTCTGAATTAACATCAAAGGCTGTGGGGAACAGACACATATGAAATCAAAATATGAAGGGATCACTGGCTTTACCATGGTTTTACCTTGTAAACTTTCATAGGAAAGGAGCTGTGATTTATTTTGCTGAATAGTCGGGCATTATAGGAGTCAAAAAAACCTCAGTATGTTCCCAAGTAGAACTTCAAACAGATTAACCCACTGCTTTAGTTTTGAGTGATTAAAACACATGAAATAAAATTTATTTGATGTACTACTAATATTAGCTGCAATTACCTGGATGGTAAATTCAGCTTACAGGCAAACATATTTGAAAAACTACTCAAATTTACTCACCTATGTTCATCACAACATTCTGAAACAAAATGTCAATCTCTAATTTGATTCTGCTGAGGAAGAAATAAAGCCACAGTTCAAGCTCTTTCAAGCTTGAGAAGCTCCTATTTACATCTCCTATCACTGGGTAACCTGTCTTCCTTAGTACACAGCTCAGGAAAGAGCTTTTTTAATCCCCTTCTCATTCAAAATATCAGAAGCTAAAACTTTGGTCTTTTTTTTTGTGTTATAGATTAGCACTTTTATTTTTCCTCTCTCTGAGAGAAATCCCAATTATGCTGTATTTTCCAATATCACACATAAAACTGCACTTTCTTACTGTATTCTTTTACGAGTTTCCTTTAAGCTGAATGTAAAGTTTACAGCTTGGCTGTGAAAAATGTAACTGGAATTATTTCTTCTTGACGTTACAATTGAAAAAGAAAAAAAAAATCACAGAGGAAGCACAATGACTTTTAATTGACTATCATGACAATTATTTTACCCCAGAGATACTCATTTGAAGAAAGGGTCCTGGCAATAAGACATTAAAACAACTGTATTTTCTATGTCTTGGGTATCTTTTATCAGAGGTTCTCAGTGCATCTACAGTCATTCATTAATTAAACTGCAAGAGCCCCCAGTGTCATCAAGCAATTATTGCTTATCTCCCCTTAGTAAATACCAAATCAGGGGCAGGGATAGTTAATTTCTGGAAAGATTTTAAATCTGTCCTTCCCAACTGACACTACTTTTATAAATGAATTAGGTCTCCTAGGTGGGTATTTGTGATACTGATGAGTTGTATGTGAGGCAGAAAGAGACGTGAAGCACAAGCTGGTGCACACAAATGATTGAACACCCAAAGCAGCTCAGAGCCAAAGGCACTGCAGAGAAGTGAACCAAAGGAGTCCTGAGATAAATCTAACGCTCCCTATCTCATAATGCACAGCAGCCACAAGGTCCAAAGTTCCTTTACAAGGAAAGCTGCAATAATGGTTGAAACTCACAATTTCATTCATTTACACAACAGATTACATCATTAGGTGCCTTTTCTGGCTTCCATGAACAATGCTTTCCTTAGGATTTTGATTATGATTTTACTTCTTTTTGGCCCTAGATGCAAACCTGCCATAAGATCTTCCAGTAGCAGTAACGTCACACCCATCTCTCTGGTAGGATCCAAATGCATTTCTAACACCAATGACACAAATCCCCTCTCCTTCAAACAAACCGAGGACATTAATTCTCCTCCTGTCGGCTAACATTTAACTTTGTAAATTATTTCAGATGCAGTTCACGTGCTGGACCCTACTCATTATGATTTTCATGTCCGGGAATTCTGAAGCCCTTGTAAAAGTCTTAAAGTTTAAATAAGAACATACTTATTATTTCAGTTTAACTTTAAATTAGGCCTTTGCCACAAGTCCAAAGTAAAAAGAGAAGGCTGCCTTCCTCTGTCAAGTAAGTGTTTTAAACAGCCTGAATGAGCAGAAGTATTTCTTTGGGGCAGATAAGTACTGTAAACATTGAGAGGTTCCAGGGCACAATGGTTTGCATATAATGTAATAGCCTTTTCAATTCAGGAAGCTGAGATTCATATCAACATAGGACAGAAACAAAATTATTTTAATGGCCTTGGTATAGACCTCTTGGACCTAATTAACATTCCAAACCTCTCTCAGAAACACTACTTGAGTAGTTTCTTAAATGAGAACCAAAAAGAAATAACACTGTAAAGCCTGAGGTGACAAAGCTCAAAGGGAACAGTCATTTTGGTTCATGATTATGTTTTCTATAGAAGAGGGAACAGAAATGCATATTAATGAGAATGAAGGGTTTGGAGAGAGATGACCTTTTCTTACAAACTTTATCTCATTTATATCATTAGATATCGAAAAGAGTCAGGCCACCCCTTTTGTACTGTTGTACTATTTGCTTCAACTTTTTACCTCCTACTTCCAGACAATAGTGAAGATAGAGAAACTCAAATTCTGTTTCATCTTCAGTGATTCAAAGATACTGTGGATTAAGATTTTTTACCAGAACAAAGCAATGCCTGACTGAAAAATTAGTTCCATAAACATCATCCCTCAGCAGGCTCCAGAGCAGATCTAAAGCCATAGGTGCAATATAGTACCTCAGCCTCCACCTGCCTCTTTATGGAGCCCTTTCAATGGTACAGATAAAGTAAAAAAAAGTATAAAACATGTTCTTACTCACAATTTTAATCAAAGGAAAATATTAAATTGGGAGATCATTTCCCTTGTTCAAGCCAAGGGAAATAATGGTCAGTGTATAAGTGAAACTTGATGAAAAAGACTTAGAAAAATAAAGAAATATAACCAAATCCTATGCTAACTCAAATTCTCCTTGCAGTTTTTAAAAAGCAAATCTGAGAAATTTCACTTGTGTAAGTTTGATGCCAAGCAATCATCAGCTGTGCAAAAAACGGAGCAAAAGTGATAACTTAGCAAAGCCCAAGTGAATCAGCGAAGTGATCTTGTCTTACCCTTTAGCCTTAAGCAGTCACTTGGCACATGCACAGGATGAGGCTTTTTTCCATTTTTCAAACAGAACAGAGTTGCCTCCTATTATCAGAAATGAACATTTCCCATCCTTTAAAAACACTTCCCTTCGTTTCTCTCTATTCTGTGCAAGCACACTATAAACTCCAACAGCAAGACAACAATCTCTGCTTCTGTATAATAAACAGCAGGAAGCTTCCTAGCTTTTCCCATTCAACAGCAGCAGATTTATTTTAGTCCAGCAGACCAAAGACACATTCCTGCTAAAGTGACACTCGCTCGATGAAACACCAAAGCCATTTTCAACACTGCTGACTCCTATTTTGAGCTGCACTGCACTGAACTGCATTATGTGGGGAAGCAACCTACAAAAAGCATGACAGCAAGCTGGTCTCTAGGGCATCAACAACTGCTTTTTCATGAACCTCTCTAATGAGGAGTGTGGGCACATATGTGAAGGCAGCATGAGAACTCATTGTGTTACAGAGGCTTGCTGTGAGCCAGACGTCTGAGCTACTTGAAAGTCTCAGCAAGCCTTAGTCTGAGAAAACAAGTAAATAGCTCTTTTTATTTGGCCTTTATTGGAATAATTGATGTTGCTATAGAGAACACAGTTATAAATTCGATCATCATTTTCTCAGAAAACCAAAACAATTTTTCTAAGGAAGAGTCTGAAAGCAGGCGTAATAATTGAGCACATAGGTTAAACATGATCATAACCGTGGAGAGAATTTACCTTGCAAACCAAGAACCTACAGGTCTAAATCTATATATTTAAAATGGTGCACAGTGCTACCTTTCCTCAAAGGCAGTTCCAAATATCAAGTGAAAACAGAATTTTCAGATATCAAACACTTCAAACATTGACTTTTGACAGTTTGTACTTACACAGGAGAAAATCATCCCAAAGAACTGAGGTTCCAATTAAATCTCAAAGTTTTTTATCTGAGAATTTGGTGGCCAAAAAACTCTTTCAACTACGGGCACAGTAACAGAAGGGATTCAGGATACACATTTTTTTCTACCCAAAATAACTTTCAGTAGATTTTCACAAAACTGTCTTGTTATCATCCATCCTTTTGAGTACAGATGCCAGAGACTCCATGGGGGGGACTTGGGAAAGCATCCTTAGAGAGACTTCTTGGCCTTTTCTTGCCCTTGCTTGCTTGAGTTCTGTCTTGGCAATCACTTGCTACTCTCTCAGTGGTGGACTAACTTCACAGTTCAGACAAAGGCAGCTTGCTCAAGGCATTCTCCACTGGGGAAACCAGCCACAAGGCCACTTACACTCTCTTTTCCCCTCCTGATAGCAATTCATATGAAAAAAAAAATTAAAAAGGACTCTAGGATGCAAGGTAGATTTGAACCCATCATTATCCATACAAAACCACCTCAACTGGAGCTTTCAGCTGTTTCTTTAAAATCTCTTAGGTCAAGATGGGAAGATGGAACAATTTTTCCCACCAATATGTCTCAGAACCTGAAATTTCACTCATCTTTACACACTCTGTCAGAAGGAATCTGTGGTTTCAGTACACAAAACATCAGGAATGGAATTTCATGTGTGTGGAAATCTGATGCTGAATTGCACACAAGACTCATCTAGACCAGCACTACCTCTGCACCAGGTACTCCAGCAGGAAAGGAAAGAGCTTCATCCTCTGGTACAATGGAGTGCGGAAGGGAAAAAATCTGAGCAACAAACCCTTTCAATTCTTCTGCCTTGGTCCCAAGAAACCTGGCATTTTAAAAAAAAATCCAGAATTTTCCAACAGAGGCTGGAAAACGCTACTAAGCGTTTTGCAAGTTTCTTCATAAAACACCAATGAAATAGAAAGTGGGTAGCGTTTTTTTAATAAAAGTAACTTTACCTATTTCCCAAAAGTTTCTCAGTGTTCTGAAATGCCACTCAGGTCAGCATAAAGTTTTTTAATGAAGGTTCCTCTGCACCAAGGCATTCCTTCCCCAAACATCAGAGAGAAGCTGGCAATTGCCCCCTCAGCATGCCAGTGGCACAAAACAGGATTTTTATGGGTCTGCAGACAAGATCAGACAAGAAGAAATAAAGTCTCCCCGGATGAGCCAATGGGAATTGCGTGTCAGCACTTCATGAGGAATCAAATTCCCTTCATTTGCTACAAATCACATTATATCCCAGGAATTCCTATATTAAATACTCATACCTCAGGCAAGGTCTCCATTTACTCTTGACTGAGGTAGACTCTGACTCAGATCTTCAGAGCTGGGCTCCTGGGTGTTGGTGACACACTGGCAGAGGGAAAAGCTTCTTCCCAGACACAATGTCACACACTGATGAAGGGCAGATCCCCTTAATTTCAACAGGAACGTGGCTGGGGCCCATCACTTCTATCATTCAGAACCAAAAATGCATAAATAAATATCTCAGGGAGTTTTTTAATTGGCAGCTTTCTCCAAAGAGAAGCCTGATCTATTAGTGAAGTATTCTTGGTAAAAACTCTCAAATCTCTTTACCCTTATACGGTAGAAAATCAAGTTTTTAGCTTTACTCTGGCCTGCGTCCAAAACTGGAACATCTGCAAACTTTAAATCCTGTTTTACTATAAACTCAAAATAGGCTTAACCAGGAAATAGTTTGTACTGATTACTGAAGCCAAACAGTACCAAAAAAATATTAGAACCTGAAATAATTATTAGTACACCCTTCCCTGAGACAAGACTGCTTTGTAAGAACATGAGCAAAAATAAGAGTGATATTCAAAAAATTACAATTCTGCTTCACCTTCTGGGATTTTGATTTGTCAACAAGGGCCTGTCACTTTAACAGATTATTCAAAACCCAGGGAAAAACCAAAATAATAACTGTATTTCCTGAGGAACTCACCCCAAGTCAAGACATTTATAATTATTGCATATTAATGAAACAAACAAGGCAATCTCATCTATTTTGCAAGATGTTAGAAAGAAAACAAACAAAAATTCTCCACTGCCTTTAGCTTTCTCTAGTTTATCCAACAGGCACGTTAAGATGCTTTTTCACTTCACACTATGAAAATTCAAAGGTCCTTCCTTCCTTCCTTCCTTCCTTCCTTCCTTCCTTCCTTCCTTCCTTCCTTCCTTCCTTCCTCTCTTCTTTCCTTCTTTGCCACAAAGTACCTCAGAGGGGATGACACTCCCTTCTTTTAGCCACAGAAATTTGTGTTCATTCAGCAGTGGGGAGAGAAACTCGGAAAATAAGTTGTCTTGACTCTTAGTCTAGCACCCTATCCACTGGACTGTCCTTCAACACCAAGGACTGCAAACACAATAAATCATATGGAGTCAAAATCAAACAGAAGCTGAATCACCGAAGACAATTCTTGATCCTGTAATCAAAGCATATGCACCAGTCTCCCCGAGGTGAGAGGCTTCATGCCATCTTCTGATATTCATACCCTTATAAAGCAAGGCTGAAGAGTGATGGAGTATGAAGGCTCAAGAAGAAAATGGACATCTACTCTTTTCCAGACAACTATTAATGGTCAAAATGTTTGGGGCTGTGTGCAGGAAGTGTTCACACAGAATGTCCAAGGCTGAGAAAGAACATTATCTGGCACAGAAACATGCTTCTGGTAATAGAAACTCAAACTTTACAAGCAAAAAACACCTCAACAGGATCCTAAATATAATGTGGTGGAAGGCAAACAAAATTTCTGAGAAATTACTTCCCAATGACTTCCACCAGAGAAAGCAAGATAACTAAAAACAGAGCACGCAGACCTGTCTTTGCTCTAGTCTTGTGGCAGAAAGACACACATTATTCTCAAATTCAGTTCCACTTATTTTCCGTTAGTTCTAATTACCACCAGTACTTTAATTACTGCATTTTGCAGAAGACCCATACAATAACCATTGAAAAAAGTCATTAAAGCTAATGAAAAATTCAATTCCAATGACTTCACTAGGTTGGTTTCCAAATTCAGCTTTTAGAGTCTTGGAATAAAAAACTTTGACAGTTTACATCATTAAATAATTGAATGCCATATAAATGTCCTCTTTTAGTCATCATTCATTTAATTATCTCCACTGTTGAAATAATGCAATAAGCCCAAGCTGATCAGTATGACTTAGCACTTCCAAGCACAGATCTAAGAATACAAAACCAGTTATAGTATTTTTCCTCGAGAAAGATCAATTTCAATTTCAATTTCAGTGTGTATCTTCTAACATACATGATTACTAGCTCCTACTGTTGGGTTCACCATTCAACTCAGACTATAGGAAAAATATGTATTTACATACATTAAAAAAAATTAAGAGGGTAAGAACTGCTGAAATCAGCTAGGGATTGAAATAGAGAAGAAGATGATAAAATCCAGATCAAACTTTACTTTTTTTTTTCCCTGTATCTCCACAAAGAGATTATTTTCCCTTTTCCAGTAACTTGGCAACCTTTCGTCCCTGAAGTGTAGTTGGTATTTCTTGTTTAAAACTCTGTGGTAGCAAACAGATCATGGTTAGCCGAGATGTGGGATTTGAAGGTAGAAATACTGCTATAAATTTTTTTGAAGTGTATGTTTATTGAAACTCCATATTGGAGTTTGTAACAGTTTGTTTCTAAGTCTTAGAATGGATGACACAATGTACAGAAAACACAGTATTTCATGTTCTACTGATTAGTACAGATCAGTAAATGTGTATTTTACTATGATTCATTGGTCAGTAATAGTTTTCCCATTTAATATAATTTTAAATAGCAGTATATACTATAACAATATATCAAAATATTTCAATCTACATTCAAAGAACTCGCAAATATGGATATATTTACATGTGTGTGCCACTGCTACAGGTTTCTGTCTGCAAAAGAGAGATGCCATATCTGAAGCATAGATATTCTTCCTCAAGGCTGTAAAGTCACTTTTATTCACATTAAAAATAATCATGCACATGCTGCCTACCAGGAAGAATCCTCAAAATTTTATATTCAAAAGGGACATTTCTGCTTCTTATAGGTTGTTCACTTGCAATAAAAGAAATCAGGGACTTAAATCACCACCACTTCCTTTTAAGTATTTAACATTCCTGCTTCATTCATCCCATTCTCTGAATTGTTTTCAGCAACTCCAAAATGCAGAGTAATAACAATTTTTTAAGGAGAGCAGGTTCACTGGTAGCACAGAATCAATAACCAAGAGTCTGACCCTTTTCAACATTCTTCCAGTATCTTACTAACTCCAATGAGGGATGAATGAAAAAAATAAAAGAAATCCCACAACCCCCTCTTTGATCACTGCACACTTGTATAGAAGGAGATCTCAATTTAGAAAGAAAATAAAACAGAATGAAAAAATCAAATCTGGACAAAAGGTAACATGTAACAGGCACAATTCTTGCCATCAAAAAGCATGGACTTTTTTAACCTTCTCTGGAGAACTCAGCCTGTGGCATTAAGCTTGCACTGGGAAAAAAAATGCAAACTGTAGCATTCTTATTTTCAATTTAAGTCATGCAATGGGATGAATCACATGCCTGAGAGTAGAGCAGAAAAGCTTGACACTTTGAAAAATCATTACCTAGGTATGCTGGCTACAATGATTCCCCACCAACAACATTACTAAGTAATGAGGAGAACAACTGAACTTCACCATCTTCTCATGACGGAGCAGTGACTGTTCCTACCAGCCTGCCTATTTCACATAAAGGACTCAGGGCATTAGGAGTACTACAAAAAACCTCAAATATTCAGAGAGCAATCACAGTCCTGAGGAGACCTGACACCAACTATGGCTGATCTCATCCAGAGATCACACTGTCACTTCACAGGCTGCACTACCTCTAACACACCCACCCACTTGGCCCCAACTCAGGGAGAAAACAGATTTTCTCAGAACTTGCATTGTGACCTCTAGAACACACGCCACCAGATTCCTCCAATTTATCTATGTTCACATGGGAACAACTTCTAGAAAACCATCAGGTGCTGAGCACTGGTGAATCCAAACTCTTCCTGTGAGTGTCCTTGTGGTTATTGAGTTATGTTCAGAAAAGCAACATGGTTCAAGGCTGAAGTCCAGCTTCTGTCTTCAGTCTGGTGGATCACTTATTTGCCACCACCTCATTTTTTTTCCCCATTACTAATTTTCTGTTCCTCGAAAAAGATATGCACAGATTGTAATCAACAGCCCAGATCCTTGACTTCCTACAACTAAATACACTGAGCTCCCTCAAAATCCTTTTAACACATTTTTCTAGTCATCTGAGCATTTCTGAATCCCATTCAATTTTTCAAAACGACTGCTATTTTTCTTTATATCAACAACCTAGATGATGGTCTAAAGATAAAAGTACATCAACATCTGCTCACGTGTTAGGAACCTATATAGCTTTAACATAGCGTTTTAAAATCTCTTTTTTATAAAAATATTACTTGACATAAAAGGAAATAAAAATAACCTACAACTGAAAATGTGCAAAGAGTATATATAAAATGGATATATATAGATAGATATATATATTTGGATTACCATATTCAGATTTTATCCAGATTTCCATAATGCTGTTGCATAAGATAACTGGAAAAAGATTTAATTTAATGCACTGTACACGATGTCTGCTGACTTTAACAATGAAATCTTTCCGGCTAACATTTTCTCAAAGGTTTCTTTGTAAGGAATGGGGCCAGCTCAGAAAAGAGGATGGGCATAGACAACCTCAGCCTGGCAAACTGAAAATATGGACAGTGCGGTAAACCTCTAACCAATAAAAAGTCTTTTTTAGCATGCAAACACCTAAGAAAAATTAAAATGTCCACAGGGTATCATAAAAAATTCATAAATAATTCTTATTCTGGGCTGGCAAGGGACAGCTGGTTAAAAGACACACATCAAACACGTGCAATTGAGGCACGTGACACACCATATGGATGTAGACAGCCTGGAAAACCTGAACCATTCCTTGATGCAAATCTCTTTTAAATGTAAAACATTTCTGACATCGAAGTATTTGTCCTGATTTAATAGTAATTTCAAGTGATGAGCTTACAACATGACTACAACAGTACAGCAGGAACCTTTTACATTTTACACGAGTAATGTAAATTAAGTAACTCTGGTTTATCAGTCTCATAAGAAGCTCTAAGTTCACTGATATCAGAAAAATTCTTCAGGTAATCAACAAGCTAAGTAAAAATATTTTGTTTTACAGACTTAGTTGCTCCCAGATTTGAACATGAGCATTTGGGTGCAGTGAAATGAAAGAGGCAATTGGAAACCAATTAGCTGAACTGAAAATGGAAATGGTTTCAGCCCCAGATCTGCAATCTGCAGTAAGACTTGCATCAGTGTTCTTATTATATCTTATGCTTTGAATTGGGCTTCACGTGATGAAGAGCTACAAACACTCCCTGGTTTGGTAGAACTGGAGTATTCTGATATTTATCAACAATGGCATCAACACAACCACCACCCATGTTTTGGGTTATTTGCATTCCTGCGTTTATAGCTATTTAGGCAGGCAGGATTTTGTCTATTTAGAGATATGAAATTCAGACTGGGTATTTTCACCCAAGGCTGCTCCTCTACACTGTCAGAAGTTAATTCACCAATGGGATCTACCACAACTAACACAGCCAGAGTTGGGACCCTACAGAAAGCCTTCCCATGCTTCTTGCCTCCCTGGAATGGGCATTTGGAAAGGGGATATTTGGGCACAGTTGGACTTTATACACTGTTTTAAGGAGCAGCACATGAAACACAAGTATTTTTTGGAGCTGCAGAGATCTGTTAATGAGACATGGCAATGTGGCCTGCTTGCTCTCACTTAAAAAACTTTGCTGTAATGGTACCTGGTGAGCGATGTCCCATTTTTACTTCACCTCATGAGCTTTATCTCTTACACTCTCTTATCCTGTTGATGTAGAGGAGCAATTCAGTGGCTGGGGGGACATCTGGCAGCTGGTTACGCTCAACCCACTACACACCTCCCCCAGGAAATAACTGCTTGTGTGCTAGATAAACTTAATTCTGTGTGTATATCCCTTCCACACACATCTAGAGTTCCACTGTCACAGACTTCATACTGAAGGCACATGGTATTCTTCAGAGACTATCATGTGGCTACAGCCAGACAGAAATACTCCATATGGTGTTGCTACCGTACCTATAAAAAGGCTTTAATGAATTCTGACTTCATCCCGCCACATAAGAAGTATGGAAATGTAATGCCTGCCACATTTTGTTGCTCTCAGCCTCTCCTGCAGTCTGTCCTCCTGTGTCTTTTCCTCTCTCGTTCTGCACTGGGAGGCTGTGCTCACCTCTAGCAGGCGTCTAAGAACATCCATGGCCCATCTGTTTGAGTTTAAATCAAGCTTTTTCCTTCAATCTGTTGCTCATGCTGCCCATTGGCTCTTGGAAGAATTATGCTGCTTTACCCCCTCCTTGAAGCATTTCCTTGGCTTCACAAGGGTGGTGCTGTTGATATGCTAGAGATCACTGTCAATCATGGTGAGCCACAGCATCTCCTGCTTTTCTTGAGTCCTCCCCAGCTCATTCAGTAATTTCCTTTCATCTTTTACACAGATGGCTATTTCTGGACACAATCTCCATTTTTTTGTGTTCTTGCTTGCAGTGCACCAGTTATTCAGCAGGATTAGCAGGATTTATAGGTTCCATGCTTATACAAATAAGAAATAATAATTAGCTGATTAGGAGTTTGGGAAAATAAATAAGCAATTTTCCCATTTTCATAGATGGTATTTTCTAATTTTTTTTTCCCACTTTAGCACTTATTAACGCTTTCAAAAAAGAAACTTTATTTTAGGTTTTTCCTTATTTTTCCTCTTTTCTAGGGAAAAAAAATCCTAATATTAGCACTAAAACCATTTCTATACATTAGAAAACTATTTCTATATATTAGACACAGATACATGGAAATACAGTCGAGCTTGAAGATACCAGTGGGATTTTCATTGTCGAACAGGAACAATTTATATCTCTGCCTAGTGGCTGGCTTTCCAAAATCCTCACCAGGATTCATAGACATGGACAGAAAAAGCAGCACTATTTTAGGTTGCTGGAAGGAGGCCATTAGTCACTACGAACACTTTACAGCTGGTGTACATTGCAGGGGCTGTTGACCAAATGAACCCTTAAAGGAGAGCAATTTTATGCCTACTAAAACTCAGACACATGCCAACTCATGAGGAAAGAAAAAATCTTGGGAATTAAGGAGAAAAACACTCTGTTAAATCACACAACTCCTTGCATAACTTGTGAAAGAATCACTCCTACAGCCACAAGAATGTGGAGAATCCCATGGAAGGGCACCTTGAACATTGTCCATTTAGAAGCTGCTAATGAGCTCAATCAGTTCTAAATACACAGAATAAAGGGGTTAGGGTGGTTTGATTTTGTGTTTAGGGTTTCGTTTAAATTCCTGAATCCATAATTTCAGGTGACATTTTACCTGAATTGTCTGGTGGCCAAATGTGTCATGTAAGACACTCAAACCCAACAAGAGGAGTGAAAGAATTCCAGGCTAAGCAGTCAGATGGAAGGAAGAGAAGGAAGTTATGAGGCCAAAGCAGTTTCAGCTGAATATTTCATTTTGGGGTAGGAAATACACTGAGAAGTTCAAGATTATGAAACAGAAAAGGATTGGCCCATACTTTCCCGTGTTTTCTTTTCTAGGGGTGACAAAGGCCCTGTGTGGGGGGCACACAGTGATGGGACAACCACAACTTTTCTTACAAGACCTAACATACAGAATTTTCCTTTTTTTTTGGCTGTTAATTACATTCCTTTGCATCACATAAAAATTCAAGGTTCATTCTGCTGAAAAGCAAATCTGTAATGATAGAAAGTAGGTATTACAGGAGAAAAAAAGGGAAATTGTTACTGAATTTACAGAAATTCAGTATAATGCATTACAGCTACCTTTTGCAATGCTCTAAACAGAGCCCTACAGAGCTGTCAATGGAGGCTTCAGCTCAGGAGATCTCATTTGTTTTGAACATGATCTCTCTTTATCTGATAGCATCTGATTTCTAGGCTACAATTTAAAACAAAATATAATAAAGAAAGTTATTCAACTCAAAAGATCAAGGGAACAAAGAAAAGTAAACAAGCTTCAACAGTTTAGCAGTCAGTTTCATTTACTCCCACATTTTCAGAAAACAAATTAGTGTTTTAATATTCCAGGAGCAAACTACAGTAGTTGTGCTGTCAGATTTCAAGACACACTCCAAAGCTGTTCCTCCTCTCAATTTTGTGTATTAAACATCCCATCTGGTTTGGGTCTGATACGGTAAAACTAACCTGCATCCTTCAAATATCCTTTAAATGCTGCATACTGGAGTTTTAATAACTTCCCCTGCTAAATTAATCAAGGGCTTGCTCATATTTCAGTTTTTAGCAGTTTTTGTGCCCCTAAATCCTGCTCTCAGACACATTTAGGAATATTACAGTGTTCCAGGTTTCCCAGAAGTAAATTCCATTGTGAAATTTTATCTGAGACAATAAACATTCCCTAAATTACTTTAATGCACAAAGCAACTATTTAAGTAGAGTTCTTCAAATGATATCACCTTTTGGTATTACCAATCCCTTCTCATTTATAGTTTATATGCACAATGCTTCCACATTCTCTTCAACATTTAAATATTTATATACCAGTACTGCTCTGGGAGGGAACACACGCCAGTGGCTGTTAGCAGGATGTAAAGCAACATTTGGGTTGGTAGTTAGTGCAAACCTTGCCTGACTTCTTAACAACTATAAAGATTTCATCACCACACCACCCTAAAGCACGCTGCACGGCTGGAGTTGTTCCAAGTGCTGTACTCTGCAACTCACAGAGCTGGGAAAGAAAACAAACTTAGTTCCCTAATACAGGAAGTAATTAAGGCAGAATTCAGCTGAGCAAATGTAGCTCAGTCTCACCAGTTTTACACCTCCCCATGGTGAGGGAGAGAGGTGACAAGGGTGACAGGGGACACAGAAATCCTGACCCAGACAACGACACAGGCCAAGCAACTCAAATTTTGCCAGGGCTTCTTGCTATGCTTCCAGTATAAAGGCAAGCTCATAGAACAGGATTAGATACAGACATCTACACATGGTAACATGAATCTTGTCCTTGTTGTCTGTGTTTGAATACATCTTCCTTTCACCAAATGTCACCTGAGATAATTTTAAAAATACATATAATTTTTCTTGGATGTTTATACAAACAAATGAGGAGTCTTTCTAATGAATGCAAGGTTGCTATTTACTTTCTTCTTAACTACTCAAATCACAAAACCTGTTCAGAATTGAATAAATTTGCTGATTTTTTTATTTCCACAGCCTATAGCACCTTTCTTCCAATAACCCTCCTTTGCACCTCTGACGCCAAAGGGTGGATTGGTTTTGAGGGGTTTTTTAGTGTTTTTTGCTGTTGGCTGGAAAGAGAAAAGGAAAAATAGTAGTGTGTCATAATATACCTTCATCACCCAGTAAAATGTGATGTTAACCTGTCACGTAAACTCTAGACAGGCCAGGAAGTAAGAAATTACATGCATGGTCTTCCCTCTTTTATGGATTTTATGGAGCTGTGCAGATCAGTGAGAAAATGTCAGGCAGAAACATTCATCACTTCTGCAAAGACAATCTGAGATTTCAGGTTCTTATATACCAAGTGAAGTAACTTTGCTGCTGCTCATGGTGCAAAGAGGCCAACCAACAACCCAGCAGTGTGACTTAAAATAAATTCAACAGGGGAGTTGCTGGGATTTATGAATGTTTCCTTCGGGAGTTTGTCTCTTGATTCACAGACATTACCACCAACAGGTAACATTATATCTTCTTCTCTGACCTTTTGTACTTCCCAGGACACATAATTCCATTTCTTTCTCCTACTGAAACTCTAGTCCCTTGTGTTTGGACTCAAATGTCCCCCACAGGTTTTCTGGAGATGAAATTAATCTCTCCTGAAAGATGCTGGAAATTCAGCTTTCTAAAGGAGCTCTAATGACCTCAAACACTAAATTTGTATAAAGAAATAAAGCCTGATCAGGCAGGTAAGAGAAATGGCAAGTCTCACGGACACAGGGTTTAACTCCCCTCCTCCCCAAAACAGTACATCCTCACAGCTCCTATTATTCCCTTTAAGACTGACAATATGTATGATTTCTGACTGCAGAACTAGAAGAAGTGCTGGAGAGATCTTTACATATATAGATTCTATATTCCATATTGTCCTTTTCATTTTCTTCTGAAGGAAATGGAAGGCAGGGATGGAAGGGGTGATTCGTCAGCAGGAGCCAGCTACTCTGGTTCTCTTATTTGCCTCTTGTGTCAGCAAAAAGCTAAAATAAGCCATCGCGGCACAGGGTTAATGGCTCAAAATGGACTGATGCCTTTGAATTTTTGGCTTTGCTTCCTGAAACATCTGCTGGCAAAAACACTCTCCTGAGAGTGCTCGGCAAAAGGACTGTTTTCCCCCAAAGTAAGTGCAATTCCAGATATAATTCAGAACTGGAAAAACACGCTGGAGAGCCAAATAATTGTCTAGAAATAATTATTTAACTCTTTCAAAGACAGTTAGGAATTTCCCTCTAAATGAGAAGAACTGGCAATGAGGAGTACCAGGAAGACTAATGGAGGCTCTAAAGACCTAAAGTTGAATCGTAGAAGCAACACGACTTCCCCCCACTATGGTCCCTAAAAGAGCTGATTTGCCTTTTTAAGGACCTATGAGCATGACATAGAAGGCTACAAATGAAGTTATTTGCTGCAGTTAATACCATTAATAATAGGTAATAAAATACAACAGATTATAGACTATGCTATAATAAAATAAAGCACAAATCCAAGAGGGTGGAAAACTGTTTGACAAACTGAGTAACATCCTTGCTTGGTTCAGAGCAGTGTGAGGAAGAACCATATTGTGGTCACTTCCACAGGAAAATTTCTTGCATGGCAAAAAAACCAAAGCAGAATCTGAAATGAGAATGTCTATTCTGGGACCCTGTGGGAAAGGAGGAAAAAAACCCCAGAATTTTTACCTCTATATTAATTATTTCTTAGTTTTCTTTCCTCTCAGTCCTAATGTTGTTTTTATGCAACTATTTGCATTTATTAGATTATAATTTATTTCAGATAACTCAAAAGGAAAATAAACATCTGAATGCCTTGTACAGTGAGAGAAAACCAATATGACAAAGAAAATTACTAATATGATGAAAAATTTATATCTAACCAAGGCAGAATATCAATCCTGCTGCTTCTGGCTCACATTCAATCTTATGAAGAGGCGGAATGAAAATTTTTAAAAATATATTAATAAATAACGCCAGCTCTGTTAAAAGCAGGATGCCAGGACAAAAAAGGGCCTAAGCAAAAGCCCACTCTGAAAAATCTGTCAATTCCGGAAGGATAAGAGGAGCAAATGCCAAATTTTTTCTATTTTCAACAATGAAAGTACTAATGGACAAAAAGAGTCCAGAACAGCAAATTCTTGGGTATTTATTTACTGCATTCTTAGCCAGTGACAATCAGGTGCCTTAACTTGGTCTCATCGTGACTGGCAAATGGTCACAACCATCTGACAAGAAAAGCAGAGAGCTAAGAGAAATCTCTCACCTCCCCAGATTTCAGCAGCTCCAGATCACTCACATCATTGAAGATCACTGATCTGACTTGTAGATGTTCACAGCTCTGCACCACCACCCCAGCAGAGTTAGAGGCACGACACGAGCGCTGCTCTCCATTCTCAGAGCCAGCACTGCAATGTGCTCGGTACTTCCAGGGCAATTATGTTACACCATGCTCTAAAATAAATTCAATTATTAAACAACACCATATGTCACTCCCCTCCAGCTGGAAACACAGCATACACTTACTTTGGTAAAAAATCAAAACCTGCTGGAGGAAATAGTATTACTTGTGACTGAAAAGCCTCATTCTCTGCTGTGGGATGGGCTGATAGTGTGATTGTAAGTTTGGGTAAACTTTCACCTCCTCTCTGAGCACTTGTTCTTTTTCTCTCTTATTTCACTCTCCCACCTGCAAAATGTTTGTAAGTTCTCACCTCTGCTGTTAAAATTACCTTCCTAGTCTGATTATCTGGAAATATCCTTCCCTTCCTCCCAAACTACCTAAGCTATTACTGTATGGAGGCATCCCCTTCACCCAACGTGTCACCTTTAAAAGCAGCACGTGCATGCTCTTGGCTCTTGATCCTTGCTCTGTATCTTGGATTTTATTCCTTCTTGTGGCCCTTTGCTCCTCTTGAAGCTGCCAAACCCACAGACTTTATTTTCTCCTCACTTTTGTTCTTATTGTTTCTCTTTTATCCTCCCTCAGTATTCCACAAATGGAGCTGAAGAGTAGCTACTGCTGCAAGGTTTTCCATTAAAAGACTTTTCATTACAGGAAAAGCTCAACAATTTCCAGACAAATTGTATATATACAAATATAAAAAGTGGAAACACCTAAAATGTTGCATTTTAAAACCAGTGCTTTAGAACAATAACAAATTTTGGATTCTTAAAACTATATTTTTGTCCAGTGCAGAAATCATTACTTGCATAAGTTTACAATTTCCTTTGGGGTTTATAAGGATACATATTATATTATCAAGGAACATTGGCAGCATGGATTGGCAATTTAAAAGCAAGTTCAGCTACTTTAAAGTCTCTCTGGTATTCATCTTTTACAACCGCCTGATAGTTGTATCCACATAGTTTTTTAATTTCTCAATTTTCCTTTATGTTTAAATTGTTAAAAATATAAAAAGGAAAAGGAACACTAAAGAGACCAGAAGCTTACAGCGCCACTGCTTGATGCTGGAGTTTGAAGGGGGAGAAGTCAAAATCTTCCAAAATTACCAGTCCCTGTTCACTCCCTACCTGTATTCCTCTGGTTATGAAACACATGGTCCATGGAAGGGAGGAATTGAAAGTGCTATTTTCCAAAAGAAATTCCCAGGAAGGTTCACAGCTCTGGCTACCTCATGGGATTTGGCAAATAAAGTCAGGTTGGTCAAGTGGGAAACGTAAAATGTAGAAGAGAAGAGACATAAAAGAGCCTCTACAAGGGGAGAGGCTCCTGATGAGCTGAGATCAGAAATCCAATCTCCAAAACTCAATCAAAGAGGGACTGCAAGTACAGTCCTAGCTTTAAGCTAGAGATAAATGCATTTTACAAGCTACACTAAAGACGGGACAAGTAAAATAAAGATTTTTGTAAAAAAAAAAAATAAATAAAATAAGGTGCCCTACAGAGAACAGGGAGAAGAAGAAAAGCTGTAGGTTATAAGGCTTCCAGAGGAGATATCCTATTAAATATTAAAGTAAGCCCATTATTCTCTTCTGGCTGGTAAGAAATACACTGAACACTGTAGATACAAGATCACCCACCAATTTAGGGTGAAGAGGCTGGAAATAAAAAACAAGCAATACTCTTAGAGATTTAGCCCCTTAAAATTATGAAAGATTTCTCAGAACTGAAAGAAAAAGATTAAGAAGAAAAACATAAAAACCAGAACTGGCTACCAGCATGGCTCTGATGAAAAGTACCTTTAATTGATAAAGCTTCCAGTCCTAAAACTCAGGCACTGAATGCTATCTGAAAAAATCTCATTATCCCTGGAATTTAAACACAAGGAGATCTAAAACTTTGCAAAGAAAATAGGGGAGGGAGAAACAGCAAAAGACAAGGTAAAGAAAACAGTAGGATGCTAAGTTTAAGGGAAAAAATGAACAATGAGGCCACTCAGTTCATTAGGAATAGCAAGAAATACCTGATTACTAGTCCAGAACAAACAGTATAAGTTTTTGGACATGTTTTATAAAGGATTATGTGGAACAGATACATCTTCACACA
Organism: Vireo altiloquus; assembly: GCA_013396875.1. Lineage (NCBI taxonomy): Eukaryota > Metazoa > Chordata > Aves > Passeriformes > Vireonidae > Vireo > Vireo altiloquus. The sequence goes on along the minus strand of VZRF01010368.1, from coordinate 705,843 downwards.
AAAGATAACCAACCAGGCTATAGATTGACACCAGCTTCAGCAAAGAGAAGACAGTGAGAGGATAAGGCTGGATAATCCAGTTATACATGAGTTCATATCTGAATTCTGCATGTTTTAAAACAGCTTAAAACATTTGTTAGTAGGCTTCTTTTATAAAATCTAGCAAGTGAAAACATTTCCTTCTCCCACAACTAAGGACAGTTGTACACAAGAACTGGAACAACAGCTTGTTATATAAATCTGTTGATAAAAATGTTGATGCAGAAATGCTTACTAAAATGCCAACAGATAGAATAAAAGCCACACTAATTGGATTTATGCACTTAGAAAAGGGTTTGTGGTGAAAAAAAAACCCCACAACTATAGGTAATCATAGGAGCTCTTTTAAGCTGCTTTAAAATATGCATAAAAAATCACTCCCTGTGATACAGGCACTGAAAAGTACAAGTGGTTTCAAAGACTAATTAGATAAAATAAGTCTGAGAAAGTTCAGCATGACCTAATAAACACAAAGCTGTGTATCCAACCTCTAGCTCAAAAATGCCCAGGATGTGGTTCACTAAAACTAGAAGGACACTCATTTGATGAAGTGTTGCTTTATATTTGACATTTTATTCCCTAAAATATCCTTAATGCTACTGGCCACTGTCAGAAGAGGGACACTGAGTTGGGGGGAACCTCTGGTCTCACTAAAACACCTTTGGGTGAGGCTGCTCTTTCTACACCTCAAAAAGCTGAAGAGAAGTATTTAAGTGCTCTGTGACAATGTTTACTTTCCATTATAACTTTTGGGCACCTGTTTTTGATTTGTACGAAGGCCTTTTACCTGCTGGATGGAAACACGGGAGGGTCAGGGTGAGACTTTCTGATACTTTTCTGACATCCCACAAGCCCAGACACAGGGGATGCTACTGAAAAGTTCAGCAGTAAAATGCAGGAAAGGGCTTGTTATTTATAGGTAGGCACCAGACAGAGAACACAAGTGGCAAAAGGGCATCTCAAATCTCAAAAATTCAGATCACTCTGTCTAGAAAATAAATGAAACTCCAGTTTTTTTTCAATATGCCTTCACTTCCCTGCCTAATATGAGAAGTTGTGATCTTCTACTAAATAATAGGGAGGTATGATCTGACTCGGTGTCCAAACCTCCCTGGGGAAGCAGAAGAAATCTTTCTAAGAAAAACGCACAATATCCCAAATTAGATTAAAACTTTTCCAGTGTTTTCCAAAGAAAAATGAGATATAAATATGAGAGAGACCTCTGCTGAATCCCTTTTGAGAGACTGAAATGCACAGACCAATACTTATTTTTACTTTCTCCTAGAACTTTTCAAATGTATAAGGGATGAGCTTCATCCCTTGCTGAAAACTTTCTGTGTTCTAAGAAATCCTCAGAGCTAAAAGCAGACCTCAGTTCCATCTCTCAGAGTAGCCAACTTCCCAGACTCTGTGTTGCAAAGACTGAAATGCAGCTCAGCTCTGTTTTAAGGCACTTCAGAAAGCATCCAAATGTGCTCAGGGTTTAAATGTGTTTGTTACCTAACACAAAAAATATCAACAACAAAACAATGCATAAAAGCTATCATTTGTCTTCCCACAGAAACGTTTGCCTCTAACCACGTGACCTTGCAATCTCTCCTGTTCAGCCTAGAATTGTCCACACTGAAAAACATGGAAGTTTTCTATTTCTTCCCCAAAATGCACTCTTATATTCAATATACCTGCACATGAACAACTCCATATTTGTCTTTTTTGTATTTTCTCCTGCTGAACTTCCAGGATCAGTGGAAACTTCCAGCTTCTAACAACAGTGGAGCCTCTAAACTTTAGGAATAAATAATTTCTTTGGTGTGAGTAAACTCTCTAGAAGAGGTAATCCCTTTGGTTAGACCAACTATCATTGCTGGCTACCACAGGCATCTGAAGCTCTTCCTCAGATCCTAAAGTAAAACAGAGCAGTGATATTGATCCCAGGAGTTAAAGATTGGCCTCATATTGAAAGACTGTGAGAAAGCAGATTCTAGCAGGGTTCCAGAAAGTGATGAACCCTCTGTAAGGATGTTTTCACCACTGGATTGGCAATGTCTCAGTGCAGCCCATCCTGTACAGGGTGGCAGCAGACATTTCTTAAGCTGGTGTCTCGCCATGCCATAGGGCTAGGACCTATGTTTCTCAAGAAAACAACTGAAGGGGTTTTTTTGGCCTAAAATAGAGAGTAAATGCATCAGATTTTCCATTCTCTATCTCCATGAGGAACAACTGGGCAACTTCCAAATCCTTGCTGCCCAAATCTGGGAAACCATTTGAGATGGCCTGATGAGATAGAGGACCCTGAGTGACCATTAGCCCCTGACATAAAAGATTTACATCAGAAAGAAGCGGAGACAATGACACACAAGAACAGCTTGAAGCACAGCTCTGTCCAACTATGGTATTTCCTTTTTGGTTTTATTTGTGGTGCAGACAATCTTTATTTGATTACATCTATCACATGCCACCAAGCAGAGGCTTGCCCAAGAAATGTGCTGTAGTCACTGCTTAACACTACAGGACATTTTAATGTGAGACACAAACGCATTTACATATAGGGGGTGACTGATACACACCACTCTAAAGATTGTCCTGGGCTCTTCCAATCTTATCCTACAGCCATGTGCTGAAAAGCAACCTCAATTCACCCTAGATTGGTACCTCTGCTGTGACAGCCAAGATGTGGAGGTTTATTGCACTGCCTGTGGCAAAGCAGAGCTCTCTGCTAAGGTACCTAAGCAGGAACCTTGTCCACACAAAAAATCCCCATGCCCAACAGAAACATTTTGACAAACACGTGTGATTTTAGGGGTTTTCTCCAGGCATTGGATGAGTCAGCTAACAGAGGCCATTCTTTTTTGGTGGGAACTTAATTCTGCTCTAAGCCCTCTATAACAGACACCACAGCCACTCTTCATGACCACTGGGTGCTGGCAAATGTGCTCAGTCTAGACTTACTCATAAAAATTTGTCTGCAGAGCTACTGAGGATAAAAAGATATTGCTGTTAATCAAGACAATGAAAATGGAAAAATTTGTACATAAATTAATTATTGGAAGGAGAAAAAGGGTAAGGGATATTCTAACTTTTCTGTATTTTCAAGTCATTGCTATTTATTCAGTGATACAAAAAGCTTGACTTCTACACCTGGATATTTATACAGTACTTGAAGGAGTCACCAGCAGGGACTTCCTAATTGCAATGAGAATTTCTCAACCTAGAATAGAATAGAAGAGACCATTTCAGATCCTCACCTCGCCTTCTCCCGGTCCAGGAGTTCCACTAATAATTCCCCACTGCCAGACACATGTCATGAATGAAGCAAGGTCTAAATGAGCTCCCCAAATGTGTTTCCCTAGGAATTTGTATCCAGACTGGTGGGATATACAAGTGGGAAAAAAGGAATAGCAATGATGAGGCATCATTAAACACACTGTGTCCTTCAAGGCATGACACTGAACCAATATCACTCCTAAAAATTGAATCCTGTCACTTCTGGGCAAAACAGAATACTCTGGTTTTTAAAAGGCTGCTCAATAGTGTTTAACATTTAAAACACTTTGACTGCAGCACACACAAGGCTGCACACACCAACCACCCAAGATGTCACCCAGGTGAGGGCAGCTTTGGAAAGTTAAACCTGCTTGCCAAGTTTGATAGGGAGGAGCTGAATCCTGGCCAATGTGCTCTCTTCTCTCATCAGACGAGTTTCAAGAGTCTCTTTGTATGCCCAGTACAGCACTGCTTTGTTTTCACATCAAACCCATAAAAGAGTGTGAGAGTTGTGGTGCTGGTAGCTTGTTCTGAGCTAATTCAAAGAACCCAAGAGAAAAGGCTGCAGAGATGAAAAAACTCTGCTGGTCATTTTCAACCAGCTGTGAGATCTGGCAATTGATTGGAGACCTTAGCTGAATTATCAATGAATGACACAGGAAACACAAGAAGGAGACAACTTAAAAAAATTGGTATTTCAGAACATATTAAAAACAAACCCCTTTTTCTTCTGCTTCTAATTTGGAGGCCTGGAGGTGACCCTTCAGAACACCATGCTGTACTTTCAGAGGAATAACATATTGTATTTTTATATGAGGCTAAAACAGATCTAAGATTGAAAGCCTACAAAGTTGAAACAAAACATATGGCTGTTTTAAACTGTTATTAGCCTAATTCAACTTTATCATTAACTCAGCTCAGAGGTTAACATATTACATATTTCAGCTGAGCCAGTCATATCTGCTACAGGCATGCAGATATGAACAAATATCATATAAATCACAGAGCCTGACAAGACTTAATAGGAAAAGCTGCTAATTTGACCTATAAATATAACTTATTACAATGCATCAGCTGGTGTTGCCACTTTCTTGGAAACAGTGGAAGAATTGGGATAGTTGTCTAATACCCTCTTTCAAGTTTTTTACATGACTATGGGATGAATATTTAAACACTTAAACCCCAGGAACTAATCTCACATCCAATGTTTTACTCCTGAGTTACTCTTCAATAATGTGTTGAAATTTACAACAAGACTCCAACACCTTCCCGTTCTAATCTCCTCTGATCTGTCTGAAGCAACAGTTCACCTCTTTGACAAGTGCACTTACAGTAATTGTAAAATCACTTTTTTGAAACCCAGCAGTTCTGCAAACCAAATTTGCTTTGAATCTCATTCCCTCTTTGCTGGGGGAGGCAGAATTTAATATTCATGATCCTTGCTCCTGTAAGGAAGTATTTGCAATTCTTCTGATACATGTTACTGGGTTAATCATATTTTCTTTCTTGAAATGTATCTTTTGTTCCTACAAAGGTAATGAAGGAGAGTTACTCATCTTCATACTTAATCTTGAATTTTAATTAAACCTATTAACTGAACATGTCAAATGTTTGTCACTTTCAAAGCAGCATAAAAATTACACTTAGTAATGAATGTTACTTATTCCCATATTGCCCTGGGTTATACTGCAGCCACAGTATCTATAACAAGATCCTTATGCTATTTTATTAGATATTAATATGATTTATTATGTTCTAACAATGTATCTTATTCACTCCTCTGTACCACCAGCAGCACAAGGATAAATTGTGCTGTAGAACATGCTGGTATGTTCTGTACAGTACACCCTGAAATAAATGAGTCTGCAACGACACAGACACACTTTCCCTTATCTCCCTTAACTTTGCATAAAACACTCAAAATGCACTATTTATGTATCTCCTATTCTGCAATGGGTCTAGTCAAATGAACAATCCACATGAATAAACATAGGGATGTAAGAAAGGGTTTGAAAGATCAGAGAACAAATAAGCAGGGTTGGGATATCCTTCACCATGTTACCCAAATATCTAATAAAAGCATATGATGTGAAGGACACTGGAGATGAGAAGCACACTCTACCTGGAAAAATATTCCTGGACTATCAGCCTTATGGCTTCCCATGCTAAGAATCCATCCTGCCATGCTTAGCACATCAATTCTGCTCTCCCCTAAAAGCTGGCGCTCTGTGATCAAACCAGAATCTGAAATGGATCTAAAACCCAACCTGTGTTGTCATCTCCTCATGGAGCATCACCAACAGCAAAGATCCCACCAGTTACATCAACACCAGTTAGTTAACACATCCCTACAGTTCTTAATGCCTCCAAGGGATCTGCAGACATTCGAATTATCTCCAAATACTTACTTTGGGGATAAGAAATCATTCCTCAGATACAACAGTACCAAGACAAAATAGTTCAAGGCTGAACAATCACTAGCAATGCCCTCACATTGCAAACAGCTTTGCTTTTGCTAGAAGAAATATATCATGTTAATGGATTACTCACTTAACTAGCTCCTGTATTTCCTTAAACCCATTTTTTCCTTGGGAACATGGCAAGAACACCAGTAGTGTTTATAACGTGAGATGTTATGATGGATGCAGTACAGGAAACAGCATCAAAGGGAACAAAAGAGTGTATTTCCAACAATCCCAGCACAATCCTTCTAGGAAGGTTATAAAGCTTCATGATGATGATGCACAGGCATTAGCTGGCTGTCTTTGGTGATCTGCCTTCGAGGGTCCCAAGGAATAAAAGCAGGAAAAACACTGCCACACAACTCAGCAAATGTAACTACACAGAAAGTAGAGCCATGAACAAGCTTTGAAGAGTGGCACAAAATTCCTTTCTCGATAACTCCTTTCTAGGTAAAACCAGGGAAAATCAGGTACTTTATTATTATTGTTATTATCTGGTAACTCCAGCTAACATGAACACAGTCAGCTCTCTGCACATTAATATGCAAGTATGACAATGTCATTTTAGTTTTCGTTGCTACTAGTCTGTAGGGCAGGAGAATAAAGAACATTAATATTGAGATATTTGGCTATTAGAAATTAGTGCTTTCACTTGTGTTTTGATGTGTTTGGTGGAAATGTAAATATGGAAGTGTTTCAAACAAGGAAGGGGATGATATGGAGTATCCCCTGTAGGTACAAGATAAATAAAAATTAACTGTCTTCACAGTGGGCTTTAGATTGTAGCATAAAGCACCCTGGTTTACTCTGTTAAAATGTTACACAACCAACAAGTCTCTTTACATGGACTCTCAGGCAAAGAAACACTACATGAACATTTTTTTATATAGTTTTCATCAGTCAGTATCATCCCAGCCTTCTGAAGGGCTGGAATACAGAAATACTAAATAACATCAGAGACACTACCATAATTCACAATCTTAATGGATATATCCTTGTTCCTTTACACCAAATATTGATTTACTCTGTATTATTACAAATATTATGGAAGCTTCTTGACATGGATCTGCTTTGCATGCTGGTAATCAACGAGAAAGAAGTATAATGACCAAATCTATAAAGGGACACATTTTTTTGCAATCAGATAATTGCCAGAGCAAAGTATGATGATGCTAAAGTCATAGAGAAAAGGACAATAATGGATGTTTGTAATGGATGTAACAAAAACCATCTTGACCCCTTTCTCTCCTGATTAACTAAGTGCTAAAGCCAAGGTGGCCACATGGAAGCACTTTGAATGATACAGAATTTCAGTTTGCAGAATTACAATCATATGTGTAACTAGCCCTTAGGAAGCTACTGAAACAGTAAAATTAGAAAAAAAATACACAGGCAATGCCTTATATCTAAATGAGATTACAGGAAATTAAAAGAGAACAAGAGTGGTAGGTATTTAACACTAAAACCAGATGAACATCTATGTTGACAGAAATAACAAATTTTGGCCAACGGGAGAATCAACCTTAGGCTGGCAAAAGTGACATTTTCCTGCATTTTCAAATGCACCCACCACCACCATTTGAGTAGAGGACAGACCTGCACTTGATATGGCAATACACAGGGAAGGAACTCCAAAAGGAGACACTGCTGGAGACCAGGGGAGGTGGGAGGGAGAGGAGGAAACCAGACAACTTCTGCCAGATGCTTTGGGGAGACTTTCTCACTTGTTCCAAGTGACAGTCACACATCCTCAGCTGAGTGCAGAGGCACATTACAAATCTTTTTGCATACATCTCAAAATGATCAACTCAAACCTGCATCCTTACATAAATGCTTTGCCTCCTTGTTCTCCAACACTGCCAAAACTTCCTCTAGGAGGTTGTGTGAGTTAGTCAGGAGACTCTTCAAATCACTTTTTCTCAGTTTTTTAATCAAGCTGATCATGGTCTACTGTGGCCAACCCAGCACATGCAGAATTTCATAAAATCAGAGAATGGCTTGGGATGGATGGGACCTTCAAGATTATCAAGTTCCAAACCCCATAGGGGGTTCCTCTATCCCAGGTTGCTCAGAGCTCCATCCAACCTGGCCTTGGACACTTCCAGGGATGGGGCATGGACTGCTTCTCTGGGCAACCTGTGCCAGGGTCTCACCACCCTCAGTGATTAATTTCTTCCTATATACAGTTTAAACTTGCTCTCTGTCATTTTGAAGTCACTCCCCTTGTCCTATCACTCCATGCCCTTGTCCAAAGTCCCTCTCCAGTCCTCTTGTAGCTGCTTTAGGTACTGGAAGGTGTCCTAAGGTATCCTCAGAGCCTCCTTCAGGCTGAACCCCAACTCTCTGAGTCTGTCCTCACAGCAGAGGGCTCCAGCCCTCTGAGCATCCTTGTGGCCTCCTCTGGACCTGCTACAAGAGGTCAATGGCTGTTTCATGATGGAGGCCCTCGAGCTGGATGCTGTCCTCCAGGTGGGGTCTATTGATATGCAACAGATACAAAACATCTTTTTGGCATCTTAACAACACATAAAATACTGTCCTGCATAATCATTACATGGCTAACTTTCTACTATTAATAAATGTCACATGTACCATTTGATCACTTTTACTGTAGTAACAAACCAGGACAGTCTTTTCAAACTCCATCCAGACTGCCAATCAATGTTGTTGGGCACACAAATCAGACTAGACAAAGCAGGATGATTCTCTGATGGAAAAAAAGGTTAAAATTGGGCTACATTTTTGTTACAGCCATCAGACAGACATTATGTCTACATGTAAAATAGTTGTTGCAACTCCTTGCAGCTGATAGGTTTAATTGGCCATTGTCTAATAGAGAGCAAAAACTATTTTAAATCATCTGTCTTACATAATTATTTACAAACCTAAAAAGGTACTCCGACCACAGAAAAAAAAAAGAAGGTGCAGGTAGCATTTATTCTCAAAACAACTGTAGAGTGGTGAAGACAAAGCACTCAACTCTTGCAGGAAGAATGGTTTTTATAAGTCAAGGACAATAGTTTAAACATGGAAATAAATCAGAGCAACTTCCCAAGACTTGCTCTGTGCATCCAAATATAGAATGCCTTGCAATTTTTCATGATACTTTATAGCCACAGAACTGATTCAGGAAACTCAGACCAGTCTATCTGGAAACATTTGGAGAAAAGCAGATAAAGAGATAAAATCTACAGTTACAGTCAAAAAGGAAGAAATTCTTGTCTGATCACTGTGTGCATGAAGTTATTAACTGAAATGCATGCAATTATAAAAAATTAATTCATATTTTTAAAAAAAGGATACCAATTAGAAAGATTAGATGAATGGAGTCTCTCACTAAAGATACAAATTCAGAGCAGTGTAAAACTTCTAGGAACAGAGATTTCCCCTCATGTCCATGCAAGCCAATGTGTGGAGAGGCACATCTGTTTTTGATGGACTGATACAAAGGATCTAGGGAAAACATTACAGATCCTCCAGCCTTATACAAATGAATACCTGTACTGCTTCACTTCTTTTCCCCCTCCTCTTACATATTCATTTACAGTAGGCAAGCAAACACTTTGTAGGCTAAGAGATGCTTGTTTAATTTTTCTCCTACAGAAGACACTGAGCAAGGATGCTACAATGATGATTCACTACAAGAGAGGCAGATGGATGTTTTGGGTCTGATGATCTGATGTTGCACCACATACCAATGCTGATTAACTATTACTATTTAGCATATGAAAAGACAAAGTCCAGCCAATTCAGTACTTTGCTAGTTCACATGTACTTTAAATAAATATTTTAAAATGCTGCATCATAGCAGTGATGGATACAAAAGAGTGATCATCAATTTACAGGCCTAATTACGCCTAATCTTCTGAAAATGAGATGAGGGGTAGAATTAAGGGAACATTTTTCCTCCATGCACCAAACCATGCAGAAGGAATTTAATACCCAAAGTTTCCCCTTATTGATCTACCTTGTGAAACAACAGACAATATATATGTACATACATGCATATATGTATATATATGAAATGATCCTAAAAGCTGATCCTCCTCTCCCATTTCTTTGTCTTCCACAATGAAAATTTTCTGTTGTAGAAGAACATTGAAAGGTCTGAGCTGGAAGGGACCTTAAAGGTCAACTAGTTCCAAGCCTCCTGCCATGGGCATGGAAACATCTGTTATGATAAAATTTCCCCAATATTCACAGAATTACACGTGTAGTTCACACCTCAGCTCACACAGGATTCACACCAGGGATGTACAGACATGGGGAGCTTTTTTGCTGGTTGTGTCAGTCTGAACTTCTTCAGTGTGCATGTGCATTCCATGGGCTGACAGGAAATAGAATAAATGTGGGGTGTCTACCTGCAGATTCAGGGGTTGCTCCTCCTGGCAATAAAGGCAGAGATGAGGCAGAAGGGGGAATTTTATGTAACACAATAATAAAAGAAAAGCCTTTCGGTAAGAACATAATCAGATGAGCTATATTCTTCAGGAAACTCTTAAACCTGGAGGATTAAAAAGTGTAAAATATGGATATATTTCTTTGGAAGGACTCAGTATGTGCTTTGCTGTAGCTCTAAGTTAATGCACTGCCTCACTTTCAGTTTAACCCATTCCACCCAGACAAGCCCATGTACATTTTGAACTTCAGTTGGTGCAGGGGACAAAAGAAGCCATAGAGTGTTGCCATGGTCCTTTAAAGGGGACAAAGGGAAAGCCACATTCAAGAAACCACAGAAACACAGATTGTTTTGTGTTGGAAGGGACTTTCAAGATCATTGAGTTCCACCCCTCTGCCATGGGCAGGAACACCTTCCCCTAGACCAGGTTGCTCCAAGCCATATCCAGCCTGGCTTGGAACACTTCTAGGGATGGAGCATCCACAGCTTCTCTGGGAAACTTGTGTCAGTGCCTCACTACCCTCACAGCAAAGAATTTCTTCCTAATATCCAATCATCTCTTTACTGAATACTGGATATTGATTGGTATCCTTTTTCAGTTTAAAGTCAATTCCCCCTTGCTCTATCACTCCATGCCCTTGTCCAAAGTCCCTCTTCAGCTCTTGGAGCTCCTTTAGGTGCTGGAAGGTGCTCTAAGGTCTCCCTGGAGCCTTCTCCACTTCAGACTGAACAGACCCAAGTGTCTCAGCCTGTCTCTGTAGCAGAGGTGGTCCAACCCTCTCGTGAACTTTATGGCCTCCTCTGGACCAACACCAGCATTTTGGGGGCCCCAGAGCTAGATGGTATCCATGTAAACAGGGCACTGTGATTAGGTATCACAGTCCTGCCTCCAGAGGTACTCTATTTTATAAATTTTTATGGCTTCTGCCTCGTGAGCTCACTAACATTTTAAATCTGTGCCTTGTGGTTCGGGAGCCTCGAACAACACAGCTTCCACAGACCTTGAAAATACAGGATCAGCCCTGAAGGGCCAAGTGCTCCCCACTCCTTTTGGAGTCCAAATATATGTGGCCCCTACATAAATGGTATTTTGAATACTTAATTCCTTGCATACCAAACTGATGTGGGGAGCAGGAGCACCTTCTGAAGATGACTCAGCACTGACTTTCCAAGGAAAGGTGTTCTGATATTGTATAGCGCTGACAGGAGCACAAAGTGTGGGCACAGAGGTATTCACATCATATACAAGGAAAAAAAAGTGAAGCATCGAGAACAAGATTAAATGAATAGATCAGACAGATAGCAGAGTCTATTTTTAAAGTTCCAATAATAACCACCTATGAGAAAACAAAATAATAGTGCTTTAGGAGATCAGCCCTAACATCGGCTGCCCAGCGTGCTCCTCAGCTTTAGGGACACAGAAAACATAGAATGAGAATACAGAAGCTATTTTGGTCATAGTTTTATGTACTTTAAGTTCTTGCTTTCTTGATTCAATATAAATGATCAATTGACAATGTAATTCTGCTGCCATACTTTCCCTACCAGAACACATTTGCTTGATATTTTTTAATTGATAATCCTGAGGAAGTTCCAGGACTACATCTGCCTGATTTGGGATGCACTGAGACACAGCAGTTTGATTATAAGGAGACCACATCAAAATAAGAGATGTAATCACTGAACACACAGCAGCTACTCTTCCCATGGAGCAGTGCTATGGATGTTATCTAACTGCAAGTACAATCTAACACATGTACTCTACTAGTTGTAGAGTCTGCAAGCCTAAAGGAGGGTCGAAATAAAAGATTTGAAAAAAGAGTCTTTCCACCCTAACTGCCAAATTCTGAACTTCTGTTTCTGTTCCTTGGAGACAAGCAGCAGTATTTCTGGGTTTGCTGAAGCAGCTCAGGAATGTGTGAAATACAAGGCATGACTGGACAACATCCATGCAGCTCCATGCTGTACTCGAGCCTGCTGCCTCTTCCACGCAGAACAGAAGGGCTTTTGCAGAGCTTGAGGGCAGGTGATCCATGCCAGGCCAAGTGCAAACCTCTTCCAGCCCGTGACACGAGCTGAACACATCATTAGCAGAACTGCAGCCTGAGCACTGAGCGCTGCCTAAAGCTCTCTCCTCCTCTTCCAAATGGATTAACTTTTAAAGATAACTTGCTTTTCTTTTCCAGCAGAGAAAGAGTGGGGACAGACTTCCAAAAATAGGCTAGCCTGTCACAACTGCTAACTGTCACACAGTGCCGAGATTGGAGCTGATCTCCTGGGGAGGCGGCTGAGAACAGAGGGGAGTGAGGAAGTAAAGAGAAAGAGTAATTTCTCTTTCCATAGCCCAGCCAGAAAGAAAATGAATAGGCAACCTGTAATCAATCACAAATAATACATAAGCCAAAAATCAGTCATTCTGAGTAAAAATACATAAACCTATCAGTTTACCAGCATTTATTAGCACAAGTGCTATATTCTGCAGCATCAAAAATGATGCCCAAATGTACTCTGTGTCCAAGGTCTCACCAGGACAAATACAAGATTATTGGCCATTTAAACAAATTGACCCAGCAAATTAAACCAAAATGCTGTCTTTAAATTCAATTTTCAAAATGCTGTTCTAAGAAGGCTCCTGTCCACATGGCCTCTGTAGCACATAGACACTGAAGTCACAAGATGACTAGAAAAAATTATGTTTAGACTTTTGTGAGATGAAGTTCCATTCAGATTACACAAATTGAAAGCTTATTTAAAACAAAAAAAAATAAACTCACTTAAATCCAGGCAAAATTTTCCCAGTACTAAATATTTAAAGTTGAAAGAGAAGGTAGGGAAAAAAACTACAACTGCATCATTATTAAATGGATGAGAACATAATCTCATTCAACAGTGATCTTAGCTCTGTGCATTCATTTTATTAAGAGGTCTGAAGAGGAATATGTAAAAACAAAATCTTATTAAGAAAGTCTTCATCATCCTTGCTGGTGTTTTTCCTTCCCGATGCATGAAGGAAATGTATTTTGTCTGTATAATCTTTGCCAATAACAGACTAATATTTTTTCATTGCCTGCCTTAGTCACATGTTGTTGTGGAACATTAAGTATGCACTTAGTTGATCTGCAACACCAGGTGTTTTCTGCTGCATCTGTGTAAGATGCTAATCTCAGCATCAGGACAAAAAAAATAAAAGACAACATAAAACTGGATATCATCACTAATTCATGAATTTAATTTCCACTTTTAGGTCTAAAATGCAGCCCACTTGTCTGCAAACAATAACAAACCTGTGTTGTGTAGAGTCGTGAAATACTGATTTAAAAAGACGGAGATAGTGACCGAGAAAGAGTATTTTATTTTTTGAATGATGACCATGCCTAGAGGCCCCACGAATGACACAGCCATGATTTTAGAGGCTGGGTACAAACCACCGGTGTGGGCTCAGCCTCACAGCCATGTCCTTCCTTGCCTTCCTTTCTGCATGCCCACTTCTTTATTCATACTTCTGCACAGCACTCTCACAAAACAGAACAGGCATGGTAGTTAAATTTTATTATTTTAATACTTCTTGAATCCTATATAAAGTATTTCTCTGCCTCAGACATGAATGTGCAGTGCCATATATTATCACTTTCCATGGATAAATACTTGTGCTCCTCCACAGCTGCACACCAAGGGGCAGCTCCCAGGCCCAGAGTCCAGGAAGGGACAAGAGAGCAACAGCTTCAATTCCTGCTCCTCAGCAGAAAGTTCTACTAAATGTCTATGATAATCCATTAAAACAAGGTTGATTTGATAGGAAACACAGATGAGTAAGGCCCATGGCAATGCACACCATCATTACAGTCATCATAGATAACTGAGGGCTCTTACACAGGTGTATCACAGCTTTGTCCTCCCCTCCAAACTTCAATTATCGAAATAAAAGCCTACTTAAAGAAGTAATAACCAGTGGCAATTTTTTTTCCTTAATGTCAGAGATAAAATAAAATTATTTTCAGAAAACCACTCCCAAACTGAGAGCCTGAAAACCAGTACATAAAAAACACAACACACCTTTTCAACAAGCCCTCGCCGGGAGCCCTTTATTCTCAACCCAGTGTTTATGAGAGCTTTTGTGGGACTCATCCCTATCAGAAGAGACACAGCGATTACTGTCGGGGAGAGTGCTCTAATAACACACGTGGCACCTCGCTGCAAGCCAACTCAGCAGAAAGAAATATCAGCCAGATCACAAAACAGCCGAGATAGGAACAAAACAGCTTCCCCCAGGTACAGCAGGAGAAATCCATCTGCAATGAGGAGATGCCTGGAGTCCCAAGGCAATTATTTTGTTATCTAGAAGTGGCTTTCAAAGTCAGACATTCTGCCGCAAGACCCAAGCAAAAGCAGTGTTTAGGTGGCTGCATGGAGGTTTGTTGCAACAATTTTTGGATATTAACTCTCTTCTAGTACAAGTAGCTCGGGGAGAACCAACAGATTTTATGTGTATCGCTGGTTCTTTGATCATCTCCTTATGGAAAATTAGACCTAACTTGATCTTCTCTTTTTGTGTCAAGGATACCCATGAAATATTGGTGGGTTAATAGAAAGGAGAGGGAAAAAAGCCAAACATCTCTAATAAAGATGTTATAAAAGACCACGCCTTTAAAGCAAATCATTCTGCACAGAATGAGGCATCTAGAAACAATTACTGCAATTTTTTCCCTGATCTGAATCTCCTCCTTCTTTCAGGCAGATGGCAGACAAAAAAAAATACTGAATGTACAACATGGCCATTTCTTACTTATCTCCTGAAACACCTTGGCAGCCTCAAAAATTGGCACATCCCACGACTTCAGCTCAGGGACTGATCCTTACTGAGAATGTCCATCTTATACAGTCATCCTAATGAAGGAGCCAGTGCCAAGAAACAAACTTTGCACTGGTGGGGAAAAAGCTCTCAATTCCACATTTCTGGGTGGAAGAGCAGGATGGGAAAGACAGCTCTTGGGGGCACACAAAAAAATACTCTTCCACTTATTTTCTCAAGTCAAATCTAAAGGTTTGCCAAATTGCTTGGACACTAACATGCATTTACCAAAGCAAAATACTGATTCATTGCCTCATTGGAATACAGTGATGGTTAATACTGTTTGCCAATTATCTGCTCCTACCTTTCCATTACTGAGATAGCAATGCATGTATCACAAAGGGGTTTTGAGTGTCTGACAAAGAGTTTTGGCTACTGAAAAACAGTGCTGCACAATTCGCAAACCCAGAAAGTTATTTCAAGATAAAATTGCCATGAAAGACTGTCATTTAAATAATGAATGGCTATGCTTGCTCGCTTGATTTCTTTCTTCTAAAATTTTTCTTGCTTTCTGTCAGTTGGCGACAAATACATCTTAACACTTGTATTTCAAGCAAGACGAGGAACCCAGACAGTTGCTCCAAAAGGAGTGGAAAATGTACTGTGAACTCTGGTATGTACAGAGCCATCAAAGCCATCCAAATTTAGCCATTAGTAGTTTTCCAGGAATTCAGAAGGAACCCCCATTTTGCTTAGAAGATCTGGAAGTTGCTCTTCCCTCCCATTTGAAAATGCTGTTCAGCCTCATCCCAGTCTGCAACATCCATTCAAAGACTCAGATGAAAAAAGGGCACCTCATTCTGCTCTCTTCCCATATCCACACAGAGACACAAAATGTCCTTTGCATAATTTATGAGCAAAATGGCTCACGTGGGGTCAGGTTTGTAGTCGTTGCATTGGGATTTTTTTGGTGGTGCTGTTTTATCACCAGCAGTCACCATGGAAACCATAGGTCAAGGATTCAGGAAAGAAAATGCCCATCCACGAATCATCAAATAAGTCTAACTCTCATTATTATTCAGTAAAAAACAAAAAATGGGCTCAATTGCTACCAGAGTTCCTGTTTGCAAAAACCTACCTGAGATTGAAGCAAAAGGGAGATGTGGAAAGAAACCCTATTTCGATTGCTTGTACATTTCAGAGAGTGGGGAAATTTTGGGCAACAGATTTTAGCCTTGTTAGCAAGAATACAAAACTAGAGCATTTGTTTGGGCAGAAAGGAAAATAAAATTAACAGTCCCCTCAGGTTTTGTAGACATATTTGGCTATGAGATGCCTATGAAGCCAACAGGTCAAGCATTTTGTCTGATAATTTAAGTTTTCAATCTCATGGACTCAGAGCATCTCCTTTAGAAGCCATCTCAGCTGATTTCTTTGTGTACTGTGGGCATTTGTCAGAGGTGAGGCTGAAAGGCTGCAGCTGTGCCACATTCTGTTCCCCCCTCTATGGAAAGGAGCACAGAAAAAGTCTTCCTAACCCTAAAATCTGCCCCAAAGGCAGCTTCACCACTCCTTTGCTGCAGTGCCTTACCAAGTTAATAAAAGAACACAGAGTGCCCAGACAACACTGCTCAGGAAAAGTCTTGGATCTTTTTTAATGTAAGGAAATAGATGATGTTAAAACTGGCTGCTTCACTGATTTGTTACCACAGCATCAGAGTTCACCATATATAATTTACTGTGCTTGTTGGCACTTAAATAATGATGTTTGACCTAAAGAATCCGATTGGGAAGTGGACATGTGAGTTACACAACTTCAAATACACACACATGCAAACATACACGTATGTGTATACATGCATACACAGAAAGACAATAAAGATCTCAACACACGCTTCCACTGTTGACTCTCAGCTTACATGCTGCTGTGTTTGGGAGGGATGTTTTTAAAAACTGTGTCATTTTATCTCTAAGACAGCATCCTTGTGAAAAGAAAGAAAATATTCAAAGGGGTTAATTATTTTTTTTTTCTGTTCCTGAGCATTCAGCAATCCCTCAGTGAATTATTTTCACAGGCAAAATAAATCCACCACAGGCTAACTCCTAACTCCTTCCCACCCACAAATAAATCCTAACTGTTGCCCACATCCAAACACAAAAGAATACTAAACAGCAACACCACAGACTTTCAGGTTAAGATGAAACAAACAGAGAAGCAACATTCAAAACTATTTTAAAACATGGGCAACATAAAAACCACAGAAGAAAGCCACAAGATACAGAGACACTTGTTGAAAAATATTTCACTGAGAAGTTCTATGGAAGATTACCACTGAGGAAATCCAGGTGTGAGGAAACAAGAGATTTCTTATTCATATTAATTAAACTAGCACAATACTTTTGTTATATACAAATACATACATATTAAGACTGGTGAACATATACAGGCAGAGGGTGGGTGAGATGACCTCCAGAGACTGTCATCTTTGGAACTGAAATTATTCTATGGAAAGGAAGCAATGACTTTACAGGATGAACTGAGGGTGGTAAATCCCTGTGGAGATAACTTCTTCCCAGGTACTTGAATAATTTATAGCAGCATGGTGCAATGGCCACTCCTGGTGAAATTCTGCTGTACTCAAAGATTCTACAAATTCAGAAGTTTTAATCATTTTATATATTAAGCTCATGTCTCTGCATTAACACAGCCTTTCAGAATTAAAAAAGCTTTCACAGTAGCATATCAAGTGGATGATTTTAATGGTCTTTCAAACACAGTGCCAGGCAGACTCGAGTTACATAGCTTTGAGGGGGGGAAAGCAAATTTAGAGGCAGCTATTTATTTCTTCCTTATATTCCACTTTATTTCAAAATACAACACTAATTCTAAGGGATTGTAAATGCAAAAATTCAACATTAATGCCAATTTTTTGTGTCTCTAATGAAGAAATTAATCTACAAATCCATCTGCAGCCTCATACAATCGCCCTTTGCATTTTTTATCCATAAAGATGCTCTAACTCAGAATGACTTTTGGCTACATTTTTTCTCAAAAACTAAAATAAATACCAAGAGACACTGGCAGGATTCAAAACAATCATCCCTAAGCTCAAAACACTGAGATAACAACCCCAAACAACAGTTATTAAAGAAAATAGGCAGAAAGCAGTCCTGACATCAAAACCGGAGGCCCAAGGCCATCATCACAGACAGCTACAGCACCCAGGAGATGACAGAGGTGTGTACAAAACCTCACACAACTCTGCCCAGAACCAAGCAGGAAATAAACCAAAACTAGGTAATAAACCCTGCCTTAGGGTACAAAATGTGGTGCAACTTTGTGCATGAATTTATACATGCACACCTCATAAATTTGAGGCAAAAAATCCTTCCAGTTTCTGTCATGCTCTACAACCACTACTCATTTTCACATCACCTGTTCCTTTCTGACCGGCTGTGATTTTTTACTCCTGTGAAATAAACTCAGGGACAATGAAAGTCCAGATCCAAAACCAGTTTTTACCTGGCTAATGAGAAGTCTGGTATGAGCCCAGCCTAAAACGAAAACCTTTTCTGAGATGTTCTGCACACAAGTGCCACTCAGCAGCTTTCAGCACCTTCTATATCAATGTATCAGGGCCCATTTTAGCTTAAAATGAACAGCTGCAGGCAGACAAATCAGCAGTTCCAGCATAGCCTGGCAAACCTGGCAGTCAGATTTCAGTGATCACGTTCCCATCTCAAAATACTCATCTCTGCTATGTTTTACTATTTGCAAGGATACTCCTAAGACTGCCTACTTGGGAAACCAAGTGATAGAAATTTTTTCCTTGGTTTATTCTGTGTTTATTCAGATTACTCTCACACTGTGTGTAAGGATGGCTTCAAACTCAGCAGCAGAAGGGCCCATCTCTCATGCACCACATTTCTCAGAGGAGTCACAGCATTTTTTTTTCCTTCACGTTCATAGGACCTCTGCTCCTACTGGCCTCAGAAGGAAGACTTAGGCACAGACATTAAATCTGGCCTTCATTACCTCATAAGAACATGGCCAGTGATCAGGACCTTGCAGCCTGTTAGCTCTTCCCACTGCAATTTCTTTTCTCTGTTTTGTTACCCAGAAAGTCAATCAGGGAATGTAGTGATTTTCCTCTCAGAATCTGGACTTATTTTTAAAACATGATTAATGAGTCTTAATGTAGCAACAGCTCTTACACTTGACAGAAAATAAAAACTCAACCAAACATGCTCTACTTTAAAAAATGCACCAGAGTAACTAGAGCAAAAACAAAGCAGTTATGTTCTACAATGCCATCTCAGGTCTGCTCCCAGAAAGCATTAGCAAACTAAGATATATTTAGTAAAAATTAAGGTGGCACTATATGTCTGATTTATTCAAAAACCTCAGAGGAGCTGGGCAAAAAAAAAAAAAAAAGGCTTTTACTTTCATCCCTGCTTTTGTGCTTCCTGAAATGTTAGCAACCATGGCTACCAGACGTCAGTGCGCTCTCATTTCCATCACCATGAACTACCAAAATGCAATATACTCCCATTAAACTTTATCTCTCTCGCTCTTCTTTTTTTTGTTTCTTTTTTTAATAGAAGCGTCACATAGTTCAGTATCAGCTGCAACAACAGCGAGGTGCCCTCACATATCCCACCCTTTTTGCCTAAGAACTTGTGACATCAGCTCTCCTTAACCTGCAGGGTAGAATAAGGTCAGAGTTTACAGTGTTAAAAAATCATAGAAACATAAAACCATAGAATATCCTAAGTTGGAAGTGACCCACAAGGACCACAGAGCCCAACTCCTGGCCCTGCACAGCCCATTCCCAACAATCCCACCATGTGCCTGAGAGCATGGTTCAAACACATCTTGAGCTCTGCCAGGCTTGGTGCTGTGACCACTTCCCTGGGGAGCCTGTTCAGAGCCCAACCATCCTCTGGGTGAAGGACATTTTTCCAACACCCAACCCAAACCTCCCTGACACAACTTCAGGCTGTTCCCTTGGTTCCTGTCACTGTCACCAGAGAGAAGAGATCAGTGCCTGCTCCTCCTCTTTCCCCCATGAGGAAGCTGCAGACCAAAACTGGGCAGCATCAATCTTAAACAACCTTAGGATATCAGTCTTCAGTAACATCTGGGCCAGCACGATCTACAAAAAGACCAATGAAGCCCCTTTTCTTCAGTGTTCACTTACTCAGGAGGCAAGAAAATTAATAAACAAAAAATGTACCCCCCTGGGATATATGACCAGTGGTTGTACATGCTGGGAGGTGAACTTTGATAAACATATCCTGGTTTTGCCATCCCAGGCCAGAGCAGCATTTGTGGGATAAGAACACAAATGTCTCCTCTCCTCCCAGAATAAGCATCTGCAGCAGCTTAATTATCAAGTTACAAATAAACATATTCAGCTTGGTGCATACATTCAATTACAGATAACGAGCTCTAGACAAAAGCTATTGAACTATAACTGAAATTCTATGAGCCGGTACACAACAAGCCAAGATTAAATGATATGAACTAGGGACAAGGAAAAAAATATTCTTCCCTTGAAAAGCATGCAAAGTAAGAAGATTTTCTGGGGAAAATCTGACAAAGAGGTAATTGTCAATACCTATTATTTTCTCTAGTCTCATCCATTTTTCATAATGTTCCAGTGAAAGTTCAAGTGGTACTCAAATTTTTTTACTCTGACTGTTGCTGTTTAAATGAGATGTTTACAAATAAAAGCTTAATGTTTGCTCAAAGTTGAACTTTATAGTACCACCAGGATGCACCATAATATGCTACACGCCTGCAAATAAAAGCTAAGACAAAGTGAAGCCTGAAGGCACATTTTGGAAATTTCTGTAATTTTAAACTCTGTAGTGATACACCAAATAAACTCCAAGAATCAGAAAGTCAGGAAATTCAGACTTACAGTTTACTTTAAAGGAAATGAAAACATCAAGAGTGCAGACAGGGGGAAATGAAGTCAGTGGAAAATCCTGACGTCTGTCCAATGCGTCAGGCACAGTCAGGAGCTGCACAGATTAATTTTCTCCAGCCTCAAGACAATTTACAAATGTACATAGAGTTCTTTGAACACATTATGACTATGAATGGCTATGAAAATGTTTTGCTCTCCCAGTTTTCTGACATATGGGAGTGTCCTTTACATTGGCTTTCTTCCTTATAAACTGAGTTTTCATTTGCAATGGCATAAAGATTCTAGGATTCTGCATGCAAACCTTATCAGAAATACAGTTTCTTTTTCTCTTCAAAAAGGGCCTGTTGTAGTGCTCCATCTGAAAGGTTTGCTGTAATCCTTCATCCTGGATTTAGTTTATTTAGATTCTAAATATAAAATAATCTGGAAATGCTAACAATTGCTTCTGCTTAGTATCTGTCCAGTCGCTGCAAGTTCATCATAATTTTTTATTTTGGACATGTCAGTTCAGGCTGCACTCTCCCGATAGCACAAAATTAAAACCACAAGTGCTGCCTCCTACTTCCAGCACAGCAAAACCCAGACATAGACAAGCAGGATGATTGCAGAGCACAGAGGGCTTTTGGAAGAGGTATTTCACTTTGTTACCTATTGCTAGAGAAAATTGATTTCTCTAACCATGACCTGTACCAAGCTTTCACAAGACCGCAGCCATGACCTTACAAGCATCCCAGTCAGCCCCTGGTTAACCAGGGAGAGCAAGCAGGCAACACTGAACAGATTCCAAAGTTTACTTCTTCCACATCAACAGGATGATGAGAACTTGCTACACAGCAAGAAGAGACAGGTTTTCCTCCTTTCCAGGGTAACTGCAAATTATTGCCATCTGCCAACAGCCGAGGAAAATTCACCTCATACAAAATAACACCTTTCAGTAGACCTGGAGCATGTTACCCTGACAAAACCCAGCTGCTTTCTCGTAACTCAGCTATCAGATGGCCACTGTCTCGGAAAATACTGCTCTGTGAAAATATCTGCCTCCGTAACCAATTGTCACTATGTTCCATACACAACTTTTCTGCATCTCCTCTTGCAGCCATCACACTCTGCTGTTAGGGCACTGAGGTCTCCTCTTTACTGTCACAGCTGATGAGTGGAATTGTATCTGGAAGTGGCCACAAGTCTGGCAGAGTTCAGTGAGTGTCTGGATGATGCTTTAAGTCGAGTCTTATGGTTTAGTTTTAGGTAGCTCTGAAAGGAGCAGAACTTTGACTCGATGCTCCCTATGGATCCCTTCCAACTTGAGATATTCTATGATTTTATTATTCCATATATCCCTTCTTCTGTTATGCAACCTCTAAAACCATCAACTGACTCCTGTCATCCAGGTCTTATTGTAGGGATGAAGAAATTTTTCTCACAAGATTTAGTGTGAATGATTAACAGAGTGAGAAAAACTGGGCTAAAGTTTGCTAAAGCAAAAGCAGAACAAAAGAACATAGAGTTTTGGGTGAAAAAGAGTTGAATTTGCTTCATGTTACAGTAGTAGCCATTGGTTGCTGCATGGCAGTACCCAATGAATCAGATGTTTTAATGAGGTGGGAGTCGATCTTTTGCAAAGATGAGCTTTGGATTTATTTCCTCAGGGTTTTTTGCAGCATAGGGCATGACTTGTTATTTCAAATGATCTGGTTCTCTCAGCTGTATCAATTCCTCCCTAGTGCTCCGATCTTGGCAGTGAGGCACTTGATGTTTATTACTTGGTGCCTGGTACACACTGTGTGTCCTGAGAGCTGGAACACTCACAGTCAGAGGGTGCAGCTGGCCTCACACAGGCTGTGGTTAAACTCAGCAGTCAGTGTCAGCAGCTGGAGAACAGTTCATCCAAAAGCTCTTCTAGAGGGTCAGAGATGGCTAACTGGAAGGTTGGAGATCAGGCTGTAGGAACTTCTGAGGAGACTTTAAGCCCCATGATAGTGACATCTGACCTGGCTGTTTGGAACAGCTCTCTCTGAGTGGGAGATGGGACTGCATGACCACCACGGGGCCACCAAAGTGTCTGCAGATCAGTGGAAGCTGAAATTATAGGAACATACCAACATTTTCATAAATACCCACAGAAAAATCTTCTTCCAGCCTCATACAAAAGGCTGCTCTAAATGTAATATTGAAGGTCAGGAGGACAAAGGAATTGGTAAAACCATAGAGGGGATTAACCAAACAGGTCCTGAGGCTCTATTGTTGCTGTTCCCAAAAATACCTTCTGTCCCATGTTGATGCCTAAATCTTATCAGCAGGCTGACTTAAATCCATCCTTTTGGCCAGCCACGTTTAAACCTGTTTTACACATTGAGTTAATGGTAATGTCTCCATCTCTCTATGGTATGTTTCTGAAAAGGATTTTCTACTTATGACTATCCTGTTGAAAGACTCCAAAAGAACAAGAAAAAAACCCACAAAGAACCAAACCACAAACTTGCAACTCTAAATAATGTGCAAGCACACAAAACAAAACAATCAGTATCTAGTAAGGTCTTGGTTCCATTACGACTGATATGTTCTTTTAAATAAACTACTATTATGACATAATTCTAGGAATATTTGTGCTTCTAACAATCTGTGCTCCCAAAAAGGCTGCACAACCTTTTCTTTCCTCAATTCTTTCATATGACTTAAACAAAACAGAAAAACAATGTATCTACTCAATGAAACTACAGGGCAAATTCCATTAATTTACCCAAAAGCAAGACACAGAAGAGCACATGAAAACTCTTAAGTATGAAGACATTTCCTGGGACAGGCAGCAATGGGAAGAAATTGCAAAGATTCTTGTTAAAATCATTTTTCTTGAACTTAGATCTAGTTGTCACCAATGAACCAAGCCATGAGAATGCTGAAAACTCTTCTCCTAGTCCCACCAATTATCTCCACTTCATTCTATTTATAAACTGTGCTTATTTGTGCATTGCTTTTCATGTACAGAAGAGGAAGAGAACTTGGAGAAGCCAGAGATGGTAAGAACCATGGCAAACCAATGTGGCGTTTATTCTGCTATGAATAATATGCAGTGATGAACAGAGACAATGAGTGCCAAAGCACCACATCTCTGTCAAGAACTGAATTTCCAGCTCCTGGTCACTGTCACATTTTCAGGATGCAATTTTAGAAAGAGTTTTGTGTCATACTTGTAAAGAGTTGGAGAAAAATCACATGCAGTGTGTTTTAGAATAAATTCCCAGCAGTAACATCACCATTTAACTAAAAACAATGTACAGGATTAAGTCTTCTGCTACTGGAACATGACAATGTCTGAGGCAAACACTCAGAGGATGAAACAAATTTATAAATGAGCTTCAGAACCTCTGAAGCTCTCTGGAACCAAAAGCAGAACTGAAACACAAAAGCTGAGGGCCAAGGCACTCAAACTAAAGTGAGGTGCATGCAAATAAGGTTTGGTACAGGATTTTCATGGAGTTACAGTCTGGTCAACAGAGGTCCAGGAAAGGAAAACCACCCTTTTAATCAGAACCCAAACAAAACAATTCTGATAAGGAATCTATGTGATCTTAAATGTGAGCTAAAAATGCTACAATATATGTTAGAGGTCATGTAAGAGAAAAAAAGGAGGGCAATTAGCTGAAAAGCTGAAAAAATTAAAGCAAAGCAGAGAATGAAGGACTTGATTTGAAAAGTGAGAGCCACACAGTTTTAGAATTGAAGCCAGAGCTCTTGTTATCTGATCAAATGATGAACTAGAACCCACATGAGAAGTGTTGGATACACTCAAATACGTGATCAAGGATGTTCACTACAATGATTTCAGTTCACAGGATATCAGAAGGGTAAAAAGAGTGTCAAGAGGGTCAATTAACAGCATTTACGAGCAGCTGAAGGACACTACCATGAATCTCTCCAACAACCTGAATGCAACCTAACGTTGTCTGCATCCTCCATCCAATGGCTGGGCACTACAGTAGCTGAAATAACACTGGTTGAAGTAACACACAAGGGGACCTTAACATAAAAACAAAGGCCCAAATCAAGATGCACATGTGGAAGAACCTGATGTTACCCCTCTTGAGCTGGATTTGGGGGATATTTGCTCTGCTGTGTTGTAGAAGTGGAATTCAGACTGCCCAGTACCTGCACCCAAAGCTTTTGTCATTAATATACACTAGAGTAAAATTCTTAAATAAGGAACCTTAAATGCATTTTCTGCCTTTTCTCTAAGAGTTACATGAGTCAGAAAGAGATACAGCAAGTAAACTGTACAATAAAATCATACTCCCAGCATAGTAAAATAACTGATTTTGATGATTATCTCATTGTCCACATTTAATTTTAAAAAAGGTCCAAACAAGTGGAAAATGGAAGACTCAGCACAGTGCTGTTGTTTGAGGTAATACTTGAAGGCAACTATAAACAGATCCACATTAGAGTATTTCCTCTCATCATGTGATTTCACTCTGGCTGGAGTCCCACACCTGAATGGGGAGTGTGAAGGACACCTGGGCTGATGAGCTGCTGCTGCATGGACTCCATAGATCCAGGGAAGCTCCACAGGAGGCACTGAGCTCAGTTGGGAGGAAGTGTGGAGGTGACAGGTGGATATTTACATCCTACCCCTCACCAAGAGCAAAATCCTTTCAAGCAGCAGGGAAGCAGTTTTGTTTCCCTGAAAGCCACAGCCCTGATTTGTCTCCAAGTGAAACACAAGTGTCAGCCTTCCTGAAGAAACAGTCACAGGGTGAAGAACCAGTTCTGCCTTTCTTGGATACTCCTAAAATGTGAGAGTCCACCTCTCCCACTGCCTCCAGCATGAAAAATCTCTATCAGGAACCCCACACTTCTCTCACTGTTTTTGGGACAAGAAAGTATCAATTACTCTAGAAAAAAGGGAAAGACAATGAAAATGGCTGTGACGCTCTATATTACCTTCCAGGTAAGAGTCTCCAAGCCAGGTATGTTGAAGAATTGTGACTTATGATAACAATATTACTTTCAAACACACGTGGCCAGTCTTCCAAAAATCACGCAACTGGTGTGGTTAACAATTCCAGTAACAAATCACTCCTGTTCCCACCATTCAACAGCTTTGTCCAATCTTCTCTTTATCACTTCTGCTGGTAATAAATCCTCTGCTTATTTCACAAGTAGTTTGGCCACAAAAATATTCATTTAAATAATCAGCAGTGAGATCTCTCTACTGGTACACAAGTATTATTCATTACTACCTAATCTCAACAGCTTGCTCAATATGCCTGGGGCTTCTTTAACTTCCCACAGAAAGGCTGACAAGACAACTTTTTTCCCATTTTTAAGCACTCACAAATTCAGTTTAGTCTATATGCTAAAGCTTTCCTGCTTCCTCTTCCCCAGCCCCTAAGCATAACAAATCACAGGAAAATCCGTAAAAAAAAGTTTGACTAAATGATTTCTCAATTCAGACTATAGTTTCAGTCTGTTGTTAGAAATGAATAAACCTGACTGTTTACACTCTTCCCTTTCTATGTGAATAAAGGATAAAGCAACTAAAATAAAACTGTGACCTGTTCTCTGCACACGAATTAAAAATCCCTCATGTATGACAGCAAAACCTCTTATGCTCTTAACATCTTTGCTTCAAGAAGCAGAAATTTAAAATGGGCAAAATCCTTATACAAGTACTTTGAATGTGAGTACCACAACAGGGGAAGGGGAAGAACAGAAAGACATGAGAAACTTCAGCCTGTTTGGGGCAATCACTTTGGCACAGGCATTTTTTCCAAGGAAACATCTTTGAGTGAAAAAAAATCAGTCTGACTCACTAGATCTCACTCACCTTGTAGTCACCAGATGCCTTTTCACTGCTGAACTTTGGAGCTCTCAAACGTAGCTTCAAGCAGGGTAATGAGTGTTGCCAGGCTCAGAACAGCTTATTTCTACTTGCCACTCATTCCTGCAATTGTTTCTTCCTGAGGTGAACCCATCACATGAGCTACACTTAAAGAATTCACCAGTGTACCTTCCCCAAAGCTCTGCAGTAACTGGTTTCTGCTATTGCAAGTGAAACAAGGCTGAAAAGCAAGGCTCTTTTTGAGAAAGAAAGAAATTTTTTTCTCTTTTCCTTATTTTCATTGCGTCTTTCTCTTCCCCAGCTAGGACCATGTCAGTGCTGGCCTTCAGATCAGTGACCTCGCCATTCCAGTGTGCCATGTTATTTCCCCAGGGATAACATGCTTTCTTCTAAGCCCTATGGGATGAAGGATTCTGGGTTGCCCCCCCCCCCAAAAAAATCTTTTATTTCCCATCCTTTTTCATCATTGTCCAGTGGTTCAGATAGAAGCCAAAACAGTATTTCCAAATAACTTTGCACATGCTGCCAATCTCTTGTGTCCCAGTGTGGCTGAGCAAGTGTGTGAGGATTGACTCTGCACCTCTAGACTGCATTTAATGTTCTCATACACCAGTCAATGAGCAATTCACTCAAAAGCACATACTAAAATTACATTGAAAGAACCCACATGAATTTGATTCAAAAGCAATTGAACAGGTGAACAGCCAGGTGCCAGCTGTGTGCAGCCCATGAGAAGAAACATGAAGCATCTTTTCAAAAGCCTAAGTCTGGATTATACTGACAAATGGATTTACAGGGCATTTTTGCTTTATGAATTTATTTCTAAATTCAAAGTAGCTATTTGTGATTAGCTGTCAATAATGTAGGATGCCTTTGAAATTACAGTTATTCTTTTCATTTCACTACAAGAAGTGCCAAGAATAATTCCTTACATTTTTATGATAACTGAGTAATGGAAAAATTCTACTAACCCAAAGCATATCGCACTGAATCTCACTAACTCACTGATTCCAGCAAAGAAGCCTTTCAATGACAGCTCAAAGTCATATGGCCAATCAGGCAAGAAAAACAAAGTACTTCTAAAAATCAGAGCCTGTGTTTATGGTCTGTCAATTAACACATGACCAAGTTCTTAAACAGGTATTAAGAAAACGCTTGGATTCATTTTTAAAACTAAAAATACTCCTGTTGATTATATTAATGTCCTCTAGTGTTTGACATACAGGATTGAACATCTTTTTACCACATATGACAGTTCAGGTCAGGTCCTAAGGAAGCAGGTTGTGAAATTCACATCAGTGACAAAAATAACTGGGTCTGTAACACACCTTGAGAACTGCCAGAAATGCATGATCCTTATGAAGAAGCGTGATCTTTTTAAGCATGACTTTTGATGTCGTACAGCACTGCCCCATATGTCCAACCAAATGCCATTTTTAAACCCTGAGGATATATTTAGCACAACATACATCATCCCACTGTCGTCATTTCACCGAACAAAGCAAAAGACAGGATCATGCTAAATGATGCATCCTCAGCTTGTGTTAAGAGCACAGCAGTGAAGGGACTGCAATACCAACGAAGGCTAAATTGCAGCCAAGTAAGCTGAAGAAACAAGCAGAAGATGGCATGATAGATAGCAATGCATTCGAATTATGAAGTCAAGAATAAAGAAAGGAAACATAAAACACGCTGACATACGAACTATATCTGCTCCTGACTAATCTCTGCTCCCCTGCCATTCACAAAAGGCACCATCTGATCTTTCAAGTTCCTGCATGCATGATGAGCTCTTGGCTACAGCCTGGGCTGGTGCAGCCAAATCATTGCAATTCCACCTGGGCAGGACAGAATGCAAGTTATCACTTCCAACTGGCATCGTTTCCTAAGCCCAGAGTGACCCTGCATGACAACTCTATGCCTCATTACACCAGCCAAGAAATTAATGTACATCACCAGCCCTGTACAGCTTACTGTCTTCTCAGCAGAAGCTTGAATTATTTACCAAAATCCAGAACAACCGATGAGGGTTTTTTTATTTTTAAGAGCAACATTTAGTAAAGAATAAAACATAACTGTTTTGGCAAAAAAACACAGATATCTTTTGTTATTCTGTACTTGATGTCCATCACAACAAACCATTTGCTCATCTCACCTTCCTGTTAACAAACTGCCTTTCTGATGTCTTTGGAGGCTTGTCAATCACTTTGTACTAGTCTGTAAAGGATGAGGCCCCCTTTCCCCAACAAACTTAAGTGCACAATCCTTTACTGCATAAGGGAGTATCAAAACGCAAAGCCAACTAATTCAGTCTGCACTGAAGGACTGGAGCAAACAAAACTGCTCTTGGCATGTACTTGAGTTTTAAAGTAGGCTTTAGAATGTGAGTTTTGTTCAGTTTTTAAGTAGGTATAGAAGGTACTTCTATCTGAGAGATACTTCACCATCAGATACTGCCGATCAATCCTAAGGGAATCATGTTGTTCAGTATTTATCCAAACAGGAACCAGTCTTTGTGTTGAGCAATAGAAACAAAAATATCATCCAGTAAAGAACCAGCAGAGTGAACCAGTTTTAAAAACAAGAGGTTGAGAAGAAAGCAAATCACAGCCAGGGCCTTGTGCAGGAGTCCCTGATGCACTTCAGGTGTCCACACCAGACAGTCGCTATTTCCAACGCCTTTTGTTCAGAGCTTGCCTTGAGACACAAAATAACTTGTCCAAGCTGCTAAGAGCAAACAGGAGAAATGCCAAAGGACATGTGTGCTCTGCCTCTCCATCCTCTCCGTTACAAGGTCACATTCGCTAAGCAGAAACAATTAAGCACTGGGGTTAATTTGGACCTACAAATAGTTGCTGCCAAACACAAAACATTAAGGTTGGAAAAGACCTCTAAGATCATTGAGTCCAAACATCAGCCTAACAATTCCAGGTTCACCACTAAGCACCACATCCACACAAACCAGACAAATTCTTCAGATTCTTCCCAAGTTCAAAAGCATTTGAGGTCCTTTTCCTCCATTTTTTGTGAAACTGGTAGATCTTTAAATGATATTTGAGTCCTTCTCCACTATTTTTAAATTTGGGTTTGGTTATCCAATAGATTAAAATGAAGTGGAGGTGAACAGAGATAAGAAAAAACTTCATTCCACAGGGATCAGTCAAAAAATACTAATAAATGCAGGGAATAACAACTGAATTCATAGTACAGATGTGCAAGAATGAGATTCTGCTCTCAGCTGAGATGACTGCCTAAAGACTTGAAATAAAATGAAATCCCTTCTCACATTAATCACTTCAGTCAGAAAACACATGCACCTTTAAAAACATATTTGGGGAGGAAGTGGTTAATTTTGTTTTATTCCTTGACTGTCCCAATTACGACATTTCATGTAAATAAGCAAGGCATTTTCAGTATTGATTTGGGGGATTATCATCAGCATTAGCTTAATGCACAGTTCATTCAGTTCTTCAAATCCAACATTATCAAGGTTAGATTAAAAACAAAATCCATACACAGACTTTCTTGAATTTTTACTGTATCAGGGAAGGGAAAACGCTTCTATCATTTCTCCCCATGAGGGGCATTTTATTTCCCTCATGCATTTTCAGAACACATATGCTGTAGACTTTGCTCTCTTTCTAAGGCCAATGAAAGCTTTAACTTCATTTACCAAAAAAAAAGAAAAAAATAGAGAAAAAAAGAGAAAATACTATTTTCATAGAATTATCTAACACAGCAAGCTCATTTTTGGAGCCCAGCTCTACCCACAGGACAAGCCAAGCCACTCGCCTGCTTCTCTGAGCAAATTTGTTCTCATGACCAAGGGTTTGCTCGTCCATAACAGATAATTGTGCTGTGTCAATCTGGGAGATCATGGACTCACAGAACCTCAGAATGGTTTGGATTGAAAGTGACCTTCAAGACCATCTCATTCCAACCCCCTGCCACGGGCAGGGACACCTTTCACTATCCCAAGCTGCTTCAAGCTCCATCCAACCTGGCCTTGAACACTTCCAGGGATGAGGCATCCAGTTTCTCTGGGCAACCTGGTCCAGTGCTAAATCACAGCACGTCAGATAATTCAGGGAACTTTATGATTTCACAGGACACATGTCTGCACTGAAATATTCCCCCTGCTGGCTTTCTGACTTGGTGGTTTCTCTTTGCAAATGCTAGGCCTGCATTTGATTTTTATGAAGATTTAGTACAGTTCCCAACTCTCCCATAGTTTCCTCAGAGTTCATGAAATGTTGAAACTTTTGACATGCATGGGAAATTACCCCTGACGGACAAGTTACCTACTACATCATGTGCTACCTGCTGCTATAATTAAACAAAACCTCAGTTTCTTCTTAGCAGCACTTGTCTTGCAGAGTTTGCTGGGCAGCGGAGACCCCGGAGCTCCCATGCCCACTCATTCTCTGCCTACACCTCTGATACACCTCTGGGGACTTTGAACTCTGCTCTTCTTGCAAGGGAGAGAAAACTCCAACTACCAAAACAACTTCATAGGAATACAGAAAAAAAACAGCCAGAGCATGAAGATAGATTAGTCCAAGTTCTCACTCATGGAGAGAGATGACTGAGCACTGCCACAAGTGCCCAGTCCCAGCACACTTGCAGTTCACATCATAGTCTCCCATCTCAATTCACACTTCTCATCATCTTGACAATCTCTTTGCAATCTCTTCGAGGCTTCAGGGGTGAAACATCCAAATTTCGATTGGAAAAAGATCTACAGACCAAACAGGGAATGGAAGCAGGGCAAAGCGAGGAAATCTCTAATAGAAGACAAGTGGGAATGAGAGGATAGTCAATTTAGAGATAGGCAATGCTGTGTACCAGGTACACTGTCAGAAAAACCACCAGTGATAGCAGAAATTGCCAAATATACTGATTACTTCTGCCACCCAACAGCCCAAATAATGAATGACTGAAAACTAAAGTTCATTATCTAAGCACAGGAATCATCTTGTGGTTGTGACTGCCAGTTCCTTCAGATAACAAGGGCTGAAAATTTCAGGACACGAGAATAATTTTTAGGGAGTCAGACTGGTGCCTGGGGCTTCAGATACAGAATATATTCAGAGCAGCAAGGGTGGAAGGGCAAAGCACAGCTGACAGTCTAAGGCACACAATATTTTCCTGTAGCACGAATATTTAGATCTGCTACCCAGAACGCCCAGACCCAGAAAAACATTCTTTATTAAGTGTGACTTGATTTACTCTGAATCCAAATATATTTTCTCTTGTTACACTATAAAATTGAATACTAAGAATACAGCAGCACTGCAAGATAAAAGCACAAGTACTGCATGTACCACTTACCTTATGCATATGCATTGCCTGTGTCTGTCTACACTACTTTTTCACCCATTTAGTTCACTTTCTCATCTCATTCTGGGAAGAATGAAATATTTAAAGCATGGTCAACCCTTCCATCCCAACTACAGCAAAGTGAGATGTCCCGTGAAATGGACTTTCTCCTCCTCCTGTCAGTTCCTTTGTTACCCCTTTGTTGAAGAAGCCTCCAAGTCATTAACAACATCCTTTCTAAAGCACCCAGTCCTGTCTGGAGAATTTCCAGGATGCAGGGCAGCATTTTACAAACACGGGACACCACTGCTTTGAGAGTAATGTGCTGAGATGAAACACTTCATCTGTGTTTGGACAATACTCTCTTATTTAATCACAGTAATTCAGAGCTTCCCGTGCCACAGCAGCATGAAACTTATCAAACTCCTGATCCCAATTTTTAACTATGCCAGTACATTTAGCATGAAGATGTCTCAGGGGAGGTTTAGGCTGGATATTAGGAGAAGGTTCTTCACCCAGAGGATGTCAGAGCATTGAACAGACTCCCCAGGGAAGTGGTCACAGCGCAAATACTGACAGAGTTCAAGAAGAATTTGGACAATGCTCTTGGGCACATGGTGTGGCTCTTGGGGTGTCCTGTGCAGGGCCAGGAGTTGAATTCAATGATCCTTGTGGGTGCCTTCCAAGTCAGGATATTCTATCCCACATATACCAGTCTTCATGCTTCATTCTACATTTGTCTGTTAGTGAGATAAATGCTGACTTCCAAGTCTTGTTCCATGCCTCTCTTGAAGATCTGAAGAGGCACAAAAAGCACTTCAGAAGCCTTTTTTTTTTCCCCAATAGAACACATTCAATTTGTTCTCTTGCCCCTGCAGATGTACATGCCATCAGATAAAGACTCTTCTTTACCATCTTCTCAGGCCATTGACAAAGAAATCAATGCCAAAATTCTTACATTTTATATGAACTTTTACTGGAAACAGGTTCTGAAGCACTTTACACAAATCAAACTGATTGCATAAACTATAAAACAAATTCTGCCCTTCCCTTCATATGTAAAATGTTTTGCTTCTATAATAAGAGCCAGGGCATAAACCATGGTGACATGATGGATTTCAAGGCTTGGATGCAACATGTAGAGGATAGTTAGATGTCTATGCAGAAAAGACACCCTTATTTTCTCTTGGGAGCTCCCCTGTGTCTACAGGGGAGTTAAAACAAAGCTTGCTTACTTCATTCAGTTGTTGCTAAATTGTGAAACACATGAAGGAGGTCCCTGGATAAATTCTGAGGAAGTCCCACTCCTCTGGACATTTAAGGACCTTTTAATGATTTTGTTTTGGGTTCCTGAATTTAATATGTGTTAAAAAAATCACAGTTTTTAAAAAAAAATTCAAATAAAAAATTAAAAGGCTTTGGTTTAGTTTTTAAGCATTAAATAAATTGCCTGATAGTCTGAAGTCTTGAGCATCCAGCAAGTCCCAAAATATTGTTTGGCACTGTACTGACCGTAATTTCTACATGAATTCAGGAACAGAACTGCATGGGGTGGGTTTTGGGTGAGTTTTGTTCAAATCCCTGAGCAACTCCACTGTATGGAAGATTTTACCATTCATAATTCAACATTAAAATATTGGTAAAATTGATTTTCATTAATCTATTTGTAAACCTAAAACTCTACTGCTACCAGTTATGATCAACACATAAAGTGTAATATTTCTGAAATTTGAAGTTAGTTTGGGGCTGACTTCCATACTTGAAAATCATTCTGGCAAAACCAAATAACACAGTAAGATCAGTATTTCATCTAAAAAAACCCCGACCCAAACCATAACTAACACCAGAAATAAAATGTACATGATTACCAAAAAATCATTAAACAGCCCATAGAAATGGGGGCTCCAGGGAACATTGCCATATACAAATTGCCTTATTTAGGATTAGTTGACACACACAAATGACTGAAAACTTGCCTTGAAGAAAGGATATTTAAAATGGATTTAACTATTTGCGTGAACACTGCGTTTTGAAAAGCACCAGCTTGTGTTGGAGTATACATGAGCAATATGGCAATTTTACAGTTGGACTCAATGATCTTAAGGGTCTTTTCCAACCTAAGTGATTCCATGATTCTATGATTTGTGGTGTTCAGCTATGGTGCTTCTCCTCAGTTGGTAAAGATACAGGACCAAAACAGTCCTCGGCATCACCACTTATGGGAACGACACCAAAGCACAGAAAAGACTCTTAATTAGCTCTGTGTTACTGTCCTATTAACAAAGGTGATAAACCCCAACAGAAGAGAAAGAAGATGTTCCATATAGGCAGATATGAAACCTCTTTGGCTCCTTACCTGGCACCTTGGTCTCTGGGCTTGTCCCACATTTTAAACACTGATTTCATGATTCTGTAGAGAGCACTGAGGATCGTTTTTAAGAAGTACCAACAAGCTGTATTCAGTCCTTAATTTTTGGCACTGATGTGAAGGCTCCATTTGGTGATGCATCTGCAGTGCTGGGGAGGTGTTTGAAAGGTGGGAGCGAGGGTGCTTTCCCTCCTCCAGCATATGCTGCGATTATTTGGTGATTTCAATACACATTCCAAACACCAGCTGTGGTCAACGGGACCTTCTGTTTCTGTGGTGTGTTGTGTTTCTGTGTGAATTGCTGCAGCTCAGGAAAAATCACAGAATGGTTTGGGTTTGGAAAGGATCTTAAAGATCATTGAGTTCCACCTCCCTGCCATGGGCAGGGACACCTTCCACTATCCCAGGTTGCTCCAAGCCCCATCCAGCCTGGCCTTGGACACTTCCAGGGATGGGGCAGCCACAGCTTCTCTGAGCAACCTGTGCCAGGGCCTCACCACCCTCTGGGTAAAGAATTTCTCCTTAACATTTGACCAAAATCTCTCCTCTATTAGTTTCAAGACATTCTCCTTTCTCCTGTCACTCCATCCCTTGTCCAAAGTCCCTCTCCAGCTCACCTGGAACCCTTTCAGATAGTGGAAGGGGCTCCAAGGCCTCACTGGAGCCTTCTCTTCTCCCGGCTGATCAGCCCCAACTCTCTCAGCCTGAATCCATAGTGCAGGTTCTCTCGAGCCCCCTGATGATCTTTTTGGCCTGTGCCACAAAATGCAGCTCATTTCTGTGGAGGAACATTGTTGATGGGTGGAATTCAAGTTCATACAGATAGATTTTTGCAAATCATGTATTTTTTATCATCCACTGCACCTTATGAAACTATGCTGTGTAAAAGAGATACAGATACTTCTTCCTAACATTAAGCATTCTATATGGTCTGACTAGGCTAACTACCAGTGAACAGTATAGCAGCCATATCTTAGAAAAAATAGGCCAACTTTTAAAAATTAGGCCAAATCTGCTTAACATGCTTTTGCTTCACTTTGTTTCTAAATAGGCAAAAAAACCCCTTATCTTTTTCTTTTTTTTCCTGGAAATTCTGGTAGAAACTTTATTATGTTTCCTTTTGTACTAAATACTGTAGATAAACAGCCTGAGAACAAATAAAAAGAAAAGAAATAATTCATCCTGTGATCCTGGATTCTGCTGACACCAAACTTTTTCTAAGAATATGCATTTCCTACTCACAGTACTGTTAACTCCTGCAGCACTCTCATGTTTTGTTCATTAGCTTCCTTTTTACACTACTGTAGAGTTGGAAAAAAAATGCAAATGGAGCAGAAAACAGAGAAAGGACTATAGAAGTTTGCTAGTTTAACATGAAACTCCAGGAGCAATAACATTTTCAAACAAATGCAACACAAAATCCTCCCACACTGCAGTGTAACAATCAATTTGTTTGCCCAGAGAACTTCTAAAGCTCTCATAAGGGAAGAAAAAAGTAAGACAGACACCTCGACAATATTGGGAGATAGAAATCCTTAGCAAAAACTCCCTACAGCAAACCGTAGGCAAAAGAGAAAGCTGCCGATGAAAAGACACAAATTCATTTCAAAACAATAATTAGCATTTCTCTCCTTATTTCAGCAACGCTGACCCCTTTTGCATGAGTTTTCATGCAGGGAATGCTCGAAATAAAGTACCAAAGCTGGGAATTTTTTTTCACATGAGTACGCAAAGGGAAGATTTTCTGGGAAAAACTGGAAAGTTTTAAGAGCTTGGGATGCTCCAATAGTACCTTATTTCAGAAGCAATCACACAATCTCATCCTCAATGCATGAACTGCACAGTAAAACTGTGAATAAGACAACACTTCTATGCTCATGCCTACAAATTCAGCCATTTTCACAGAATAAATGAGAACATGGACACATTTGAGAGATGGAGGGAGAAGAGTTTACAGACATACAGCAACAAATTACAAATAAAGCCATGAAAGGTGAAAACATCACCTCTGGTATTAGAACCTGTGCCCTGTTTCCCTTAAATAAAACTCCCTGCAAAGACATATTTCATTATAAATTCTACAAGTTTAAAATAAATAGCTTCCCTGAAAGAGAAATCTTTAATAAAGACAGATGCTTTGCAGATGCATCAGTGCCTGTTCATTTTTCTTCCTTCTAATTAAAAGACCATTCTAGCTCCTGGTTGAGTTTTTTCTCATCCCAGTGCAGTGTATTCCAGAGGGCTGCAAGAACACAACTTCTCACACACACCCCAACAGGATTTCACAGCTGCCCAACAGTAACTTTGCCTCACTTTCCAATTTATTCCGTAATGGATTACATGGCACAGATTCTTTCAGCTGATTTCCATAATGACAACAGTAGCTGAAAAGAAGTACTTCCCTACTAAATGGAAATGTGACATCAGTACTAAGGTAAACATTTGAGTCTGTTGAATACTTTATTGGCAGCCACACTATTTTAGCTTCAAAATAAATTTTCCCCAATAGCAGCTTTTATTTCATCTCAAATCCATGAGGTCTTCTGGCTGCTAATTCCCAGAGCTGCCCCTTCAAGTTTTTAATCTTATCATCCTAGTATGAAAGTGCTGCAGACCAGCGCTTTTAAACACAATAATGAAACAGTTTTTGAAAGCTATATAAATCGTGTGAAAGACTATCCTATTAATTCCCTTTCTTATTACCAATTTTTCTCTTTTATTTACAGAGCCTGGGGACTTGAAAATTCAGTTACTCTGAGGGAAGGAAGAACTTCAATTTCACTGGGACCTCCCCTCTGGCTCTTGACATTTTCAGAAACCTGTTGGACAACACCATTCAGGTCAGCACAGACATGGAAATTATGCTAAGCCTAAACCAGATCAATTTTAGTTTGTAGCGCTCAGAAAATGACTTTGTGCTCAAGGCATTTTATAGAGATACCAGCAAAACAAAATATCTACCTTCAGAGTACCAAAGTGGTCGTACTAAGAAAACCCTGGCTGGAAAACAGGATGGTACACTGATTATAGAGCACCAGAGGGTAGAAAGGCAACTCGTTTTATTCTGCTCACAAGGACCAGTATCTTTGTGCCAGGTAGGAAAGAAACTATCCTGTGAGCTGTAAATAGACAACTTTCCTGGTTTAGATGCAAGCATCTGCAAATAACAGACACAGAAGAACTGAAAACAAATATTTATTAGATAATTACCAGAGTGCAAGTCTAATGTTTTATCAGACTTCTGTTTTTTAAACATTAATTCTCCAA
This sequence comes from Vireo altiloquus, assembly GCA_013396875.1. Taxonomy (NCBI): domain Eukaryota; kingdom Metazoa; phylum Chordata; class Aves; order Passeriformes; family Vireonidae; genus Vireo; species Vireo altiloquus. The sequence continues at coordinate 668,164 of VZRF01010368.1, read as the reverse complement.
GGAGGGAAAGGATTAAGATGATGCCACATGCCACTAATAAGTCACTGCTGAAATGTTTTATTTATCTTCTCTGAGTTAGGAAGACTGATCTAAGTATCTGTAAGTTATAAATATTAAAGATAAGCTAAAAAACTTGTCTCTAAGGCAGCAAGTTCTTGCTGATAATGCAACCTTTTGCACCACTCTAATCTGGGCCATAAAATTCCACCAGCCATCTGGATCAGCCTATTTTTCCCTCTAGTGGTGCAGTGACAGCTGGAAACACTCTAAGAAAAGATTTGCATCTCTCCAAGCCCCCTAAAAGAGATGTCACACATGAAAACTATGCTTGCCCACTCCAGATAAAAAACTGATTTTGCTGCAATAGATGATCTAACAAATATCAACACTTGTGTGGTCTACTTACACCACCAAATGATCTCCACCAGCTCACCCAACCTCTAGGATCCCCATTTGAGACAGTGTCCCCATCCCATCTATCTCCCCGAGCTCAGACATTGATGGCATTTGGTGCCACCTAGATAGTTCTGGAATTTCACAGGCTCAAAAGTTCCTTGCTCGCATCCCATCCAAAAATAAGCCTTCAAAGATATGAGTACCCTTGAGCTCTGCTCAATTCCTCCTTGTCACACATTTGGTTTGCTCAGAGAATTAATTGGCTTTGTGGAGCATGAAGAAACAGAAATGGCAATATGTACCTCAATTAGACTCTATTTTTAAAATAATTTTTAAACTCCATAAATTATGAGACTTTAAGGACTTTAACAAGTTTGCTTGATTCACTTTGATCAAACAAGGTTAGGGACTCATCATACTGCACATGCAGCTGTTTAACAATATTAAAATGCACCATCAAGTCAATCTTTCTCTAAGTGAGTTCGCATGGCACAGCAAGCAATTCTAAAAAGCCCTGTCATTTGCAACTGGCAATCATCATTCTGGTAGCACTGTAAGAGGCTTTCTTAATTCTACTGGTGTTTAAATTCATGAGCCAAAACTCAATCATAAATTGTCTTTTATGGCTGTCAAGAACAATGATGTATATTCTCTTATTTAGCCTTTTGTGACTTATTGGGATCCTCTGAGTGCCTGAGAAGTGTTTGCTTCACTGAACAGTAGATTGAGACTCTCCTATTTTTATGCTGGAAAGACACAGCATATAAAGTAACAACCTCACTTTAGAGCCTTAGAGCCTGCAGTCAGAACCCACTGGCTCTTTATAAGCACACTTACATCAGCTCTTAATTATTTTTATAGAAATTCTAATTATTAGAAATTTTTAGCATGGCAAAAATAGAGGGTGAATGCTCCAACCCTGAAAGAAAATGCCACCTTCTGCCAGAAAATTGAGGCTGCTTTGCCATGCTCTGCCAGTGCCTAAGGGGAATATAAATGGACTGAGGAGGAAACACATGATGTGTCACTGATAAAATAATCTGGCATTACAAAAGGACTGGTAGCTACAGCTCCACCAAGAGATCAATAAATGTGCAAATAGCAGCCTCTTTAGAAATCATTGCTTTTCCTCCAATATGTGGCGACAAACTCTGTGACAGCATTTACTTCATGCTATCAGCTTCATTAAACAAAGCAGCCTGTCCTCATCCACCCACAAGGCCAACTCCAGAAGTCTATGGAAAATATTGATTTTTCTTGACTATGTTCAGGTCAACGACACAATGCAATAAAACAGCTTAAGACAACTTGTAATTAGAGCCCTGAAACCCTGTTTCTAGGTCTTGGTCTGGGATCTGTTGTCAATTCACTTTGACCTTAGGCAAGCAGGGGGAACTTGCTGCTTGCTGTAAAATGAGCACAGTTAACTTCTCTCGGAAGGCTGGTTTGCTGGCTTTGACACTTTTTGCTCTTTTAAGTTTTAATGATGGGATAAAATCCATTTCAGTTTGAGTCTCTTAGATAAAATACATCCTCAAGTGAAATCATTGCATGTGAATGATTTTGCACCTGAGGATCCATGACAGGAGTTGAGACTCCCTGTTTGTCCAGGTAGAGGAGCAGGCTCTCCAGGGCACGACTTCCAGAAACACCCTGCACCATCAGTGGAAGGAGTTTTTCCTGCATTTCCACACCTGGGAGGACCCACATATTTTCCTGGAAAGGATGAAATTTTGAACAGCAAAGACACACCATTAAGAAAGTTAAATCCAGAAAACAAAAACCAGCAATTTCAATTTCTAGTTTTAGGGAAGACACAGAACTATCTCTCTGCTATTGCAAGGACCAAAATCAGCCTTTTCCTGCTATTTACTATATATATTTATCCTATATATACTGATCAAAGGATGGAGCCTGGAGGAAACAACAGAGGTATCAAAGCTCATCTTCCCAGACTTTTCATACAGCTTAGAACCACCCTTAAGGAACAGACACAGAACTTCAATCTTTTTTTTCTTCTTAGATTATCAGATACTTCTTTGATTATTTTTATCATTAACAATGAGCATGTATAAACAGCACTTTTTCTTCACTCCATACAGCAGCTGATAGCTGGGGTAGGGGCACCCCACAATAGCTACCAGAAAAACCCTTGATTCACACTCTACCAGCACAACAGGAAAAAAAAATCTACAGGTTCTGAAAGACACTAATATGGGAACAGCTAAATGTTTTTAAAAGAAGTAGAAAAAAATTGCTGGCTTCCTCAGCAGTGTTATTTAGTCTTTTACTGCTCTGCAAATTTAGACAGTGACCTATAAGGAATTCCTGTATGATTTCAAAATTTGAAGGAGAATCATGTGCATCCTAAAGTAATGCTCAGACCAACTTTGACCATGGAATCAAGGCTTCCTATCTCTCCAGTCTGGGATCAAGCAAACATCAGTAATCCACATTAAAAATTCAACCTGTTTCACTCTTTTTCCTCATGCTGTCTGCTTCAATTTTTCGGACAAAAACCTGAGCATTGTGGCATTTCTGTTATAACCTCTTTCTAGTTTAGGAGCTGAATATTGAAGGCTGTTACGAACATCAAGCATCCTTAACTACCTTGCACATAAAAGATACACAAATTCATCCAAAGTCCTTGAGATATTTGGAGTTTGAGGCTCAGCTTTGAACCAAGGACAGCTATCATCTTGTTCTCCATTTCTGAGAGTACAGCTCATGACAACAGTGTGCTGACTATACTTGCTTAACTGTGATTTCAAGGTGATTTACTTTTTTGGGGCACTGCATACCCACCTGCTGAGAGTTAAACAAAATTTCCATCTTTCTTTACTGTATGGGCAATCACATAGCTCTCAGAGGAACTATGGTTTATATGTACCAAAAATATCCAGCCTACCACATGAAAGTAAATCTTGTTCCTTCTCTTCCTTATGGAAAATAGAGTAATAAAGGCACAGTTTTTGAGTCCTCATGTTGGTGTAAACTCTATGTACTTTTTCAGTTTTGGCTTAATATTTTCCCAGCAGCTGCATCCCAAAAATTGACCGCATGAGCTACACAGAATCTCAAAAATATTTTGAAGACAAAAATGCTATTTAGTAGTGAAGTATCAAAAATACGGGAACTTAAATCTTTGGATCTGATTTTTGCTAGATAGGATACAAGATGCACATTCAGGTTGTTAAACTGCCTCTTCAGAATATATTTATAGGATTTGTATGAGCAAGGACAGTTCTGCAGAGGCAGGGAGCTTGATTCCATGGAAAAACACCTGGTCCTCCAGCCAGCAGAGCAAGGCACTTCCTTGGGGTCTTATGAAACTTCCTGGTCAACATAGGGCTGCCACTGCCTCATTTCATACTTAAGGTCAATGCCGTCATCCAGAAAGTGACAGGAATCCAATAATAGACATATATCATAAAATCACAGAGTGGTTTGGATTGGAAGTGACATAAAGATCATTGAGTTCCACCCCCTTGCCATGGGCAGGGACACCTTCCCCTAGACCAGGTTTCCCCAAGCCCCATCCAACCTGGCCTTGGACTCTTCCAGGGATGGGGCAGCCACAGCTTCTCTGGGCAACCTGTGCCAGTGCCTTGCCACCCTCCCAGGGAAGAATTTCTTCCCAATAACCAATCTAAACCTTCCCTCTGCCATTTAAAGCCATTCCCCTTTGTCCTATTGATGCCAGAATGATTTTTGCTTTTTCTTTTATACCCCTCACATACTCTTTTATAGTTTTATGTAATCTTAGTGCTTTTAGCCCACACACTTGTAACTTTCCAACTCTGATAACTTAGCTGAGACCCACTGCACCATTAAACCAGGAGACCAAACAGTCTGGAAGCCCCAGACACGAAGTCCTCTCCAAAACACATTTTTGTAAACTAAGATAGGTCCATCCAGGGGGAAGGTTCCTCA
>VZRF01010368.1:405741-662071 GCA_013396875.1 Vireo altiloquus | reverse complement strand
AACTAAGATAGGTCCATCCAGGGGGAAGGTTCCTCAGAACAAAAAATTCACTCGAGCCTCTCACTGGGGAATCTTTGATAAATATGCTAATTTTTCAAGGCCTATAATTGTGTGTATTTCAGTGTGAGGTGTGGTGTATGCATTTTCGGGGCATTCCACCAGGACGAAGTGCTGTACCCTGAAATAAATATCGAGGAAAAAACCCCTTTCCCCCATAAACCATGTTCTGGTTTTAATTTTAAGACCAGGGAAAGGCAACACTGTAACTTCACACACTTGTCCGAAGTCCCTCTCCAGCTCTCTTGGAGCCACTTTAGGCACTGGAAGAGGTTCTAAGGTCTCCCCAGAGCCTTCTCATCCCCAGGCTGGACATTCCCCACTCTCTCAGCCTGCCTGAGCCCCAAAGGCAGCTTTAATCTTGTTCTTGCCTGGGCTGGCCACAGTGGTGTCTTACCATGGGCTGATTCACCTCTCTCTCCTTGAATGATTCAATCACAGCACCAGCAAGAGCACACAGACAAAAACTCCTTTTCCATCTCCAAACCACAAGTGCAGTCTGAGTGTGGCCTTTTGTACCACTGAAAGAGCTCTGAGTGATCCACCAGGACTGTTTTTTCTCCAGCAGTGAGAAGACACAGTCTGGAAACACAACATCCCATTGTAAAGGAAGGGCTTTTTGGTTCCTCACCCAACAGGTACCTGACAACCTCCTGCAATGCAAAATCTTTATGTCCTGGTGCAAACAATACCATTTTGTCTTACAAATGATGTGAGATTTAAAATACAGGACTAACAAAAAAAATTTTTTTGTTTTTTTTTGTTACAAGAGGCAGCTCTCAAAACTGTTCAGAACAGCAAACGCCACAAGCAAAAAGAAAGCAGAGAGAGATAAATAAAAATGCATCCCCTAATGAAAGAGCAGTCTCTCCTTTTTGGGTGCTTTCACCATAACTTGTTGCCATGAGCACACTAAGCCCAGAACACTGTTTTCATATTGATATGGAAAAAAACTGCATAAAGCACTACTAATAATGTAATGACAATGTATCCAGCTTATTAAAGCTGTCCTTTTATTTAGCTTTATGAAACTGCAGGAAAATCAAGAGTTCTTGAATACAAACACAGTTCCAATGTACTACACTGCAAGCAGGAGAAGCACGGAAGGAATAACATGGACATGCTGAAAGGTGAACATGAACGAGTTGAACTTTTTTTTTAAAGCCACCAGGATTTGAAACCAATTACAAAAAAAAAAAAGTTAGCATTTGATGAAATTTGAAATCAAAAGTAGAAGCTGTTGTAGAAAAGGCTGGTATATAGAATCTCTTCATTATTTGCCTGCAAAAAGCAATAGGATTTTGTGAATGTCCCCTGGCTCACAGTCTGGAGGGATTTTTATCACCATCCTTTTCCTTCTGGTTTGTTGCATGTTATCAAACCTAGTGATGTTAAATGGGTGTATGAAAGCCATGAATTCTGCTATGTGGGGTGCAAAAGCAGACACGAAAAATGAGGAAAACAAGAATGTGTGATGGTTCAGCTCAGGTCCTTCCTATCAAGGCAAAGTATCAGCTAAATATAACAATAACAGCAGCCTTAGTTGCAACAATCTTCAAATATTACACAGCTTGACAAAGCCAGCTAAGGGACAATCAGGGAGGTCAGCACTTGAGCTGGAAGCAAATCCTTCCACCAGGCTGTTGCACCAGGCTGGGCTCAGAGGCTGCAGAGAGAGTTCAGGCTTGGGACTCAGAGGGGAACTGGCACCACTCCTGCCACCACCTGCCAGGATTGGACCTTTATGGGGGACTTGGTCATCCCAGCACCTCCAAGGCAGTTGGAGCCTCTCCCTACAAGTTTATTAAAAACAATAATCATAATTTTTTTTTTTTTTACAACTTTAAATATGGTCCTACTTATGCTGAGGGAAATGCAAATAACAACTCACTGACTTTTAGGAAATAAAAAAAAAAGGAAGTGTTATCATGCAAATACAACTAAGACTATTAAACGCTTCAAGATCTTCTGTATTGTCATTTGTCACTCAAATACAAGCTGCTAGAGATGTGGCTGTGCTTGCTCCCAGCAACGCTTAAGCCATTAGCTGAAGGAACTTTAAAAACACAATCTTTGGAAAATCTCTTAAGTTGTTAAATTCCAACCTGGTGAGGCTTAGGAGTTCTTTGTTTTCCTGTTCTTCCATTTATCCTTAGATACTCTCCTGCACTTCAGCGTGTGGTTTCTGAAGAAAAGTTAAAAATGAAAACTTTCTAATGGTCCTTTTTCTATTTTCTGCTGCACTTGAAACATAACTTCACAATTTAAAAACTAGATGTTAAATTTGTACAGCTTACCACACATTCCTGCTTCCACTGCTAATTAACAGCTTAAAATAAAGACATTCATGTTCTGCAACTCTGCTGGAACACAATTACAGAACAAAACGCCGTAGAAAAGTCGAAGTTACTGAGACAGACTGTTACTAAAATGCAAAACCAAGCAGGAGAGCAACCAGCAGTGTCAACTTGTCTACGAAGAAAATACCTGCTGGGCAACTGAAGCTTAGAAGATATTTTGGGGACCAAAGAGAGGATATCTGTTGGAAAGAGAGTAAAAAATAATTGGAAATTGGTAGTTAAAATGAGTCAAAGCAAAGGAACCGCTCCTGACAGCATTAAATCCTTGTACTTTAGTTTAGTCCTACTGTACATAACAGCTACAAAAGGCAGATGAACATTTACAAGCAAACTGGAAAAGCAGCAGTTTTGCTGTGCCTTTTCCATTTAAAATCATCACAGTTCAAGGAGGGGCTCGAAGATGGAAGAAATGAAATTTCATTTTCTCATGGAAGGACCTAAAAATCTTGAAAAAGAGGAAAGAATCAATCTGGTCATCCTACTGGACAATGTCAAACCCAACAACTTTCAGGCTGATAGTTCCTCCAAATATTATTTGTGTGCATGACAGTAAAAGCTACGTCCTTTTCTCTGTGTAGCAATCTCAGAAACAAGATATCACTCACTGACTTTGGGACAGGGTGTTACACCCAAGGATTTAAGGATGAAGTAGTTCAGATCAAAGACAGCATCTGGCAGCCCAGGACTCAGCTGAAGTGAGATGGTGCCTCAGAGCCGGGGAAAAGCTACTGATACTTAGCTGCATCCATCCACTGAGGGCTCATATTCCAATTTTTCAGCTAATAGGACAATAATCCGAGGGACAGATGTTACCAGCAAGGGAAATTTAAAATTTAGCAGCATGCTTTGAATAGTATGACTAAGAAGCAAATCTATTTCTGAATGTTAATATACAACACATGGTCAAGTTGTGAATTCAACTCTTAAATCCCCATGTTCTTCCTCTTTCTTAAATGACTTTTTTTTTTATTTTCCCTGTTAAAAAAATCCTCCCTGAGACCTTGTGTCCTATGTCATTCCCCTCACCTTTTCCCTAATTCCTCGACAGACACTTTTTCTGGTGAAATCTGTTACTTCTAGGAAAGAATGAGGACAGAAGAGAGGGATACAGTGATGAGGTCTAACACAGGGAAGCACAGCCCCAATTCTGTGGCTGAGGCAGCCACTGCCAAAGAGCGAAAGAGCAGAACTCAAGTGCTGCTCACTGTGGTGGAAGGTTTTGTTTTGTGCTTTATTTCCTCTTCTCAACAATGCAAGCAAAGTTCTCAGAACACCACTGATGTGGAGCTTCATTTACCCAGCACTGCTGTGTGTCCTTCTGGAGCCTCTTGGTTTTAAAGAAGCTGAAGAAAATGAAGGAGCTCAGAGGTAGGGTTGACAGGGCCTTAAAGGACCAATTTCATTCTGGTTTCTGCAGCTCTCACCTGACAGTGGGAAAGGAGAAATTTTAAATGGAAACAAATGAGCTTCTGGAAGCTCAAGTAAGAACCAAGTGTAACTGGGGAATCTTTTAAATCACACACAATATTACATCGCCTATAGAAGTGACCTGGGAAAAGTCTGCTCCAACCTCCCATGTTATACAGAGGAACTGCTGTCCTTTGGGATGTCTGAACCACAAGCCTACCAAAACAGAGGCTCCAGTATATTTCACAGAATGATAAAATAGTTTGGGTTGGAAGGGACTTTCAAGATCATCTTGTTCCAACTCCCTGCCATGGTCAGGCACACCTTCCTCTATCCCAGACTGCTTCCAGCCCAGTCAGACCTGACCTTGAACACCTCCAGGGATGGGGCAGCCACAGCTTCTCTGGGCACTTCTTGATTTACTCCAAAGGTTTATAAATCAATTACCTCCTCTCCCAAACACATGAATGATGAGGAATAGGTAATCTCTAAGTACAGTGAAAAGGCAAGTGTTTATTTTGGTAATTGATGCTCTACACAAGAGCTGGGCAAAAGAAATCCTCTAAGATCAAGTTTGGTGTTTCAATACAGACTTTTATTTCTTTAGTTTTACCTGATTTCAATGTTCAAGTGCAGAAGGGCAAAGGATGTTGCTGGGTTGCCTGTACAGGCAACTCCCTAACTTCTGGAAAGCTGTAAGAAAACACTGGGCTACTTTAACACAAATTCAAAGACAGAATTTTGTTATTTTCTCTGAAAGTATTGCAGTATGTACCCAGATACAGAAATAATTTGCTGTTCAGCTTCTTACATAAGTTGAGTAATAACAGCTAAATTATTTCTAAATATTCCATTAAAACTCTCCATTGCCTTTCAAGACAGTTTTTTAAAGTGTCTGAGCATTATTAAATGTCTCAGCACCTGCTTTTTTCTTTGGATTTTTAGATTTAAAAACAAGCTTCTGGTAATGTTTTATTCACATGTCAAACAGTTCTATGGGTTGTTCTACAGTTAAGCAAAATTTAATATGGGTTATTAAAATATTAGGTTGCTAAATACTGAGCTTCACCAATATAATATTTTCCAATAAATTGAAATGCTAAATAAATTCTTAATTGAGGAGCAAGCAGCAAAGAAAGCCAATTTTCACTTAGCACTTACTTCTCCAAAGTTTTGCTAAAACATTGCCAATCTAATTCTGAGGCTGATATACTTCCAGTATGAACACTGAATCCTCTTACTGCTTTCAGATATAATGATTAAAAAACAGACCGCTGAGGCTGAGGTGCAACACAAGCCCTTGATAAATGAGTGGTTTCTGGTATTCAGCCTCCATCCTTTTTGTCAATTGCAACCACTCAATCACACATAAAAACACCAAATCCTGCCTACAGACAGATGCATGTTTTACATTTTACCTATTTTCACAAACTTTTTCTTTTAGTAGGAAGACGGAAAGGTAAACACAGGGAAAAAAAAGAAATCAGTCAGTATTCAACATGTTTGTGTACATGAGAAGCCATTGCTTTAGATGTTTTTATTTGAAGTGCTGTTTCTCAATTGTGCTGATGGAATCAACAGCAACATCTCAAAATTGTGACAGATCTTTAAATTTAAAGTCAGTAATTATAGAGTTTTTATATTTTTTCTTTTACACTTAAAAAATAAGACTAAGGAATACTTAAATTCGAATCAAATACACTATTATGAAAGTAACCCTAAATTTGAGAATGAGTTACTAAACATACAGAAGTCGAGGAAGAAGTTGTGGTTATTAAAAAAAAAAAGTATTAAAAGGATTAACCATGTTATCTTCTGTATCAGCAGTACACAAAGAGGAAACTGAGAAATTTTCTGCCTTCTGCTTGCACAGCTTTAGTTAGACACAGAAATCAAGGTGTGGGCTGAATTTCACTGAATCAGTGAATTTATACTGACATAAAACTCAGACAGAGCTGAATGGGAACTATATTCCTGCAGCCTCAGCTCTTTTACCTTCTCTAATAATACCTGTAGACCACGGAGCTGTTGACATATTTTTTCTCACTAGTAAGAAATGCTGACAATAAGAGTAAATGTGTGTATATACATAGAGATGATAGAAATTTTAATTACTTCCACCTACACCACTTCCTTAAATATTTCTGTTACATTGTGACATCTCTCCTAAAATCTTTTTTTTTTTTTTTTTTTTAAGCTCATTTTTCATTCAGATTGCAACTCTTGTCAAAATTGGTGAGGTTCTTTTGCAAAGGCAGATTTGCAATATGAATATTGTTAAGACTTGGGTCCACTGAGTTAGATAACTTTTTATATTCATGTGATACACTCAGGGCTAAGAGATGATCCATTCTTGGCAGCACAGTCACTGTATCACACACTAACACAGCATCAGAATATGGAATATCATCAACCTTGACTGTAGTTTTTCATTGTTATTCACTTCATGTGCAGGGAATCCATTTGTTTCAGATTCTTTGTGAATTCAACTCAATATGTTGCAAAACAGCCCTGAAAAAGCCTCAAGTCAAATTGCTTAAAGTAAACAAAGAAAAGCAAATTACTTTAAATTCTTCACCTCTACACTTCCAGCAAAAACACAGGCTCGTAGGTTGTGCATATTGCCAAGTGTCTTTTCACAAAAATCAGTTTCAGAGAAATTGGAGATAAAAATAGATAAGCAGACTCTTGCATCCACTCCCTTGAAATATTAACAACTTCTGCATATTTTCCAGTGTTTTCAAGCAGAGGAGAGAGTCCCACACGTTTGAGCATGAAGACCACTGCTAAAGGTGACTTTTCATAGACCAGCTGGTGCCTTCCTACCAAAGTGCTTAATCAAAATCCTGCCTGGGGGTAGGATTCAGCTCAAAAGCAAGACATCTAAATTTAGCCAGCTGCAGGTAGGTTTGTCCATGTGCAGTCGGTGTTTCCAGCCCCATGGACTGGAGATGGAGCTGCCAAAGCTGCTGGTGTGGAGGAGGAGGAAGAGAACCAGGACAAAACCTCCTGGGAACTGCTCTACCACCTCCAACCTTTCACTAATATTCAGCAGGCACCTGATCATGCTAAAAAAATCCCTTTAAAACATATTATAACATACATATTGTGCATATTCGAAATTTTTACACACATAACAGCATAAGCTATCATACACATTTGACTGTTCTTCGGTAAGTTTTAAGGCAGTTTCATGTGCTTCAGAAGTATTTTATTTCTGGGAACTTCTCCCACTATCAAGTCTGTAGATTGATCAACATCAGGCAATAAATTTGGACAGTGCCCATCAAACATAAGAAAAAGTCCAACCTATTTGGAGTCTCATCTGGTTATTCTCTTGTTGTTAAATGTAATGCTCATGAACATATCCCCTGGGTTTCACATTCTGTATCTGATAAAACCATTTCACTTCCCACTCTTCCACTTGCATACGAAGCCACAATTTAATACCTCCAAAGAACAGCTGACACCTTGTGGAAAACTTTAATAAAACATTCCATTTTGAAGGAGTTTTCACCATGTCATGTATGGTTTTTTGTTGGCTTAGTCATGATGTATAACATCAAACTACATGTTCAGGCAACATCTCTTTTAAAGGTCCTGTTCTCAAAGAAAACAGCAGTTTCTACAGCAACCAGATGTGAAATCTTAAGTCCAAGATTAGCACATAAATAAAGCAAAGGGTGAAGGGAAAGGTTCCTTTCTACTATAAAGAACCAGAGAAAAACAGCCTCAGTGAGGTGGAGTGAAAGAACTATACATAAATATGAAGTATCAGGAAATTTATCAGCCACATCAACTTACCCAAAATTTCTTCAGCAGTTATATTGAATTGTAAACATCCTCAACCTGTGTGCAACAAAAATCCTTAAAGTCTGTTCTTGTATCACATTTATTTCATGGGTCTTCATAACTCAATATCTGTCTTTTTTCCCCGATTCTCCCCTTTTTGGCATAACCAAGCAGAGTCAAATCTCTCTGGAAGTTCCACTGCATGAGTAGTGTGTAACATGGAAAAAAATAACATTTGGAGGAAGATCCAACATAAGGAGCATCACTGGGGCTATAGAGATGGTTTTATCAGAGGGATACATATAAACTAAAAAGGTCCCTGTATCTGGAAAATAATTTGAGCATCCAGATGTGGATGAGATGATAGCGCTGAATGAGAAGAGAGCAAGGAAGGGTGCTAGAACATTTGAAAGGCAGTCATGGGGTTATACTTTTAAGCAGAGATTAAGCAGCTAATTAATTGATTAATCAAAACAATTAACTAGATGTCAAATCACCACAGTGGCAAATTTAAAGTCAATTAATTCATATATTCAAAAGAACAGCAAATAATTAATAAGGAATTAAAGAGTTTGTTAATTATGTGGCAGTAGATTAGTTATGCAGAAAACTAAGTGAGAAGCAATTAATTAATTATGCAGAGAATCAAATGAACCACAAAATATTTATGCAAAGAATCCCCACAAATGGGCAGTTTAAAAGCAGATTGTGGGAAAATGTTGGGGTATGTTTAAAAAAATGTTTAATAAGTATCAATTGCTGGCAACTGTAGTTAGCTGAGCTATTACGAAAACCATTTGAAACAAGAATGGAAGTCAGGTCAGGAATCAATTGGCTGAAGAGAATTAGGTTATCAAACAGATTCTATGGAAAAGACTCATCGGGACACTGGTGGTTATTGACAGTTCCAAGGGGCAGGTCTGGTTCAGAAACACAGGTCAGTGAAACTGAAATGCATACTGGAAGTAGACCTTTGTCACAGTATTTTATTATCATAATGTCAACATATGCTTTTCCTCCCCACTTTGCTCACTGCCCCGGTGCTGCATCCTGCATTGCATTCAGTTTGGACTAGAAGTTACTTAGGATTCATGTCTTACATTCATGTGTAAATTGTCGTGCATACAACTGTAGCTTCACACAAAAATAACACTCTGCAGGAACATTATCTCCAAAATTTAACTCCCCCAACATGCCTTCGTTAAAATTGTAAATGAGCTGCATAACAGAGCTGAGAAAAAAGCTCTGTTTACATCAGTAAAAGGGAGTGAAATTCACATTGTGGTGTCAATGTAACTCACACAGATGTGATGCTACAAACTTGTCTGAGTGGTGCCTCCACATTCAAACACAGATAACATCAGGCCTCAGTCAGATGAAGTGTGGTGTCTACTGAGAAAAGATATTTCAATTCAAATGCCTGATTATTACTCAGAAGACTGAGATGAATTTTAACACTTCAGCTAATGATAACTTATGGGAAAAAAAAAACCCACTCACAAAAATGGTAACAGGGCTGAGCACCTTCCTTACGGAGGCAGACTGGGAGAGCAGGGGGTGTTCACCTGGAGAAAAGAAGACTCCAGGGAGACCTCAGAGCCCCTTCCAGTGCCAGGGGCTCCAGGAGAGCTGGGGAAGAACTTGGGACAAGGGCCTGGAGGGACAGGACAAGGGGAAGTGGCCTCAAATGGAAAGAGGGCAGGGTTGGATTAGGTATTAAGAAGAAATTCTTTACTGTGAGGATGATGAGGCCTTGGCACTGTTGGCCCAGAGAAGTTGAGGCTGCCCCATCCTTCCCATTTAGCAAGACACAAGCTTTTCAAACGGAAAAAGAATTGCTAGTATTTTACCATACTTAAGAAATCTAGCCTGAAATTTTTTGTTCAGAATTTTAAATTAAAGAAATATTTTCAGGAAAAACAATCACCCCATTCCCCTCACACCCACAGAGGTTTAGAGAAGACACCATAACAGTCTGACCTGAGATCTGAAGCTACAACATGAAATGCTTCAACAATTGTGTGAAATTTAGGATAGAAGCACTATTTACAAAAGAAATATGTCACATGTTCAGAAACACAGCCAGAAATAACGCAGAGCTTTGCAAATCTGCACAGAGCAAAAGTGGAATAAATAAATGGCGACAATAAACCACCATATTAACCTCTTTTTGATTTAAAACTGACCTCCTACTATCACTTCAAGACAAGTCTCAACAGAAAGAGACAATTACCACAGCTGAAAAGGCCATTGTGTGCCCTTAATAGCTGCAATGAAAATCACTTTTAGGAACCACAGCTTTATCACCTGGATGTTTTCTGGGAGTGTATTTGTCATTTAGGGTGACTACCTGACAGGTAATATACACTGCAGTGAAAACCAACGTAATTCTTCTTTTTCTGACACACATCAACTACTGAATGATGTCATAGGAATATAATATGTAAATTCATCTTGGTATATACAGGCAGTTAGCAGAATTGGAAGGTATATCCTTATAAGTGCCCTCCCTCTCAGGACTTCTCTCCAGGCACTGTGGTAGGCCCTTGCTCTGCAATATGCTCAGTCATAAATAAGCAAGAAAATAAAACCAGTAAATGATACTTAAAACAGTATTACAGACAGAGTGAAATGAGATGCTTGCCAAGTGGGGAAAAAAAAAAAATCAATATTATTTAACACATTTCTAGATTGCCAACCACCACAGCACATAGGAGCTTACAACAATAAAAATACTATTTCAATACAGTACCAACACCGAGCAGCAACAGAATCGATCAAAAGCTAAGTAAAATGCATGAGGCTTTGGTTCCAGCTGAGAAAGCTCTCCTGTCCTCCCAGACCAGCCCGCATAACGGAGAGCAGGCTCTGGCTAGAAATCCTCATGGTTACAGGAAAACTAAGGAAAGCCAAGCTACAGCCACGGCTGAGCATCAATCGTCAATACTGAGGAGAAAAAATGTTATTAAGTGAAAGAAAAAATAACTAAATGTACAGTATTTCAAAGTGACTCAAATATAAAGAGATGCAAATACACCCCAGTATTATTTTTCAAAGCCTCTCTGAATTCGTCACAAGACCTCACATTTAGAGCTAGAAATACATACACCAGTCAGGGACAGTCACAAGAGATTTTCTTCCAGGAAGGCAAACCTAAAACATTCAATGAAAAGCCTATTGACATCAAAGATCTTTGTGTACCACTTTACTCTGCTTAAGGACTCACTTAGAGCAATGAGTATTTCCTATATTTACAGCTGAATTTTAAGTGAAGAATTACTTTCTTCCAAGTGTTCATTCATTAGTAAATAAGAAATAAAGGAAAAAAAAGTCACTGAATGCCTTTTCATACAGTGCTTTATCTGACTGGGAAATTACTTTGGTTTTCAGGGTAAATATAGCATTTTACACATACACTTAGTAACCCCCACGAAGTACATGTTGATATTGCTGTGACTCTGAGCAGCTCTGAGCATGTGAGGAAAAGGGGGAGGCAGCCTTAACCCTCTGATTTAGATAAGGGCTGATGAGGTTTTTCCAGATAACTCTGCTAGGAAATTATGTTCAGACAAATTCTGAGGTATTTTTCCAGATAGCCGAGAGGCCAGTCTGAGCTGAGATTTAGGTGTCCAGAAATTCAAACCCCTGTGCATGTGCACATCAACTCCACGGGTAGCATTTCCACATAACCCAGCAAATAACATCCAAAAAGTGTCTGCTGATATCCCCATGAGTCCAGAGACCTGTGAGGGAACATGCAAATGCCACATAATGCACAATGAAACTTCTCTCAGAAGAAAGTCCTGTACAGGAACATGTAGACATGTGCTATACATCTGATACGTACATTCCAGCTGTTCCCCATCTCCTGCGCTGCCAGAGGCTCTGCTGCTCTCCTCTCTGGCTCTTGATGGTTGCAGGACAAACAGATCTAAAGAGCAGAGAGCCATATGGCGCAGAGAAATGCAGGAGTGCACCAGCATCACCATGAAACAGCCAAGGCACAGCACTGCAGTAGACAGATACCACCAGGAAGAGTAAGGAGAGAGGCATGGGAGGAAGGCTCTTAGCCAGGGCTACTGCAGGTGGAGGTTCACAAAGCAAAAGGGCTCCAATCCCACTCTACCCAGTCACAGCAGTGTTTTAATCAAAGTTAAGCTCCTCAGCTCAGTATCTGATTCACTGGACGAAATGTGGTGCTTTCAGCCCTTAAGTTAAACAAAAAACGAAGAATTTTAGTATTAGGCCTGGCAGTGTGACACCACTCAGGGCAGTGACATCTTCTCACAACCCAGAACTTGGCTTTGCAATGTGCAGAAGCAGAACATCTCACATTCCAGACCTCCAACTGGCCTCACGCCTTCTCCAGTTAGGCAGTCTTTATTAATACAAAGAAACGTATGAGCCAAATGCTTTTATTGCTTTCCTAATCACCTTTATTGATATTTGCATGGAACCTGACTATTTTCTCAGTCCATCTGTTCCTGCTGCTCATTTATAATGTGAACTCTTAATTCTGCCTTGTTAGAACTGGCTCATATGGAGGTAATTATGTCAGCAAAAACAAAGGATCATGATTTCTAGAGGAGAATGGGAAGCAGAAGCTACTAGGCTTACTATTAATGTCATTTCTAATAATCCTTAAATAGAACTGCTTGTAAATACAGACCTTTTCAGGATATATTGACTGCATTAAAAAGTCAAAAAATATTATGTTAAACTAAAAAGCCAATCTTTTTAAAAAAGAGTAAAAATATTATCTCTTTTAACCTTTCTTGAATGCAACCAGAGAAATAAGCAAGAAGACCTAAGGTGTTTAGAAGACACCAAGCTAGCTTCACTACCTCTGTATGGATTTCACAAGAGTCAAAGAGACATCAGATTCCTCATTCATGTACTAAAAATATAAATACAGTACCCAGAGCTCTTCACAGGTTCTGTCTCTGCAGATCTACAAGAGAGTTCCTCAGTGATGCCACTTATAAATTGACTGGGCAGAAACAGAAGGTCTCATTCCTTTGGTGACTGGGCCCCATCTATTTAAATATTATCAAAATCTGTGCCCTAAACGATCCTGCAAAGCTTTTGCCAGCATCTTGTTAAAAAATACCAGCTGGTAGCATGGCTGATCTGGTGTATATCCAACCCTTGGTCTGCCCTGGCATAAACATCTGCTGTTACACCTCAGGTGCACTCTCACACTCAGGGTACAGGGAGGACAGTGGGGATCATCCACAAGGTAATGTAGAAGGAGCACAAGGTTTGAGTTTGCCTCAGCTGGAATGGTGAATGGCACACGAGAGGAAACCTGAGAGCTCTGAGCACCTAAACTCAGCCTTGAGATGGTCAAAACAGCACTGGCTGGACAGTCCAGACTATCATTTGTCCAGGTCTCATTTCTGCCTCAACAGCAAGGTTGGAATTTTCTTTCTCTTAAAGCTAAATTGATTTTACTATAACTTTGACTGCAGGACACAGCAGGAAATCCTCTCCCCTCTATGCAGAGCACATGGATAGGAGGGTGCTTTTCTATCTAAGTTTGGTACCTTTTCTGGAAATGTTTAATTACACTAGCCAAGAAAAAATAATTTTTGACAGGAGAAATTATATCTCCTGTGTACCACCATGGGAGCAGCCCACTAAAACATTTGTAATGTAAACTACTGATCATGTGCCTCGTTGTGCCACAGTGAACCTGAGATTCAGGCTTGCTTCACACATCATAATCCATATGCCAATTTTTTTTTTTTTTAATAAATATATATGAGAAGGACCTGAAAATTCCCTGAGCTCCCATCAGGCCTATTCAATAATCTATTGAATTATTTGCAGTTCATTTTTCACTGGGAAAATGAAATGGTATGTGTAGGACATTCACTACTTCATTAGCAACTTTCACATATTTCTAGCTTGAAACTCATTTCAATTTGCCAAGATAAATGCCTTGATTTCTCCTCTCTGCTTAGTAACAGCATGCAGGGTAATAGAAGCTGGGAAAGGCAGCATTTTTCTTTGAGCAAATTCCACTCAGCAGGATCCAAAACCTTAACTGGAAAAAATTACCATAATTTGTTGAACATTAAATGCTCAAGAAACACTCAGAGCCTCACCTTCCTGAGAAGTTCTGAACGAAAAACCTGTACTTTTTTTTATTAGTGTGTTACCCTGCAGAAGTTAAATTTGATTAGGGTAGTCAATAATGCTTGGAAATGGTGATACATAACCCCGAAGAGCTCTTTCCTAGAAAACTGAGGATGTAATGAATGAACCAGGCAGAGCCGCAATGCAGAGCCTCTCCCAACAGCCAGACCTGAGAACTTCCCTAGTAATTCTCTAAGTAGCAGCTGTGATTTCTTTTTCTAAATTCAATTCACTCTTTCTTCCCCTCTCCCCCCCCTCCAAACTAATTTTAACATAGCTTCTTGTTAATTAACGACGTTAATTGCTAATGCTTCTTGGCAAATTCTGCAGGTTTCTGCAAGCACTGGCTCTAATATCTATGTCTAAATGCACAGTCATCCCGAGAAAATTCATAAAAATCCCTCCCTCCAGTCTTTACATGCTTCTAATTCAGAAATCTGTCTTCTCTTTACCTAAAGTCTGGCTGTAAAGTCCCAGAAAATTCTGAGAAAATCACTGCTGAATACGCTATAAGCCAGAAATTAAATGAGCATACCCCACGCTATAAACCTCTGTTCCTCAGGATATTTTCTCCTGAGGGTCTCTGGATATGCCACAGTTACTAATTTCTGAATTTATTAGGGGAAGAAAAATAATATGCAAGAGCAAACTAATTTCATCCAGCCCTGCAAATATATTATTAAGTGCTGAATCTTCTCTGAGTTCTGGAATTTAATGAATTAAGGAGTCCAAGTCACCTGTAATGGCATGGAGCTGAATTTAGCCACAACCATTATTGAGTCAATGGAAGCCACTGAGCCACTGGGATTTAGCTTTATTGAAAGCTGTTTATTTATTTAGGCTTTCAATTATTTATTTACCCAGGCTCCAAGCTAACTGTAGATTTCAAAATGCTGGCTTTCATGATTTTAAATTGGTTTTTAAACACTGTTCTGTACATTACAGCAATGTAACCAAATTACGTCATCACAGTGATGCTTTCAGCAAGATTTTAGAGAAAGGAATCTGACATCATCTCCCCTTTCATTAGACAGGATCTCCCACCCCAAGAATCCAACACCTTGCACTGAGAAAGCTCTGTGGATACCCTTTTCAAACATGCATATTGAAAATAGTTGCAGAATGTTGCTGCACAACTCAATATTCAGGTTTTGTGCTAGGAAGGAAGGTAAAGAAAATAAAATTAGTAGACAATAGTATCCTCTCCACTCTTTTGTTACCCTCCTTCCTCGTTCACTTTGCACTCAATCTGGAGCAGGACAAAGGGTTTTTAGGAAATTACTTTCTGGAGAAGCACATGCCTTCATGCCATACTGTTCACTGCAGGGATGATCCTGCAGTACCTAGAAACAAGCGACCTCCCCCAGAAGTGTGGAAATCACTCCAAGCTGTGATTCCAATTTGTGGCAATAGGTACATCCAGGGGAAGCCATTCCCCCTTGCCTCCTTGCTGCTGTTCTCAGCACAGGACCACTTCCACCGTGTTCTGCAATGAGGTTTGTTAACCACAGCTCTGAAACAAGACTGGTGAGAAAAAAAAAGAAAAATTACTTGAAAGCATTTGAAAGCTATTTTAGAATGAATTCTGCAGCCACATAAAAACTGCACTGGGCCACGGGAAACAGGAGCTGCAACTCAACTGAGTGAACAGGAGAGTGAAACTGTTGGAAAATAACTGCTAATAGGACTGGGAAGAAAAGTGCCAACTTCATATCTACCAGGACTCACATCCACAGCAACAGGTCTGCCTGACCTGCAGCAGAACAAGTAGTTCACAAGGCTTAGTCCATAGGGTAAGGAATGGCTCTAAAAGCTATAAAATTTTCAACTGTTATTAAAAAGTAACAAACATTACAGTGTCAGAAAGGTGTCATTGCTAATTTGTCTCTGCACCTCTTTGATAAAGATATGTTGTGATTTTGAAGTATGCCTAAAAAACACACCACGTTTGCCCTCTCTATTCAATCTTTAATACTAGTTTTCATTATTTTGTGTACCATTCAAGTTTTTCTTAGTGGAGTTCAGAAATACTACTGAAGCTTTTCCCCCTCAAATCCAGCATGAACCCTTCTTTCAAAAGCCCCTCAGAGCTGAGAAATCACAACTTTCAGAAGAGAAAGGACTGAACTGGCGTTAATACAAGGGGAAGAAACAACTGGGGAGCAAACCCCACTCTGATTCAAGATTGTCTTCCAAAAAGTCTTTTTCACAGTTCATCAGACCAAAACCTTGCCAAGCTTATTCATTCTCTTAAAATCCTAATCTCCAGCCCTGGGAAGAGTGGCCAAATATATCAGCAAACCAAAATTAAGTGTCAATGAAAGTAGCAAGTACACAGAGGCAGCTCACGGAACACATCCTCAATGCAAACATGAACAGCAGCAGTTGGGATGTGCCAGAAGTGTCACAGCATGTGACTCCTGCCAGATTCCCTGAACAATTTTAATGTACAGCCATAGAAAATTCCATGCCATTTCACGCTACAGGAGAGCTCTCAAGCTTTAAGTACAATGTTATATTAACTTAATAAACTTCAATATATGTATTTTCACACAGGAGTTTCCTCTGCACCAAAACTCTGATGAATGTACCAGCCTTCAAAACCCAGGTGGATTTTGGTCTAATTACCATTTATACTGAATATTTCTTTGCACAAAATGTTTCATGTATTCATTTTTTGTTATTTTTCCTTTTAGCTACTTCCAAGAAGATATAAATTCAAACCTCAACACTGATAAGCAGAGTCTCCAAGGGTTCCACTTACACCTGCACAAAAAGTACCAAATCAAAGGAAAGCCAGTGCATCCAGCTAAATTTCATATATTGTGTGAGATTCTTTGACTTTAACTACACATGTTTAAGTATCTGCCATATAATAAAATATCTTAGGTCACAAATAATGTGCTGATTTACTGCTACCCTGCCCCTTATCTACTTGCAGGAATAGCTTAATTTATTATAGAATCACAGAATGGTTTGGCTTGGAAGGCACCTTCAAGATCATCTCCTTCCAACCTCCTGCCGTCGTTTCTGCAGCAACTTTCCTCAGATTGACAGAATTTGGCTTTCTCTTAAAAAAAAAAAAAGGCAGAACAGCAAAAACAACAAAGAAATCTGCAATCCAAATATGCCAATGCATCTGGTAAACAGCTCACAGGATAGCCATTAAAATCTATCACTGGAATACTACTGAAAACTATTTCAATATAAACTTTTGATACATTATGTTGTCTAGAGTTTTATTCCACCACAGCAGCATACACTATCATACAATTTAAGAAAATACAGCAAAAGATATTAAATACAGCAGCATTGATAAGACAGTTCTGCCTTTGAAAAAAGGACTATAAAACTGAAATATGTAAACATTACTTCATCCTGATGGCCATAGACCAAATCAACAAAGGGAAATTGTACTTATGTGCATCTAAATATGGAGACTATCAGATGATCAATAGTTATTTGCTTGCTATTTTTCTGTCTAAAGAATCATAACACAGTGAAGGCTGCAGCAAAAAATCATTGCACAGCTTCATAAATTTTCCTAAAAAAAAAATTCACATTTTTCATTTATGAGCAATGCCTCGAGGCTGATGGTGATTCATCCTTAAATGTCCATCTAATGCCAAAAGAGGGGCTGAATCTGTCCCAAACAAGGCAGCCATGAACCTCCCTCCAAACCAAACAAGGCACAGAGCAGGTGAAGGGAGGTTCCTTCAACACCTACTCAAGTCCCTGCTCAGTTGTAACTTGATGGTGCTGAGAGCTATGTGCAGAAGACTAAAGACCACCAAATTCTTTACAAGCAGTTCACTGAAAAGCTTCAAAAAGAGACATGTTTGGATATTGCAGGAAAAAATACAGTTTTCTAAAATTATAGCTCACTTATCAGTTCTCCACAGCAGGGAAACACACAGGGGAACCTGTGGATTTGAAGAGATTAACACATGATCTGGAAAATGATTGACTAGCACAGGGATGAAGTTTGTTGACAACATAAAATCATTCAAAGTAATCAAAATCAAAAGTTTACTGAAAAAAATTGTAGCCTTACACAAGGCACCCAAATGATGGGGAGATAAAATAAGAGCCCCAGCTGTACTGCTGGAGGAGAGAAGATAAAGGATTTGGGACTGAAGTTAAGCCCAAGAGACAGAGAGGGGTGGGGGAAGGTGGTTTAAAATTGTTTTTTACTTCTCATTATCATACTCTGATTTGATTGCTAATAAATTACATTTTTCCCCCCACTCAAGCCTGTTTTGCCCATGACAGTAACTGGTGAGATATCACTCCCTGTCCTTTTATCAGCCCATGAGCCTTTCATTATATTTTCTCTCCCTGTCCAGCTCAGGAGGGCAGTGACAAAGTGCCTTTGTGGGCACCTGGTGTCCAGTCAGCATCAACCCACCTGGATAAACCACCTAAGAGATGAGGTGATGAAAGAGCACATGGAATGCAAAGGGAAGTAGACACATCTGGAGTATAAGGTAAGCACTGACAGCTTCTTACTCATCACTACTCTGGAAAGTAATCTCAGCTATGTGGCCAACAGGTCTGTGAGAGCCAAAGCAAATGGGACTGCTCAGTGAACACACAAAAGAATTATTGTGAGACAGTAATAAAGTGAGCAGAGAAAAAAAGAAAAACAAAAAAAATCCACAAACAAACAACAAAAACCCCCCAAAAGGTATGACCAATAAATTCCAGAAAACAAACAAACAAACAAACAAAAAAAAAACCCAACAAAAACCAACAGCACTTTCAACACAAGAAAAAAACAAGCATTTTGATTCTGTTGCTGGTAAAACAGGATCTGATACAGATGTATAAAATCACAGATTATAAAATAAAGATGACGAGGGACTAATTCTTCCACAGTTCCACATGACACAACTGGGACACGAATAAAGTTGTCAAGTGACAAATGTAAAGCAAATGATCAAAAAAACATTTCAGACAGCACAGATGAGCTGTGGGACTTTACCACCACCAAATGCTATAGGGACCATGAGTCCAGAAGCTCACAAAGACATCAATCTCACTTCTGCAGCATCACACCATTAGCAGCTATTAATTCACTGTAGCTGCAGCTGAGAGAGTCTTGAACCTCCTTGTTCCCAGAAGCTGAGAATGTAAATCCTGGTCATGTATTTATGGGAAGGATCATGTGGCATTGTCCCTGCTCCTTACGCTCCCTTCTGAGCCACCAGGCACCAGCTGGAATGAGAAGACAACTTGTGCCATCAGAAGGCATAAATCTGTGTCCTCCTCCTGCAGGGCTGCTCCCATGGGCTGGTGAACAAACACCTGCTGAAAGGCAGGCCCAGCCTCCCAGAAGGTGAACTGCGGAGTCCCAAGAGGAACACAATTTAATTGGGAAGCTGAAAGGACACATTACACAACCACATCCTCCTCCTCCCTGCTTCTGTCTTCAAAGGAGAGTCTGACTTTGATGTACTGAGTAGTTACCTCACAGTTCCTCCTAGTTTAAGTACTCCAGTGCTGTGTGATCCTCTCACTTCCCTATTCAATTTACTGAGCCTCTGATCTCACAGATAGATCTTCCTGCTCCTGGGAAACTTCAGGCGGTCACTTCTTTCCCAAGAGAATATTTAAGGGCAGAAATGTGGTTTACGATACCAAATTGTCTAATGTTTACAGTCTGTTTCTGTGCAAAGGTGATCATTTTTCCAAGCAATATTAAAGGAGAAATACAACAGATAGCAAGGGCTGGATAGATAGTCTCTTCTCCCAATTTAAAATCCACAGTATTTTACACAAAAGTAATTTTAACTGAAAGGAAAATCTAAGTGGTCATTCATCACTGGGAAGAAATGCTGTTATGAGTCTCCAAGTCTAAGAGCTGAAGCTGTGAGAGGCTGAGATCACTGTTCCCAACAAGTAAAAAATACTTTCTTTAAGTAGTGATATAAAATTCTGCTTCTTGGTACTTCCATTATGACAAGAAAAATTTTTCCAAGAAAATTTTAAACCTGTGATACATATTTAATAACATGGATACCTTACACATCATTAACTTCTGCTGACACTTTATCTCTTCCCTCTCTTTTCCTTTAATAATATTTAAATTACAGACGATGATTTTAAAGTATCATTTCCCAGATCTTAGAGTACTACTGCTAATGCCTAATAGATCTGCCAGAACTATTCTAAGGAGATTTTGGGGATGGTTCCTACTGTTGCAGTTGAGTTTAGACACTTGAATAATTTGTAGGTAATTTGTAGGCAACTGCTTCAGAAAGATGAAAATTAAAAGACAGTTACTTGGAGAATGCTCAAATTCCCATTATTTTCTTTTTTTTTTTTCCTCGTTGTAATCAATATGCAAATATAGGCATTTAAAACCAGATGAGAATTAGAGAAAAATGACACATGTATAAATAAAACAGGCACAGTGATTATGCCTCCCTTTTTAGTAAATGCCTTTAAAATAAATAAATGCCAATAAAATGCAGTGTTATAATTTGTCTACGGTTTTGTCAGCATCATAACGGAAATAAATCTTCTGAGGGGATCTTCTACAAGGAGAGAAGGCATGGCCCTGGTTAGAGATGAAATAAAGACAGGGGCAGATGGTTAGACAAGGAAAAAAGGCAAGAAGCTTGATGTAACAAAAGTGATGGACACTGCCTAAAGATCTAGAGACAAAGGGACTATGAAAAGATCAAAGTATATGTAGAATAGTCTGTTCCAAACCACAAGATGAGAAAAACTTTTGAAAGCTAAGAGAATATAATTTATATGGCAATAAAATGAAAATGAGGAACATCACAGGCAGACCTAAAGCCTCCATCTGATGATTCGAGCTGACATCGTGTTTGTGAGTCCAAGACAACTATAAACGAAGTCCAATAAGTGTTTAAGAGATGAAGTAGAAATATCTCCATCTGGTAACACAGCAAACTTAATTCTAATCACATAAATCACTCTATTGTTCAACACTTCCAGTACCAGTTTATTTTTATAATAAGGTTGGCTATCTTACAACATGGATGAGAAAAAGACATTTTTGAAGTATATGTTATCCATTACCACAACAATTTCGAGTACAGCTTCCAACTTGAACAGTTACTTGTTTCAACACTCCTTCTCATACAATTTCAGAATTCATTTTATCAGCAGTCTTTGATATGAGAATATCAATCAAGATGCAATTTTCATTGGAACCACTAAGAATTATGTACTAAAGGACTTGAGGAAGAGGCTCTCCAATGAATCAGGCAAGAAGAAGGTAATGTTTCTCAGAAGAGTTAAAAAGCACCTAAAGGTCTATAATAAAATTGATGACTCTGAGAGTTTTTATATTGCTAAAAGATTTTAAACCACAAGTCTTAAAGTTTTATGCATACATGGGGGGGCAGGAGGTTAAATGCACTTGCCAACCATCATGGGTTTATAGTCTCACAAATGTGAAACAACCAGCTATGAAGAGACTGTTTGTGATGATTGATAACAAACATATCCATCCTAATAAAAAGGGGAAGGTCTTTTTATTTGATTATCAAATGTAATGAGCTAAAAAAAAAAAAAAAATTAAAGAAAAAGGGCTCTCAATTCACCTCCAGGCAGTTTTTTCTAACTGCATATTCTGATCATAAGGACCAAGTCAGTTCTCAGTTGCAAGGGTGAAGAAAAGCCCTGATGTAGAAGAAGAGATTGATTGATTGATTGATTGGAGTTCATGCTATTTAAAAAAGGACATTTGTAAGTAATGTCCCTGCTGCTTGGAAAATGTCAGAAAGTGCAAATTCTCCATTTCAAAACAGCTGTAAAGAGGCAGATTTAAAAAGTCAAATCTTCTCTCAAGAGAGAGTGTGCACAGAGACATTTTAAACATTCACAGAGACAGCAGAGCTTTCCACAGCAACCAAATTGTGCCTGTTAATGAAGAAATCCTCAAAATCCCAAACATTATTTGAAAAGGAGTGTAGTTTTCAGAATAATCAACTTATAGCTTGCAGTTGCTTTGGCGTCACTGTTTATGTGTCATTCCTGCATTTCATAAACCATAATTTCAGAGAAAACAGTGTAAGACTGCAATATTTTTAAATTTTAATTAAGAAAAAATACTAAAGGTACCTTTTTCTCTGAATCCAGGATACTTTCATAACATGACCTGATGGCTAGACCATCTTAACATAAGGCATTAAAGGTGAAATCCTTGTTGTCACTCACCCAAAAATCAAATTCTTAACAACTAAAGTAAAACCAGGACTTTATCTCTGAGAACTTAAAACCACACTGTGGGATGGATGACATGTTCCAGTACAGGGAAGCATTCAGCACCTGAGCAAGCACTTAAAAATACACCGTCCAACATTCAAATGGAAATTAAAATTGCTTCAGGAAAATAATTCTTGGTTTTTATTCCCATGGAAGAGGGTGGACTGAAAGCTCAGCAGCATCAGTTGCTGCATTTTTCAAGGATAAAAAGGAGCAACAGAGTAAAGTTCCTCTTCACAGCCACAGTTGAGTGTCTCCCAGGAGTACAAATATTCAGTAATTAAGAGGGTCTAATCAGCTCCCAGGACCCACCTCACCATTTCATTTTCTTCAGACTGCCAATAAAGATGCCAATTACAGCTAAATAGAACAAGATATGCTCTTGTGAAGTGCAAAGAAAGATCACGTCTCATTTCAAATTGGTCATCAAATAGCTAATAAATTCTAATGGGCTTTCATTGCTCTGATTTTGAATACAAGAGAGTAAACTGCAGAAAAAAGCTTTCAGAACAGTTGTACCACAACTCAGCCAACTCTGCCAAGTTTGGAAATGTGATAAATACATTATTTTTTCACAGAATCAGAGAATCATGAAGGTTGCAAAAGACCCCTAAGATCACCTATTAAACCCAACACTACCAGGTTCACCCCTAAACCATATCCTAAACACCATAATATGATTTATATTTTACAAGATATGTATGCTGAATTTCCTAACTCTCCTCAAAATAGCAATAGTAGGGTTGATAACCCACACCATCCTAAATGGAACTGTGAAAATTGAAGTAAAATGATAACCACAGCATTTCACTTTTTCTCCTTCAATCATCCGGGTCTGTTCTGAACAAAAAATTTAAAAAATAAATAAACCCCACCCACATTTTACCTGCTCCACTTATTGCCAAAAGTAATCCATTTTTACACACTGGCCAATTAAATATTGAATATAAAAGGTACTGACACTATTAGAGCTTCCTCCCCCCGGCTGAGTAGCTGCAGAAGTAACGTGCAGAGTCTGCAATTTTATTTTTACAGAAGGAAGTCATATACCCCTTAAGGCTGCCACAGCACAGCTGCTAATTTTGAATACCTCTCTTACATCTGGATCAGTAAACTCCAAATGGGGATGAATAAACAAGGTAGGTGGTGGATTTTAAAAGGCAAGTGAAACAAAAATAGAAGGATCTTTTTATAGTAAGAAAAGCCTGGGGGAGATCTCACCACCTCTTCTCTCTGCTGAAAAATGCTATTTGCTTTTTAATTAAAGCTTTTTCAGTCTCTTTTTGCAGCCCAATTTTCTATGAGCGCCAGCATGTCTGTAGAGATGAAAAATGCACTGAGTAATGAATTTTAGATTTGGAAGAAATCAGCTCTAGAAATAAAAAAGGCCTCCACACATAGCCAAGATTTGAAGGTGAAGTGATTTAATGGCTGACTCGACTCATTATAATTATCATTATTCATGTTGTGGTGCCACCCAGAGGCTTTGTATTAGGTAACATACCAATAATACAATTTCAATAATAAATCTGTTTGCAAAACTGGGCAGGGGCTTAAGAGACCAGGCAGACTTTAAGCAAGAGGAAGAGCAGATGGGAAGAAGATAGGAAATGAAGCTTCAGCAGACAACTACCAAAACTTTATCCAGTATGGGTTTGCTTGTTCACAGGAAAGTCAACACTTACAAGGAAAATAACTTGGCACAGGTCACTGTCCCTGGGAGCAAGGGAGAGAGGACAGCAAGAGTGACAAATACTGCAGCAAGACACCCAGGATAGAATGAGACACACCCATCTCCTCCTCCTGTGTTGTGAACCTGAACACTTAAATAGGTACGGCAGGAACAGCACAGGGAGAAGGAAATACAGTGTACACTGGCAAGCTGATGGGAGATGGAAGGCCAAGGATGAGTAGTTAGGGCCAAGAGAATAAAAATGGAGATGGCATCATGAAAGGCACTAGGAGCAAGGGAGGCTGCTGTGGAGCAAATGGGAAAGGTTGGTATTCTGTGGATAAGTTATAACGAGCCAAAACAAAAGAAATGTTGGTATAATGGAATGGCAAAAGGCAATTTGGTGCTTCAAGCGGTTATCTTTAGGCTTTTAATTTTAGATTATTCCTTGCCAAGTGACTATGCTAGGCTTTCTTTACAGTGAATTTAGCAAAACTCTTTATGGACAGCTGCCCATCACCTAAGACAAGAAAATCCATTCTTTACATAACTCTCCAAATTAATAATTAAAAATAATTATGTAGAAATTCTGATTAGACATACCTAAACAAGAGCAGAGTTGTAGGATGGGGAACAGCTTGAAAATGTGTGTAGAGAGGACAGGGAGGTATCAAGTTATTGTGAGCAAGAAGTGGTTTTTCTGTTGTCTCAAATTCACCAGGTCATATCCTTCACTCTGGCAATCATGGAGCTCATGTAAACTTCTCAGCAAAATTTCAATGCAATACAACTGACATGCAACTCAATTTTGCTAAATTGATAGAAATCTTATCCTAATTGCAACAATGGCAAAAAATAGGCCAGTAAATTGCTATTATGCTGTGGCTATGCTCTGGGAGCTCTGCAAGGTTTACTTATGTTTAGTAGTAATCCTCAAACTCTCTTTAAAGGATATTCACATTTGTGATGAAAACAACTATTAAGTTGTTTTGACCTGTGTATTTATCAAATCCAACCAAAGGAAACAATAACATCACTAAAATAATTCTAATTATTACACCCAAAATCATGCTGCTCCACAAGTACCTTGGGGCTTGGCTGTGGGACTGCAAAACAAAATAGTCTGTATTTGCCATGAGAACCTAAACTCAGCAGCAGTTATATTAATGTATATTTTCTGCTTCATTTCCTTTGACTTTATCACTGCTCATCATTCACGAGGTTTCTTCAGTTCATACTTGTGCAATCAGGAGGCTGTCAAGCACCAAAAGTCTTTACCGATTTAACCAGTCCATCCTCTGTGTTTATTAAAGACAGTTGTCCATTTGTTCTCACAGGCACAGCACTACTGGTTAAATAAAACATAACTGCAGCCCCTAATTCCCAGTCAGCCCTGAAAGGACACAGGGTCAATTATTGCATCCTTGTAAATTAAAGGCTGGAAACAGCCTACCAAATAACTAAAAGCCTAACAACAGGCTGCTTTCATTACACTTCATATCAATAACAGTTGTCAAAATGAAAAGAACTGAATTCAAGCTTCATTTGCTTCCTACAAGCCATTAGGAAATGTTTAAGTTTCTGTTTTGATATGTGAAGGAAGCCTTTATAGTCTCATAAATGTAAAAATAAAAGAGCTAATTTATGCACTCATCAACAATGGAGGATACAGCTTGACAAGTTTATATGCCTGAACACACACCCACCAATTAAAATGGTGAGGATGGGTGATCACATAGATTTCTGGTGTACCACACAGGGCAACCGTGCGAGGATGTCACGAAAATCAGATGATCTTGGTCCTAGAGACGACATCTGCTCCATTTCCTTCTCCCACATGAGTGTCTTGCTACATCTAATAATTTCTGAGACATTTCTGTCTTGTTGGATCTCAGAGGCTTCCACAGCGGAAGCATGGCCTCCCAAGATGACCCTTTTTCATAACTTTTTTTTTTTCAAATACACTGTATAAAAAACCACTTTTCATAGAACTTTATTTCAACTTATTTTTTCTTAACCAGAAAAACGAAATCTGTTATTTTTGTCCTCTTTTACAACAGAGGTAGTGTGGTTAACCCCAGCCAGCTAATCCACCCCACACAGCTGCTCACTCACTCCCCTCACTGTGATGTGGGGAGAATTGGAAGGGTAGAACAGAGAAAACTCATTGGTTGGGACAAAGACAGTTTAATAGGGAAAGCAAAAGCTCTGAACACAAGCAAAGCAAACCAAGGAATTCATTCACTACTCCCCATGGGCAGGCAGGTGTGCGGGAAAGCCAGGCTCCATCCCGCAGGATGGTGGCTTGAGAAGACATCGCCCCTTTCTCCTTCTTTCCCCAGATTTTACTGCTGTGCTCAACCCGCCACGGTATATGGAATATCCCTTGGGTCAGTTGGGATCAGCTCCCCTGGCTGTGCTCCCTCCCAACTCCTGGTGCACTCCTGTCCCCTCCCAGCCTCCTCTGGCAGGGCAGAATGAGGAGCAGAAAAGGCCTTGATGCTCTGTAAGCAATAAGTAAAACATCCTTGTGTTATTGATACTGTTTTCATCACAAATACAAATCACCTTACAAGCCACTGTGCAGAAAATTAACTATCCCAGCTAAAATCAGTACAAGAAGTTACATATTAGAGGGCTGTCATGTACCTCCTGGTCTTCTGTCAAGTCAAAAAAAGATTCTCTTGTTCTTCTCTCAGATCATGCTGTGCAGATGTCTAATCAAAACTATGACTGCACTCTGAATTCCCTGTGTACCCTGCTGGAAAGGAACACCAGAGAAGCATCAAAGGGGTCTCTCCTAAACTCATGAGCTTGATCTTGTTCCTACAAAAATTCTTACATTTTTCAGTCCAGTTCTTCAAGTGATTTCTCTCCCAGCTTTCCTGCAAATTTACTAAGAATGTCTTCTAGTCCACCAACAGAGTCAGGAAAGAAAATACTCATCAGAAAGAGTCTTTGCTGAGCTCCATTCCACTCATCCTTCCAGTCTCACAGCAGACCACTCCTAATTTTTCTACAGGAGGTTTTCCAAGGAGTTCTGTACTCCTGTACAGAAGAGTAATCTAAACTATGTGTCTTCAGCTTCAAGTATTATGAGAATGAATGTCAAAAACATTATTAAACTCCCCAAAATAAGTAACCTGGTTCTTCTCTCTCCTTAAGGATTGTCACTTCTTCCTGCAAAACCAGATTTTTTTTTTTACTACTTCCTGTTCATTAACTTTATGCTCTTGTTTGAGGGTATTAATGCCTCTGATTATTCTTTTGCAACTCAAAAGGATAACAACAATTTTAACCTGTATAACAGTTCCAAATGATGATGTGGACATACCAATACATCAGAACCTGCATTACTATCAGTTTGATGAGCAGCACACATACAAAATTCACCAAAAGTGCCAAACACCTACTCCAACTAGAAAATTCAGCTGTTTGAAAGAGCACAAAAATGGCACACATCATGTTCTTTACAACCCAAGCATGGCAAACAGGTTGCTGACCCCTTTAAAGTGTGAGTGCAGTGCTCATTCTTGGTGGGCTCCTGGTTTATGCCTCCTTTTGCACAGAGCACTGTGGCTCTGCCATACTAGACTATTTCAAAAAGACAGTAATAAATGGCTATGAAGGAACATTGATGTTTTTGTGAGTCAAGGTTTCTTGTCTGCCAATGGCTGCAGATTCAACTGCCTGAGTCTGCACTCAGCAGGCCACTTTTTCAATTATGTACCTTCACAAACCCTCAGGTTGATACAGGTGTCATAAAGAATGAACACAATACAACAAATCTAAACAAAGCATTATTTAAGAAGATACAGATTTATATTCCTGAACGAACAACAGCCAAAACCAGCTACCTTATCTGAAAGCAAATATGCACCAGGACAGCTGCAAAGTATTCCTGGAATATTATTTCTTTCTAATGCAATATTTTAATCAGATTCTTAAAAAGTACCAAGTGTCTTCTAGCTGGTTGTTTTGAAATGGAAAATGAAAGGGAATGAGAAGCAGGAGTAGCACAAACAGGTACACACATTCTAGTTCAAAACCTGGGATTTCCCAGGTGACTGCAGCTCTACATTCACTGTAGAAAAAATTAGCATGAGAATATTAAGGAGAAATGGGGAATGTTATTGCAGAACTACTTAAAAACTTGCTTGTATACCCAGCATCTCTGTGAGCAGAGCTTTGTAGAAGTGCAGGGATTTGGGAAAGCAGAGAGATTTTAGAAAATGCAAACTCCTTTCTGAGGCAGGATGAAAGTGAGAAAAGCATTTTTGTCCTGCATTTGTAAATTAGAATTCACACTTTTAAGAACTGAGCAAATTTTTCTACTTTCGTATCACAAGCACAGGTCTCCTTTAACACAGCTCACTCAGTGGAGTTCTCACACCAAAAATGAAAGGGAACTTTGGGGTTTTGTTCGTGAATACTGAGTGAGGTGCTAAGAAAGTGTCTTTTCAAGACAAGAGTTTTTGACAGAAAGCTGTTCAGCCAATGCTTCCCACTGTATGGGCAGGACAAAGGAAGTCTGAGAAAAGCAGTGAATATGGGTCCCTTGTTTTGGTTTTTCCATACTTTTTCCAGAATGTCAAAGAGCCCAGTGGTAGCTCTTAAAATCTTCACCTTACAACAGTAAGAAGTTACAAATATTCAAGTAAAATGTCAGGATCACTCTATTTCCCTGTAATCACAACAAAATGCCAAATGCATTAGTCAGAATTTCAGGGGTTACAATTTTATCAGGGAAACTTGACAGGTTTGATAAAAAATTCAGAGATAACCAGAGTGACCATTCTTTACACATCTTTCTGCTTCCAATTCTTTCCTTTACCCAAAACAATAATTGCAGCAACACAGAAGTGGCAACAGTTTAACACTGCACAACATCAATCCTTCCTTGGATTAGTATCAAAGAAATAATCTTATCAATCAGTACTTGCTTAGGACAACCTGTGACAGAGATGTGATTAGCACGTGTGATCATTAATCTCATCAGGATGGATGAGAAGACTTTATTGATAAACAATCATATTTTTCATCAGAAGTTTTGTTTTATTTTTCAAGAAGTTTTCTTCTTGAAGAAGAAAAAAACTCACATCCCATCTGGTTTAAAGGATATGGATATAATGCTACTGCAACAAATCCTGCTCAGATCCAAAATCTTACACACTTTAATAGTTCTCCCTGTGCCACATAAATTAGTTCCAGGGGAAAGTCAACTGATACAAAGTGATTTTATAGCAGTGTGACGTTTATAAAAAATTAATATTCTGCTAATTGATTGGCTGGGGGAAAACATGGAGTAATATAGCTAAGTTTGAATTTGATGACAATGCTTGCAGAGTGGAAAAGGCAAAACTCTCTGTGTATCTGACTCAGATTTGCTCAAGTGTATCAGATTTCATCATAGAACAAGGTTTAATCAATCACATCATTCTCCAAATTAAGTTGGCCCTTTCTAGTAACTTTTTTTTAAATAGTTTTTATTATTTCAATCAAATTTGACAAAATGAGCAGAGTTCTTAAAGCATAATATTCTGAAGAGCTTCTCAAAAAATTAACGTTAGAGAGGTGAGGAATTTCACCAGTCCTCAAATCAAGATAAATGCAAGAAGAAAGGAAATACCTTTTAGCTACTACATCTAACACTTCAGTTTTCAAGTATCCTCCTTCATCCCTTCCTACAAGGGGAAAATGACATCAACCTCCCTGCATCTGTAAAATGTCACCTTCCATCCTTGGTCAAATCTGGTCAAACCTTCTCAAAAAAGAGATGTCTGGTTGGCATCTTCCCTTCTTCATAAAAAAGCTTAAAAATACCTCTCAGCTCGACCTTTTTTTTCTTTTTTGGCTCTTTCTTTTCTTTTTTCTTTTTCCCTTTTTTAAATTTCAGCTCATCAAACTCCACAGCAGACCATGCTGACTTTCTTATCACAGCTGTGGTGATTGAGAATGAATGACAAAAATGTAAAATGTGGGTTAGAGTTTACAGTAGACAGGAGAGGGAAAACATTTAAGGAGAGATCTGGCAGGGCTGCAGAAGGCCACAGGCAGGGAAAAGTCTTCTCTGTCTTTTCTTCAAGACTGATTAGAGAGAAAGTACAAAGTATCTCTCAGATCCCCACCAGAAGACTCAATCTGGATGAACTTGGGAGGAAAAAGCTGGCCTAAGAAAGTAATTTATGTTTGTGTCTACAGAACTGAAATAAAATACATACTGTATTTTGAGCATATTAAGTGCATCTTTATAAAAAAATACTTTCATTTCCATACTTTATTTTAATAAAAAAATACTTTTCAATTCCATACTGTGAATGTCACTTTTAAATTGGCTCCAAATAGCTGTGTCTAATGACAAGAGGTTTGTCCTTCACCTACCAAGGAGTCCTGGACCTCTCACTGCCAGACCAGCAGTCAGACCTATGGCTCTGCCCCACTCCACAATTGCATTTTTTCCCAAAATCAGACACATCACAATTTTGCTCTTGCAGGATGTTACAATATGGGCCTGGGGATCCATCTCAGCATCATTTGTGCAGAGCACTTGGGCAAGGTAAAGCAAAGATAACATTAATGCAAATAAAAGCTGTTATTTGCTTTTTGTTTTGTTTTTCTGAAGTGGCTGAAACTGAAATGGGAGATAGCAGAGTTGGTTCATGTCTGAAACACCATCTGAGAGCCCAAAGCAACTCTTTTGTTCAGTTCCTTTCTTCCACTTGGGGCACACATACAAAAGAAAAATAATGTTTTCTATAATTAAGAGGAAAAAATGTTCCTGTGTCATTTTAAAAAATCAACGTATCAACATCACAAAAAAAAAAAATTCTAAGCCTCTGCTGAATCTTCCCCTTTATAACCAGCAGAAAAACTAGAGAAAAGATGTGGGACTGAAAACTTCTGCTGGTTTTCAGCCAGCTGTCTCTCCTCCTATGCTGAAATTATCACTAATACTTTCTGTTAGCTATCAATTTGAAATCTTGTCTAGTCATTTGGGGGGTCTTTTAAAAAATATTTATTATCAATGCATTCTACTGCAACTATCTCTCTCTTTAATTATTTTAAAGATCTAATTTGCATTTCATTTGTTTCATCATAACAAAATCCCATTTATTTAGACTCCTATTACCATGAAACATGCCAAATACTTCAAAATAAATTTACTCAGCTAAGTTATTTTAATAAATGAATGCAATTTGGGCAGATTTTAAAGCAGTCGTAAAGAAAATACTTCAACTGCTCATTACAGCAGTAGCCTATGATGAGCAGGCACATTCTTCCAAAAGTGGAGCTTCAGAGTGATGCCATGTTTGCCAATATTCTGCCTCAATTTGGGAAAGAAACCTTGCAGAACTTTTGATTGATGATTTCCCTTCCATGGTGATTGATGCTGACCTTTCTGCCAAGGTATAAGGTGTCATTTTCAGACCAGAGACTCCTTCCCTCAACATCCAGCAGTAAGTTAATAATAATATTTTCACGTGCACTAAGCACAGCATCCACAGCATCCTGTAATATTTTGCATTTTCAGCTTCAACTCTTTTTCCACCTTATCACATATTCTCAGGTCAATACTTTATGTTTTCCCTTTTTTTCCCCCAAGAGGAATTCATGATGCTAATGAACACTTAGAAAATAAAACCCACATATTAAGTGTTCTCTCATCCCACCAATAAAATGACACCTCAGAGTCACTGGTTTAGCATCCTGGAAATCACTGAGGGATTATTCCACTTGACACTGTGTGGGTGTATTACACATTATTAGACTTGAAGCAACACACATCATAGGTTTAAACAGAACAGAACATCATTTTTATCTTTGTTTTGTCTACACAAGCCAGTTGATGCAGGACAACTGATGACTTCCAAACCCACAGAGTAGACAAAGGCACTCTTATTTCAGGAGCTAGGATTACCAAATTACCTGAAAATTTTGCAGAACTACATGTTTGCCCAGAAAAAAACCAGCAAAAGCATCCACTAGCACTGTTTCACCACCTCCTGAAATTTGTCATAACTAAAAATAATGTTAAAAATTTATACTTCAGAAAACAAGTTGAAATTATACTTTCTTCTTCTAGTTCTTAGGACAACTGATTTTCAAATAAGAAAGGAAATACTGTTTTCTCTAAGCTCATGCCACCCTTCACACGAATGACACAATTTGCAACAGGTCCACAAGGCTGAAACACGGCAATAAAACCTCCCTGAGCCCTCCCTGAATATCCAGGGTTTATCAGAAGTGTTAAGAACTGAACTGCTTCCTCAAAAAACAGTATTTCTTTATCTTGTCCCTTTCTGACAATTTAGGATGCAAAGAACACAGTGGCCTCTGCAATAATCCCCTTTTCTGTGCTAAGCAAAGCTGCCAGGGCAAATGCAGACTTGCTGCTTTCCCTCTGACACCCCAAACTGATAAATGGGTAGGATTTTTTTCTGCAGCTTTTTAAAACTGTGGTTGCATTTGACACTTGCTTCAAGACCAGGGGCACTCACAGCCCCCCTCTTCCACCTTAGCTCATCACAGAGCCCCAAACAGGAGCTAACACTGGAGCTTAGGAAAGACTGAATTAATGTATACGAGAACCACCTGCTTTATGTCTCCAAATCTTTCAGCTTAATCAGACCCCAGGGCAACACTGCTTAATGTCAAAATTAACCACTCCCTTTTCTACCAAAATCCTCAGTAAAATACATCAGTGGTCTGAAACCAATGAATAAAACCTATTTCTATTATTAATGTATATCTCATCCATTTCTATTGCCATCAACATTTGAAAACTTTTTCCTTTTTACTTTTTTTTCCCCTTGTAAGAGCACACATTTCCTAGGAGTGCAAACACTGACAAATTTAAGGTAAAACCAATGAAAAATAGATGAACACATAATATAATGGAACATCCACTGGGACGAGTACAAAAAGATTTATATTTTATTTATATTTTATGAGTGAGAAGATTTTGCTATTTGCTTTGGGAAGCAGGAGAAGCACTTACAATGCCTCCTAAAACCAGCACAAATGGAACAGCAAGAGCCTGAACCAGCTCCCACATTCCTACACCATCCCCTGACTTTACGGAATATTGTTTTTACTTCTACTGATGCTTACTCCAAGTAACATCACTTTAAGCTCCTAAAATAAATAGCACACACCTGTTAACAAACTATGCATCTTCCAGTGTAAATATGAAGGATTTCTCAGACTCTCATTCCAAACTGAAACTCTTATTACTATGGCTTCATAAAAATGAATGTTAAAAAAAAATTAACATAATAAAATATATGTTAAAACATATATTGTCTACTGCAGGCATGAGGATCATGCAGCAGTGTGGGGAAATCCATCCTCTTGCACTAAGTGCCAAGGTGTGATTGAAATCAGAGGTCACTGAGGTCAAAGCTCAGGTACATTAATTCAGGAATAGGGAAACCAGCCAGTCCAGCACAGTAATCTAAAGCTGATTTCACTGATATTTAGGCAATTAGAGATTTTAAAAAAGCTTTCAAATACTTTTGCAGACATTAACAGAGAACTCTGTACGTGTGTTGTACTATCATGTCCTTAACTGGTGATGACACCAGAATAAATCTGGGAGTGGTACTGAGCCCTCTGTCAGTGGTGAAAATTTGAAACTGAAAACAACAAAAAATACACTTTTAAGTGTTTGAAGGGAAAGAAAGGCCAGACTTTGTGCCAAGCCTGCTGAGCAGGGTATACAAGTAAAACACAGGTGGCACAGGAAAAATCATCACTCAGGAGTTCAACATCAGAATGCTCTGATGGAAACCAATCAGTTGAACGTGAACCCACTGAAGATACCCCTAGTAAGACCAAATTTAACAGTGGTTGTTAACCTCCAATTCTGAAGGCAAACTCTGCCATGATAACCATTCTATTTTTCTATACTGTGAAGCAGACACAAACTACGTGTACAAGGTTTAAAATATTGACAGTTCTATAAAGGTTTCCAGCTTTTAAATATTTTTTTTCTCAGTACAGAATACGTTGGTTACTTGACACCAAAATAAAATCACCCCTGTTGACCTTTACATGCTGCTTTGCACACCAGCAACAATCAAGGACCTCAAAAACTCAGCATTATCCACTGAATATTCTGACCAAAACATAGGAACTTCAGCCACTACTGAGATATTGTTGAAAGAAGTTAAAAAGTAACTCAAAACAATTGATGGATGACTTTGTGAACTTCCACGGTACTTAAACAAGGACAGATCTTGTTGGAATTCTTCTCTAAAGTAAGGGTTGCTTTGTACAAGGAAATGAACTGATCATTGACCACAACAGAGAGGAGAATCTTCTTCTTTTTTTTTTTTTTTTTTTTTTTTTTTTTTTTTTTTTTCCCCTGAAAGTCTCCTGTTAAATTTCTTGTCTTGGATGAAATATTACTGTAGCAAATTGTGAAATTGCAAGAACATGCTGCAGTAATCAAAGCCCAGTTCGCTGCAGGAGCTAGCAGGGAAAGCAAGGATGAAAACAATTGCAAAGGCTGAAGTGAGACAGGACACAACCCTCGGAATTTCTGGTGGAATTACTGCCAATTTTCCTACAATATGAGCTAGAAAAATTTAATTTAAGGTCATTTCCAAACCAAACCATTCCATGATTCCATGGCATTGCAGGTTCACTCTCACACCAATGTCTGTACACTGGACTTGGCTGCAGACGCAGGAGACCAAATGAGATTATCACTCACTAAGATTCTGAATGAAATTAAGATGTTTCCAAATAATTTTAAATGAGAGTAGGGAGCTTGTTGGTTTAACACCAGCATGTTCTGACTGTGAAACAGCTGCCTTTCCTTAACTTTAAAAACGCAGGAGAAAATGAATGTTAAATTGAGCATGTTATATAAAAAATATAATTTTGTTGACACCAGCTTCCTCAGCTAGGCATGTGCCTAGATTTATGCCCTGGACTAAACCACTACCTTGAACATCATTTGATAAATTTATCAAACTTGTTAAAATTGATGGAAAATTATTGAAGAAATGCCAAATGAGGCAAGGATAATCTGAAAGCTGAAGTTTGGGTATTATCACTTGCTGTTTCACTCTACAGGCTACACAAAGCATGGTTCAGCAGGGCCTCTTTGTGCCCTTTTCACCCTTATATCCCTACATGGTCACTCATGTGGGTTTGTAAAACATTTCAGTAGGAACTGATTCTTGATGCTATGCATATTTCCATTTTCAACTTCAATTCTGTCTGCTCAGTTCCTGAAAGAGGAAGAATGGGCAAAAAAAATGTAGGCATCCAAATTATTTTTAGTCTGGACACAGAAAGCAGTAGTGCAGAGAAGATAAGCTCTCCTGGTATGTCATGAAAGAATTTGGCGCAGACAGAAAAAGTAAAATACACAGCCTAAAGAAATACCTTTTGTGAAAGTTTTGCTGCAGTTACAGCCTGCCTAGAGCCCACAAAAAAACCCCAAGACAACACAAGTCAGAGCAGCTCAGTGTGCACCAGGAGAAGATGCCTGAATGAGCATCTCTAAGAAAGAAGAGTTCACTCGCGTGTGAGACTGCTTCTAGTTTTAATTCTGATTTTATTATAGGTCTCCTTTAGGATCTGTCCATACAGTTCTGTGTCCCATTTATGCACAGGGTAAAAGGAACTACACTGTCAAACAGTGATTTATAAATTAGGGAAGTAGTGGGAGATTTCCCTAAGGTCAATTTTCCTGCAAGAAATATAAAGGCAAAAGCAATTTTTCCAATTAAATGAGAGAAGGGCTGCTCTTGGAGGATAAGGAATAGAACGAGGAGCTGGCAGATAAGGATTCTACTGCTCTGCTCCTGATTCCTCGGAGCAGAATTTGGGAAGTTTTTGACATCACATCAGAATTTTCCCTCAGAAAATATCAGCAGAACCCCAGAAGGACTCAAGGTCTGGATATTCCCAGCTTATCAAGGAGGTTGATTGAGACACTGTGCAACCTAAAGGCTCTCTGATAATATTGGATTGATGCTGTACAATTATTAAATGAAAATGGCTGCGCCATTAAGAGCTCTCTCAATATGAAGCACTTATTACATGTAATTAAACATGTATGTTTTTAATACACTTTCCATGGTATGGCTTGCACTAACATCTACCAGGTATGCTTGACAGCCAGAGCAGGTACAGAACTGAAATCCAGCAAAATGAACCTAGACTGAGTCTATCCTGTGGTATTTTTAATAGAGAAAATGGCTTTGTTTCACTTTCTTTCCTAAGTAGAACAGGAAATACAAAAAATTTGAGAGATGTAACTAAAAAAAACCACAAGGGAACTTGACTCAGTGTGTGTATCACTTTACACATTGTTTTTAATGAATGTTTGGTAAAAAATGTTTTCACTGAAAATTACTTTTCTGGATAGAGTTTTACATTTTGTACTTTCCTGTAACTACACAAGGAACTGCAACAAACACTGGTGCCCACTCACCCAGCCAGAATTAGTGGAAAATTAAATATAAAGTACATAGTGAGCAGGGGGAAATATAGCCAATCTCCTCTTCTGAAACAAGGCTCTATGACTAAATTGGAATGTAGAAGAAAAAGCAGTGAAAAATAAAATTCTTCAGAAAATAATCAAAATAAGTCATATATATATATAAATGTATAATATTTGGGTTTTTTTAAAGGCATTTCAAAATATATTTTTTTAAATTCTATATGAACATAAACATGCATAATGTTTTGTTTAAAGAGAGCAGTTTTTAAAATATTTATAGTTATTAGAGGGGAGAAAAAAGTTTTCAGAAAAAAAGTCTCCCTGGGATTAAATGCTTGTTAATCAATTTGATTTGTATTTTCAAAAGCACTTGTACTAGCCATGTATAGATAAATTGCCAAATTAGAATGAGAAGTCGGTTAAATTCAAATGGATTTTTGCAATTAAGAGCAAAGAAAATTAATCAGCCCAATACATACAATCCTCAATACTGTTCCAAAATTCAGAGATACAGCTAATAAATTTCCACATTCTTCTCTTCCAAACATTTTTTAACTCATGGAACGGCAATCCACAACTGCAAGTGGCCCTTACGGGAAACTGTGTCGACACATGAAAACTAATTTTCCATTATCTCACCAGGGGGCAAATGCCACAGCATCTAGCATCATGAATAACCTGACATTTCTGCACCAAAATCAGATCACTGCTTGTTTTCCATCAGCATCATCACCACAAAGTTCTTGAGCAGATGAGCTACACAGGATATTCTTCAGGCATCACACCAAGTTAAAATCAACATGAAAGGTTACAGTCAAGAAAGTTTCTGTCTTCCCGAGCACAAACGTCTTTTCAAGCCTCTCTGCATTACAGGAAAACCGAAAGCAATGTCTGTAGCTAAAGGCCCACTCTGAAAATCTTAAAATAAAATGTATAATATGAAACTGGTAATTGTTCTTATGGCAGAATTATGTTGAGGTTGATAAGTATAGCTAAAAGTCATCCTTGTATGCCTGAGAAGTCTTGGATGTTCCCCTGCCTAGAGATCAAAAGACAGGGCCAACATTATCAGCTTCTGCAGAATTTTACATTTCTGTTGAAATAAGCAACTGTTGTGTTCCTCTTGGGTTGAAAGAAATCTCTTAGAAATCTGCATCATAACTCAAGTTCTCCTGGATCTGGTGCTGGTCACACTTTGGCTCAAAAGGAGCACTGTGCATTAAATTATATTGAGAAGGTAAAAAGTGGGGGGTTTCCAAACTTTATTTGGGATGTTAAACATCACCTCATTCCAGCCCTCTGCCATGGGCAGGGACACCTTCCACTATCCCAGGTTGCTCCAATCCTATCCTATCCCATCTTGGACACTTCCAGGGTGTCACCAAAGTGAAAACCAGAAGAGTCTGCTCCAAGTGCTGCACTGGGCAGTGCACAAGGAGAGCTGTGATTGGCTTTGACCAGAGGAAAAAAATTACATTTTTAAATTTCTTCCCTTCTTTTTGTCCTTTCAGAGCAGCCTTCAGACCACAAGCATAACAACTTGTGAATCAAAAACTCACTGAGGCATTTCTCTCACATCTAATTTTATCAAATATGGTG
Organism: Vireo altiloquus; assembly: GCA_013396875.1. Taxonomy (NCBI): domain Eukaryota; kingdom Metazoa; phylum Chordata; class Aves; order Passeriformes; family Vireonidae; genus Vireo; species Vireo altiloquus. The sequence goes on along the minus strand of VZRF01010368.1, from coordinate 624,339 downwards.
ACTTTATTATAATAAAAGTATTGAATGAAATTGCTGAATGACCTGACTTAACTACAAAGATTTTCAGAAACACCTAGAACAGAATTTTTGTCTCAAGATCATATCTTTCATTCTTAGCTTTTTAATTTAATCTAAAATGCAAGCAGACTGATTTTTATTTTATTTGCCCTTTTGTCAGGGATCTTAAATCTGTATCAATCAACCTCTTCCAATTATTTCCCCTCTCCTTAAAGCAGAATTACCATTTATGATTTTTTCTGCATCACATATGATTTCAGATTTCATAACACATGGAAATATTCAACTGATTTTTCCTTCCCTGCAATTGTAAATCATATACTGCTGTCTGTGTGACTTTCCTATTTTTCTGCTCAGCATTTCTCCATGTTAAACCTTTTGAAGCTAATTTTTGACATTAAGATGAGCTGTTTTTTCTAACAGCCTCTGTCATTGAAGAGAACAACAAAAATTTTCACCTCAGGGTAATTTGGGCCAATGGAATTAAAGAGCTACAAAACAATTTCAAGGAACACAAGTCAGCATAAGTGTCATTATTATGAATGGTGAAGAAAACAAATTGGGGAGAGGGAGATGAGGAAAGATCGAGTCCTTAATTCTGGATTGCAATGAAACATTAAAATTCTTTCTGAGGTGAAGGGTGATCCCTGCTTGTTCACTGGGGCTGATGAATGCCACCAATTTTGGTTCAGCTTCACTTTGCTAAAGGGCTTTGAGAAAATTTCAGTAACAAAAACCACAGCAATAATGTCATAATGGCTCTTTTCTCTTTCTGAGCTGGAAAATCACAAGGGTGTATAATAAAATTCAGCAAAGAGGGAAGCGTACTTCAGGTGACCCAGGGACGATCATTCAAGAAACAGGTTATTGAAAAGCATTGTATTACCAGCCTTGGTAGTGCATGCATTATTTAGATAAACTCACTTCATTTACCTCCAAATGTTATACAATTCATGTGCATAGCACAAGAATTTATAAGCTAATTTGCTGACTTTATTTATCACTGTTTGCATGGAAAGGACCACATCAGTTTGTTCACCCATGGATTCAGAGTTTGGGGAGAAAATGTTTATTTTATGGCGGCTCAGTTAAAGGTTTTCAGGAAAAAAACAGTAAATTATCCTAATTATTCTATTTTTAAAATACTAAAACAAATCAAGTAGAAATCCCTTCAGCAACCTGTTGCCAGTTTAGAACTCAAGGTCCATGCTCCTGCTCTCTTCAGCACTGCTTTCCCATTTATCCTTCGTCACTTATCTCCGGCATGCTTAAGAATACTGAAATACCACGAATAAAAGACAATTCTAACCAAAGATATGAAGTCCCAGCACTGTCCAAGGTGCCAGTAATACAAAGAGCTATTTCTTTACACTGTTGCTAATTTCCTATTTAGTTTTAGACATTTTTATTAATTCTCAACAGCCATACATCAGACTTTGACAAAGATGGTAGATGTACCTTACAGGATTTATGAACTACTCTTTTTGAAATGTTTGTAGAATTCAGTGCAAAGCTTAATTACACAATACAGAAGTTTTAATCAACACATTATGAATTTTAGACATTTGCAAAGCAGCTAGTTAGAGCATATATTCATCCCTTAAGGAATTGCTTATTGCAGAGTAACCAAAAAATTCATGATACTTAATTACTTTCTAAAAAAGAAAGACAAAAAAAAGTTCTTCCTTTGAAATATTAATTAGCTTCAATATTTCTTTAGGGCCTTTTTACCTCTTTCTGATACTCTAGATTGTTCCATTTAGTGAAAAGCCAAAATGCAACAGCAACAAGTAAGTATTTATCCTGCCTTTGGCCTGGGAAGGGACAGAGGTGGGAGTTGGGTTGTAGGAATGAGGGAAACCTGGTGGAGGCTGTATCCCACCCAATGCAGTATCAGGCTACCTTGTGCTCTCACAACTACTTTATGCTGGGTTATTTACACTTAAACACACAAGATATGAACTGAAAGAGCTGCTCCCCCCTCAAATGTGACTCAGAATCCTTCATGTCCACAAAGGTCCTGAGGCTGGAGATGCTTCACAAAACCAGCAAGTTACAACTGCAATGCATCCTCTTCTCTTTTCTCATTTTTTTTTTTTAATATATGGCTTTAATATAAACATATTCAAACTTTAATTTGGCTGGGATGGTAAATAGCAGTGCACCATAATCAACTGTTATTATGAAGAATGAGTTGCCCATAATCTGTGTAATAGAACTCTCTCCTGCTAATCTGTCAAGCACTTTGCCAAGGATGCTGCAGGGACACTAAAAGCACCAGTCCCACTGCCACAGGATTTCTACTCAGGATGGAAGCACCTGCTGGAATAAGGGGAGAATATGATTTGTTACAAACAACAGATTTCATCTCTTGAAAATAAAAGTCACAACAGAGCAAAGCTCTTTTCTGTTGATCCATTTTTCTACCATCGTTAACATATGAAAGCTGTGAGGTTTGCAGCTACCCAGAGCTGGGCCCCAGCATAAGCTTCTCCCTGAACTTCAGTTCTTGACAGGCAAATCAAGAATGGATGATTTGACTGGAATGTGACACTGCACACAGGTCTGAAGAGAAGCCACAGAAGTAAGTGCACAGTCCACTGAAACCACACCTTGTCGATCAGCTTCTCAGATTGTTCCGAAAATCTTTTGATTAGCCAACATCAAATTCTTTCAAAAATTCATTGAGAATTCACACTTTTTCCTCTTTGAACTCTGGAGGAATTATCTCCAAGCAACAAAATCATATTGTCCCTGCCAGAAAGGCAAAACCAAAAAACAACCCAGCACTTCTATACTGCTCATAACACTGCAACATTTATGAACCAGTGAGCTTTAGTGAAAGCTGCAGCATTCAGCTTTTCCATGAAACACGATGAGCTTACCATAAATTGCAGCCACGTTTCTCCTAGAGGGATATGAGAAAGTCTATTTATGGAATATTCAGTAAGTGGATGCAGGGTGAAAATATCACTTGTTTCTTCAAAAGACTAAATTACCAAGTTTCTGTATCCTGGATTCCACAATCTTTCCTTCCCCTCCAAATTTTAACTTCTTTTGCACAAACACAGAGTTATCATATAAATTAAACTGACCTACAGACAGCCTTTGTGCATTTTTTGTGCATGTAAACATTATCAATAAAAACATATAAAACTGTGTCTAGAAATATAAACAGCAGCAAAGATGTTTTATGGAAAAATGTGAAAGCAGGGACAAAAAATATGAACATCCTCAAATGAATACAAGGATGATCAGGGTAAAGGACCAAAGACCACTAAATCTTGAAAATTCCCAATTTACCTTGGCCAATTTGATTTAGCTGGTAGGAACATGTGCCACAGTGTGACAACCATAAGATAATAATTAGCAATTATAAGTAATAAGTAATAACATAAGGTAATAATAAGGTAATAATTGTTCACCCAGAATTTATTACATGCTAAAATCCTATTTTTCCAAGGAAATCAAACATCCAATAGTCTCATGTTTTACTTTAGCTTGATATATACAAAAGTTCTATGTTCCTGGACAAGGAGGGTATAATTTTAATTTTTTTTTCATAAAAAATAGAAAAGAATGTGCATAACTGGGGGCCAAAAGCCCTTTTCCTACAACATCAGGCACTTGAGCCTAGCTAAAAGCAGAGACTAATAGTCAGTAGTGTATTTAAGTCAGGGATCCAAATATTGCAAGAGCTGAAACAAACGAATTACTGTCTTCAACAGACAATTAAAATTTTTAAAATCATCTGTTTGGAAAGGTCTGAGGCTGTTATGTGCCTTTTCTCTCTTGGAATGATAAAAAAAAGCCACCAGCTGATAGTGTGTTCTACCATTGGTTCTATTATTAAGCCATGCAAAGAGTCACTGGCAATTATTACTTATTTTATTTTAGACATCAGTACAGAAACGTAGCTGGAAGAAGTTCTTTTCAAGCAGTTCTCTCAGTCTGTCCTGACAGATAAAATGCAGCCATCTTCCCAAAGAAAGTGTGTGGGTTTTCAATACCTTGAAAGGTCAACATTCTCACAAAATTAAGTTCTTAGAAATTCTGGTGTTATTTCGTGGAAGGAAAACCTAAATAATAATAGCATAATGAAGTTAGCTTGGGAACAAGCTTCCAGGAAAGAATCAACTCTCTAAAGAAAATATTAGAGAAAAAATATTAAAATACCTGAGATGGAGATTTTGATAGGAAGCATTCTCAAAGTGCCCAGGAAAAATGGGAATTAAAATACATAAAAAGCTATTACATGTACTGCACAACTTATTTATACATATTAATACACACTGCAGCAGTACACACCCAGATTTCAGGGTGTGAAAAATACAAACACGTAACTGTAAATACCACAAAATTGGCTAATGGGCTCAAGTAAATCTGAATTATTTTCATGTATATGTGCTGATCAGTAGGATAAGCACTAAATACAAATGCTGGTTTGGATTAAGGCTTATTTTGTGGGGTTCTTTTAAAATAAAGATCATGTTGTCACACTTCCAAAATGGTGCCATATACTTTAGCAGATGAAATTACATGAGGAGAAAACAGTTATCTATCAACAAGGCTTCCTGTGTGAACCTTGCACCTTTTTAACACCTTAAACTAAGGCAACAGATTCTGAGTTCCCGTTCTAGAAACACTTTATAACTCTCCTAACTTGTTTTCCCTTTCCTCACCACAACCCTAAGTCCTTCCTCTCACCTTAAATTCTAAATATAAATAATGTAACCACTGAAGAAAAGCTTCAGTGCATGTAAGAGGCCTCTGCAGAGATCTGTGAGGAAGTTAACTGGGAGAGTTAGAGTGGAAACATGGAATCAAACCTGGCTCTAGTGCATGTGTTGGCATTGGGAAGTTACAAAACAATGATGATACCACTCCTGCCTGACTTGGCATCTCTTTTTAAGAACAAGACTGGCCCTGCTCTGAGTGGAGTCTGGAATGGATGATGGCACAGGTCCAGTCCACCTACATTCTCCAAAACTTCAATAGCTCACTCACAATGCCCCTTTCAACGAAACTAAACCAAACCAACCTCTCCAAAGCATCAAAACAGATTTACAATAAAGGTAGAAGGCAAAAACAGATGTTCTGAGATGTGGAACTACAAGCTTTTGTTCAGAAATTTATTCCTTCCTTTTCACTCCTTTTTACTTTACTACTTTTAGTCTAAATGCTATATTCTGAAACTATGGGTTTATGGTATTTAGGTGTATTTGCAAAGCACTTTGAAAGTGAAATGTAACTGCTAGGAGGGATTTTTAAATTATAAACTATCTATTAAAATTGTAATACATGGTATTTTTCATTTTTATTTATTCCTGCTCCAAAATATGCAGTGAGAGTGTTAAATGAAAGAATGTTACAGTGCAGTCTCTACACAACATAGAGAAGAAGGTTTAGATTAGAGATTAGGAAGAAATTCTTTACTATGACAGTGGTGAGGCCCTGGCACAGGTTGCCCAGAGAAGCTGGGGCTGCTCCATCCCTGGAAGTGTCCAAGGCCAAAGAGATCAGGGCTTGGAGCAACCTGGGATAGTGGAAGGGGTCCCTGCCCCTGGCAGGGGGAGTGGAATGAGAAGAGATTTAAAGTCCCATCCAACCCAAACCATTCTATGATTCTATGATTCTGCAATCCTAAGAAATTAGAAACACTATAGATACTAAATAAAGTGTTTCCATCTGCAATTCACAGCAAACTTCATACACAAATAACAACTATACAAACCTCCATAACCTCCCACATCATTATGTGGGTATCAAATTTAACTCCAATTCTGTATTTCCAACCCTCTGGGACAAAGCAGAAACATCTGTCTTTATTTCAGCTGCCAGTCTAACAGTATGATTTAAGATAAATCACCCTCTATGAATAATTAATACTGCTTTCTCAGTTAGATTTGTGATTATTAAGTCATTATGTGTTTGTTTTCAGTGATGATTAATCTGTTTTCCCTTCTCGTGCTTAGTCACACAACTCTGGAGGAAAACGAAACCCTTGGATAACTTGCAAATTCTGGTTAGAACTGAGCAGTCAGTTCTTAAGAGCCTTGAATTTCAAAATATCCTGCTGAAAAGGCACACAGACCAAAGGATATTCTGCAATGGGGTTTCATGCACAGAGAAAGAACCCTGGGTTATAAATTACCCCAGCACTGGAAGGTGTTGAGGTTGGCACACTGAAGCCCAGGGCATCGATCATAAACCAACAGTTTTTAATGAGGATCACATAAAGTAAAGGGTTGGGAAAGGAAGGAAGGAAATTCCATGTCCTTAGCAATCCATCTCCTGTCTCTTTTTGGGAACAGAGGATCTGATTCTGCAATGCTCCAAGCAATCAAGGTAATCATCCCACCAGCCATTCCAATCACTGATGCCACAGAAAACTACTGACCTTTCTCATTGGGTTTGTCTTCTGGGGGACTGCTCTGCCAAATCAGTACAGAGAAGCTGCGACAAACTAGGTAGTAAAAATACACAAAGTAATTGGGAAAATAATCTGGAGGAAGACTTGGCAATGATGGGTGAAAACTGTTTCCGGAGAGATTGACTCCTTAATCTGTCTTAGCCTGCAGCAATTCAAACACCAGAGTCAAAATCCAGTGCACAACTGGGAAGTGGGGGATGCACAGAGACTGTAGCAGTCCTCATCCTGGCTCAATAAAAAATCCTCTTCAAACTACACTGGAGGAAGGAGAAGGAAAGCAGCAGGCTGCAGGGTCAGGAAGACACTGGGAATTTTACATCACGTCTGACGTTCCTCTGAGCTTTGATAAAGAACTGGAGCTTGGAATAAATTGAGCACAGATTTGTGGATCCTCTAACTACAATTAAAAGTAAAACCTCTACCTAGAGGTGGCTTTTTGCAATTCCAAGATCAGGAAGGCCTTTGGATAGAAATATTGCTGTGGTGCTGAGGGGGATATTTAGAAGTCCTCTGATTCAAAAGGACAGAAGCCTAATGCCACCTCATTGCCAAGGCATGGGCAGGTAAATGGAAGAACAAAATAAGATCTGCCAAAAAGCCAAACCACAACTGAAAGGACTGGTCTTATACACAGAACTAAAGATAATGACAGCAGGTCAGTGCAAAAAACATTTGCTTTGCTTATTAATGAGGGATGTTGGCAGAAGCAAAGTACAGTTACATAGTTTCAGTTTAATCTCAAAACGAGTGTGAAAGTCACAGGTTATTAAAAACCCTGAACAGGACACTCTGTTCTGACCAATCATTTCCTAGGCTTTATTCCCACCGTTCACTCCCAGTGCTTTTTCAGCCAGTATAATGAGTCATTCACTGGTTAAACCAAGAGACTGCGAGACTGAGCTTCCCACTATATTACTGTCTTATTTTGTAGCCTGAGGCAAAGTAATGATCTTTTCTCAGCCTGTCTATATGTAATATGCACATTATGCTTCTCACAGGGATATGATTCGTTCACTGATGATAAAAAACATTTTGGTGTTCTCAGAAAAACAGCATCATAAATCCACAAGAGGTAAGCAGCAGGGGAAAAACAACTGTCTTCCCATACCAGTGCAGCTGGACAATTTAAAAGTTGCAACAAACTTTTTACCTAGCATTTTACCATTCTCAGTTATCAAGTTCTTCAAGATTTTTAATGGTTTTTTTTTTTTTTTAATCTTCCCAAGAGAGCTTCCAGCCTTATAACGTTGGCCAGAAGAGGAAAGTCAGAAGTTCACCCTGCCCTCAGAGAAAGATATTCATTTGACTAATTCAGGACTTCCAATCTGGAGCCAGAAGGGATGAGATCTTCCACATCATCCCATGAATCCTGAGAGAACAGGAACAGCAAGACTTGAGCTCTGCCAGCTTGGGAGGACCACACAAGCCCAAAAAGCTGAGGAAGATGCTGTAGAGAATCTCCGACAAGCTGAGTCGGAAATCTGGAGTGGGAGAAAGAGTTCAGGAAAGCAGCCAGATAAAATGGAGAAGACAGAATTTGCTTCTGCAGTTAAAAGACTTGCTCATTTATTTTATCAAAATTCCACTGGAGCCTTGATCAGCAATGTAGTTGCAGAGACTGATAATGAAATTTCTTCAGATATACACAGTATGAAAGAGGAGTTCCAGCAGTTCTGCAGGAGAATTTTGCAACTTTTTTGGGGGGGTACTAGTAGGAAATGTGACCTGTAAAGGATTTTATCTGCTCACAGAGTCATGTTTCTAGCTCATATTTCACTTTGTTCTTAGATGTAAAGCATGATGTCCAAATTAGACATCTTCATAAGCTTTGCTCCCCCACATCATACCAACATCCTCCTTCCATGTTTTTAAAAACCTGTTTGAATTATTCACTGTACAGTTCTGAGTCTCAGAGTTATTGGGTGAAACAACAAAATTATCCTTTAATCTTCAACTTTTACTCCTTAGGAACAGATTGATTATGTTAGAAGTCACAGGTATTCCCTTCAGAAGTGTTGAGGAATGTTTTGGCCTACTGAAATACAACTTGGCAGAAACATAGATTTTCCTAATGAAGTCTTGGCTTATTTACCTATATTTATCTTGAACACAATGCAGAAGAATTCTGTGAATTAACAAAACCAGTACATGTTTCTATGTAGCTCCTTAGGCCTCTGTATGGAAGAAGGCTGTAGGTGTATTTATGCAGCAAACAAATTACATATGTGGGCAGGCAATAGTAACAGTACCTTTTATCACATCTCACCTGCACTTCCAGCATGTCAACAGCACACAGGTGAGAATCTTGAACAAAGAGGAAGACTTTACATTGAGATTTATTCATTTAATTGACAACAGGAACAACAAAGTTCATTTCCAGCAATGTTTTACCCTTTAAGTAACCCAATTTAGATTTTGTCAACATGAATCACATTGGATCCCAAATGCTGAAACACTACACAGAGAGAGATGCAGTCAGACAAGGCAACCTTACAGGTCTTAAATCCTTACAAATCTTGAATGACACCCAACCACAAGCAGGAAGCCACAGCAAAAATGAGTCTCAAGACTCTTCCAGAGATTCATGAGAGCTTTAAACAGACAATAAAACACATCAGCACTTAGACTTACCATCTACCAGCAGCAAGTCATTAGCTGCAAATGAAATACACCCCCTTAACAAATAGGACTGGAATCACAAGTCATCCTGGCTTTGTATGAGGGAGACAGCATTAGCATCGACAAGACTCTCGAAACAAGCAAATTTAAAGGACAGGACAATTAAAATGTTAACCACTGCCTGCAGCCTTATTTGCAAAAGTGTTCCCAGGATTGCCACCATCAAACAACTGCTGCCTCAGATTGGAGTGAAGTGCCAAGGCCTTGCACTTTGTTTTAATTTGAACTGGATCTACAGCATAGGCTGAGTATATACAATAAACTGAAGTCACAGATTAACTGAAGTAGATAAACTGAACTCCTCAGACACTGCTCTGTAATAAACAAAAAAGTGCAGCTGAAAAGTTGACACCCTTTGATGTACACACACAGCTTTGCACTGGTCTCCCCCCACCTGCTGAAACAACCCAATCTGTCTCTAATAACAATCCTTGATATTTCAGATGTTGTGACAAGATTTAAACTCAGATTCCTAAACTGGAACTTCAGCTGTGTCAGGAACCATTAATCCTTTTATAGAGTAACCAGGAATCAAATCCATTTTATGATGACAGACTGCAAATAAAGGGACTTTGAGGGCCATCAAACATGCCAAGACCATTGCTACAAGATGTAACATAGGTATATGAGGTCAGAATTAGGTCACATTTTCATATTTCATAAGGTTTGCCAAGTTCCAAATTAGAGGCAATCACATAAATCTCAAAACATGACCATAAGATAAAAATTCCCCTTGGTTAACAAACTAATGAAGACGAGTATACAAGTCTCAGATAAAGCAGAAAGGAGAACAGATACAACCTCCCTCAGATAAAGGAAATCATTCAGAGAACAGTAATTATAGGCAAGTATTTTTGTCTTCACTACAGACACAGCTTTGACATTTCCACTCTCTCACAGAAACTATGTATTTAAAGTATGAAACCAGTAAAAGACAACTGGCAATTGCTGCATGTTCATTGACTCTATGTCAATACAGGCTGGAAAGTCTTTCTGATTATTTTTAACCTATCTCTGCACAAGAAAGAAATTCAGGGTAGAATTTAGTGATAACAAAGTGTTCTAGCAACTGACTTGCACTGAATTTTACAAATTTACAGTGAAGTTGAATGTCAATAGATACTAAAATTTACCAGTCTTCAGTTTCAGGCCAAGGCACAGCCAAGCAGGAGCATTCACCCACTGGACTCCAAAAGACCTGCCTTTGTTTTCACTAACCAAAAACACCAAAGGTAAAAAAAGAAATTAAAATCCCTTTGTTTTTCACAGAAATAATTGTCTAATAAAGCAAATTGGGTGGCATGTGAACAGATAACTGTGAGAACAGCAACTATGGGGGGGAAAAAAAAAGGATGTCATAGTGATTGTAAAATTTCAACCAAGACACAATCACTAAAGTAATTACAATTGGTCTAAACCCTAACAGGAGTGAAACAGTCTAAGAAAACAAGAGAGAATGCAAACCAACACGGGATTGCACAGTACTAATAAGTACAAAAAGCATCAAGACTAACTAGGGAGGTGGAGGAAAACTCACAGCAATACTGCAGCAGCTAGAACAGCAAAATCATTTGCATTTTCAAAGAAAATGAACATTATTTTATCAGTCTGTGACCCAGTACTTACTTTTTTTCCCCACAAACACCTGGGCTGTGAAAACATATGAATCTGTAATAAATGTGAAAGCTATAAACAAATAACATATTATTCTGCAGTTAAGATCATGGGTTATGAGTTTATGTAACTTTTTATCATGTTCTCTGCTGATTCTTTTTGTAGTCCTAATGAGTCTCTCTCCACCTATTGTCCCCATTCCTCTGACTGGCTCCTGTTTCACATGATGGTAAAACTGAATCAAGAGCTGCCTCCTGCCCTCCTCTTTGTCCACCCCAGGGGGTGCAGGACACACTGACTCAACCTCGCAGCCTGATCCGACCCAAAACCAGAAGCTGTTATTTTTTTCTGGTTTGGTTTTGGTTTTTTTTTCCCTGCTGTTTTAGTGAGTTGAAGTTGGCAGTCACTGTGCCATGAAGTGACACAGCCAGAAATACCTGAGTTTCTTTCACATAAGAGTGAGAGATGAGAGATAATGGGACTAAGCAACATCTGGCAGTTTTGATAGGAACAAGCCATTACTGCCTTGTCTTTTCACTCTCCCTTTCTCTGTCTTTCCCTTCAGCCAATGCCCATTTACCTAAATCTCATTCAGTTGTGAAAGAAAATAATAGTAGAATTGAGATCCCTTCAGTTTCCCCAATTCTTTTTTGACAATCTTAAATTCTTGGTTTATTTATGTACTGGGGACAAGAGCTGCCTGTTAATGTGTGCTCACTCTGTGCCTGGCAGAGGGAACAATTTATCAAGTTATAACCACATGGATTTAGCCAAATACTGCATATACTGAAAGCTCGAGGAAGATGGTGCTAAAAACTGGCTTGGGTATGCAGAAAGAGTAGAATTAAAATAATTTCCTGATATGAAAGGAACTGCTTTAAAAGATATGGGATAATGGACTCCATGTGTCAGAAGACAGGAACCTTCAGCAGCAAGACCATGAATAAATTCTTAGAGAACTACAATTAATTTCGTTATACCCTGAGAAGAAAGTGTACCTATCAGTGTATTATTGTACTCATACTTTTCCTGTGCTACATGTTTGGTGAATAAGAAGGTTTACATAGCAGCTTATTATCATTAAAATATGATGACAGCGCCTGTGTCTCCCCAAGTAGCACAAAACTCCAAACTCATATCCTCAGAAAAATCTTTTCATTTTTATAAGCCATCTGTCAACAGGCCATTTCTTCTCTGCCTTCCCTTTGATCATACAATCCTTATTTTCTCAATGTGGCAATTAATCTCTTTTCCCCCCAATTTTTATATAAAGATATTAGAAAAACCTCTGAAGCCTCCACATTGTAGACTCAGCTAATAAATGCAGACTTCTATTCCTATAATTATCCTTTCTTTTCCCCCCTCCTTTCTCCCTTCCCTCTTTCACATATCATCTATCATATCTTGTTTCAATAGGACCACATGATCTTTTTGTGGTCCTGAATACTCACTGAGTACCTACTCAGGGTCCTGTGCCAGTTATAATCACCCACTACCCACAATTCTGCTCCTCAAATTACCAGCAGAAATGTCCAGGCTCTTTTTCCTTTGACAAACTCCACCTTGATTTTATTTCTACCCTTCATGCACTACACTGCTAAGAAAATGAATGGTGTAGATGTCAGGCAGAAATGCGTGTGCCTGAAATACTTCACTATTTCAGCAGATTGTCTTTTGTTCACATTAGGTTTTATCCCCTTTCTTAAAAAAAAAAACAAAAAAAAAACACAAAAAAACCCAACCAATCAACCAACCAAAAAAAAAACCTTAAAAAAAAAACTTTCCTAGAATGAATCTTTTGAAGAATGGGTATTGAGACAGTCTTTGGGAAAATAAAATCATCCTCCTAAGAAGCAGAACATTTAATGTGATTGGATACATCACTCCCCGAGTATTCATTTCATGCGCAAAATCCTTTTGATGCTTTATACCTTCAGTGTCACAATAAAAATAACTCCTTATTACTGAGGCACGATAAGAGAGTAAACAGCAGCTGTGTGATAGCACTGATGTAGCAGAACATATCCCCCTGAGGATTCTTGACCTTTCAGCCTTGGTTTTCAATGCTGCAGCTAAAAATAGCTTTTCTCCACTGACAAACATTACAGCTCCATGCTGCAGAATAGCAATGAGGAGCTTTATGCTCTAATGGCTTTACTATAAATAGAATCTCTTCACTGCTAAAAGCTCTTCATTAAAAGGATTAGTGACTACAACACACAACAGGAACAGCCGATACCAAACCTCAGGCTTTGTAGCACAAGATGATTTTAAATTTACTCAATTTTAAGGTTTATGAAGTAGCTGCGTAATTTGGTGAGTAAAGCAGAATGAAAAAGAACCCTTTCCCCCCTTCCATGCAACATTTTGGAGGGCTGATTTTGATATAAAATTAACAGTTTGAGGAATCAGCTTCCTAGTATTCTCATTTTCTCCAGTTCAATGCCAAATTTACTGTATAATGCAACGTCAAAATGGAGCACAAAGTCACAACAAAACTGATGCCAGTGCTTGAGCATAAAAAACTATCAGTTCTCTGCTAGAGCAGAAAAATTCCCTTTCCTGCCCAGCTTCAGACAGGGACACAAATTCTCCCAGGGCTGGGCTGTGGCTTGGCTGTGCTGCAGCAGGGTCACGTTTGGAGACTGAAGTAGGAGGGTGACAAAGCCAGGGACGAGAAGGTGAGCAGCAGAATGGGAATCCCACTTCCCATTTCAGGGTCAGCACTTAATAAAGCCAGCCTTAGGGGGTTACTTTGAGATACACTGGAAAATACACTGTTAGAGTGATGCCTCACAAACACCCAGCCACAGAAGGAAGACTGGAGACAAGATGCAATTAAAGCAGAAATAAAGCACATGTTTTAAGTGAAGAGGTATCCTAACAGTGAAAAACTGACCAGGAAGCCAGAAATTTTGAGGAAAAAGATAAATGTTACTGGCCAAATGTGAAACAAATTGACCATCCACAAATATTAGAAAAAGACAAGCTTGTCAAATACTCTCTTAACAAAAATGTGCCTGAAGCTTTCAGAGATTTTCAAACTTCAGTGGTACAAACAGTGGTGTATGTGCAGTCAGTCAAGGGAATTCAACCCCTTGGAGACAGATTGTATTTGAGAATATGCAGTAACCCTGCACATCACTGGAAAAAAGGAAACTATTCAATTCCCAGGTGCAGTTTACTTGCTCCCATCTTAGCCTCGCCTACAGAGCCATGTCTCCATGAGCCACATCAGCCAACAATTAGAAGGGCTTACAATTAACCTCACAAATGGGCTACTGCATATTTTAAGTACTGATTAGTCCTGGGCTCATACAAGCAGGATTTGGGCCTCAAATCAAATCTTGCAGCACCTCCATATGTATGCGAATATCTTATCCCAAAACCAAATAGAAGGTGATAAGAAGACAGGTACTGAAAGGGTAAATCAAGCCTTCAGGCCTCTGAGGATCTTAAAGAAAGGAACACCTGTCTATGGAGCCACTCTGTATTTTTAATTGACAAACCAGTGCACCATCAATGAATTACATTCATTGGTCTTCAGCTTTTGGTTTTTTTTTCCCTGAGATTCTGCAAATTTGGTTTTGCTTCAGCACTTTTAATTTGTTTAAATTAAAGCAGATGCGGTAATGTTTCTTTTTTTTTTTTTTTTTTTTTTTTTTTAAATAAAAGCCATGGTTCTGAGTAGTTGGAACCAATGGCACATTTAACTATATTCTGGGTTTTCCTCTTTTATATTTTGTTTACTGTTAGAGAACAGAAATTTTATCAAACATAAACCAAATTTAGATTACCATAATAACTAAGAATGGTTTTTCCCCCTCTGACATTTAGACAAATGGCAAATTTTGATTGCCTGCAAAAATTGCTAATATGCAGAACTGCATACTTTTTTTTCATGTTAAATTAGAGGATTTGCTACTAACATGCCATATGCTGTGTGATATGTTTAACAGAATGTTACACTTCTAATTGCATACCAATCAAGGGCTCATATTTTCCAACAATTAGCAGGGTAAAGTATAAATTTCCTCATGTCGTTGGTGCTTTCAGGTATCCAACAGCTCCTACAATATTTTAATCCACACATCTTCCAAATCACAATCATGATTTCTATTCAGTAAGAGACAGAGGAGACTGAAATGGAGAGGATGGGGGGAGAGGAGAAAGAACAATGTATTTCTACTGACAGCACCATCCTTCTGACTTCCCAGGATTTCCCAAAAAAGTCTAAGATATTCAACCCCAAAAATGGGGAGGGGATCTTATCTGGGGTTTTATGTAAATCTATTTATAATGTCTTGACTGAATGACGGTTTTTTATTTTTATATATATGAAAAAATATTATATAAATACATATATATGTAAATAACATAATGAGATTTCTCTGTTAACAGGACTTGAAAGGAAGAAGTCTGCAGCTATTTCTGACATCTTCAGCATCCTACAGAGTGAGTTTATCTGTACCTTCAAAAATCACCCATTTCCAGGGCCGAAGAAAATAAATATTCTCTAGTCTTGGCAATTACACCTAGTTGGAATGGAGCATGGGAATGGAAAACATCAGGAAACAACTCTCCAGGTAGATCTTATTTTCATTTATTAGGCAGCAGAAGGAATCCAATCAGTTTTCAAAAGTTTCAAAGACATTTTATGCTGATTATAGCTCATTTTTTATTTGTATCTATTAACTTACTTGCTGATATTCAAATTTCACTAACAATGATGAGTCTCTCCATCATATCATTTATTATTTATAATGGAGCACGAGTGAGCTACTTAATGAATAGCAAGATTACCTGGATTCATTTTAATCCCTGTTTCAAAACAGAAAGAATCCCCAGTGACTTCTCTCCTAGACATTATTACATACAAGTACAACTTTACTGCACTGAGTAAAATATTTACTTGTGTTTATTCCAGTGTTTGCAAACTTTAATAAATTCAGTCTGCCATCAGAATGTGAAGTAATGAATTTAAAGACTGGATAATCACTGCTTACGAAGGTAGTTTTAATGTCCTATTAATTGCCACATACCATGTACTCAAATTTAATTTCTAGTGAAATGCTCAAGGCAAGTAGAAACTTTAGCACTGGAAATATTTGGAGTTGTGTAAGTGTTTCACCAGTGTTATCTCAGAAAACTCCTTCACACAGCCTTCTCTCTAGATTTTTGCATGTCTGGAAAGGCACAAGAATCATCACGGTATTATTTCAGTTTAATGCTTCTTCTCAGAAGTAGTTCAAAAACTTAATTACTGCAAGTTTGTGTGTAAAAAGTACTATCCAACAGCATTACCTAATGGTATACTGGGAGTAAATATGAATGTTCTTAGCATGAACTTCTGGGAATAAAGACAATAACTGAACAGTCAAGGGTCACATTTGGAATCTGTGCAACTGAGAAATGTCCACAATCCACAACAGAATACAGTGAGGTTCTAATTAGAGGAGCAAACTACAATGTGAGGTAACTGATGACACAGCCAACCTGCTTCAGAAGTCCAAAGTAGCAATGTTTTAGTACCTACAGGCCACTAAATCTGAATAAAATGTAGTTCCTGGGCTAAATGACATCCCTGGTTTTCTGTAATTTTTTGGTCTCTTCATCTTTAAATTTAGGCATGTAAGAATTTTCTGCTGAGTTCATACCATCAAAATATCCAACTTAAGGTTTGCTGATTATTATGGCACTTTGGCAAACAAACAGCTCCACAGTCTGAAACTCTAGATGAATGACAGAGGTAAATGCCATCTGTGGTATTTTACATAAATTAGGTAAAATGTTTGGATTATTACCAAGTTGCCAGCACCAATGGAATAGAAAAGACACTTTAAAGGAGAACAGAAAGGATTAAGGCTGCAGTATGTCAGAGTTGTTGGTAATTTCACTCAATACATTGCTTAAGAAATGATTTATTACACTAACAAAAGGGTTTGTGAAGGTTAATTCTGCATGATGAACAAGTAGCTGGATATTTTTCACTCTCTCAAAATAACAGAAGAGTTTCATTTTCTGCCACTGTGCCTTTTGAAGAACAGCTCCCAGATTATCATCGCCAGCCTCTATTACAAGCTGCCTCCCCTATCAGACATGTATCACTTCACATCACGGTCCTGCTCCCCTCTGATCATTTTTACTTGTCTGATTCATGCACAGCATTCTCAGAGGTACAAAACCATGTATTGTGACGACCACAAAGCCAAAATAATTCCTCACAAGCAAACAATCCTGTATTGTCTCATTGTCATTCCTTTCCTCGTGTCATTCCAGCATAGGGTTTATTTACCTTTGTATAGCACTTATTTGTTCTGCAGGGATTTCTGAGTATTACTGACTCTGAACACCTGCATTACAACCTTCCCAAAAATGCAATTATTATGTAATGAAAACTAACATAAATTTGAAATTCACTTGAATATCTGGGGTTGCTAACAACTGTTAAGATTTCCAGCCTGTAAGGCTGATACTGCTCTATTACACTATTGGCCATGATGCCGAGTACTTGAAACTTGAAATTTAATCAAAATTAACTTCTAAACATTTTGGTGGTTTAATTATTCTGTATTTAATCAAAGCTACTACATTATTATCCATCTTAAACATTCAAGATCCTACTAGAGATACACTGGAGAGACACAGCACCAATGTGTTAAACAAGGTGTTGTAGCCAGGCACCAACAACTCTCACATTGGTCTTAATTCATAAACTTTGATATGAGCCAGAAGGCTTAAACAGCTGGATTTACTCCATCATTGCCTGTTTCAAACTCCTGTTTGTGAGAAAAACAGTGTTGGTTTCAACAGCTTGCATCATTTTCTGTGAAATACTAAATATTCGCTATAACTTTGGTAGTTAATGAAGGACAGCAGTGAGCCTTGGAAATAAAAGCACAAATTCACTTTAAGGTTAAGATCATTAAGGATCCATGTCAGGAATAATGCTACTGAAGATCTAAGCTTGTCAAGCAGATCTAAGAAAACAAAAAACACACTTTACACCAGACACAGACAAAGGCTACTGAGATAATTGTGGGGTGAGAAATAAAAAAAACCCCTCTGCTATCAAAGAGACTGGGAGAGTTAGTCCTGACTGCTGTCTCAAGATGCACAAAAGAAAGAGCAAGAGTGATAAAAGGCAAACAGCAGAGACTGAGAAAAGCTATTTAAACTAAAGAACAATATTGACATGAGAACAAAAGAGCTGGAAATGAGTCACAAAAAAATTTAATCTTGAAATTCCTATTCGCAGCAAGGATCTCAGATGAGCTCACTAAGTTTACAAAAGGCTCTCCAAACAAAATTATATTGAGACACCTTCTGCAGTCTACTGAATTAAATAACATGAAGATGTATATTTCATGTTACGAGATTAATTTAAAGTAATATGCAGACAAGGCACAATCTACTAAGCACTCATGAGCAGAAATCATCTCCTTCAAACACAGCCTAAATGTTTAACAAAAACAGTTCATAATTAGCAAATGGTGAGTGCATTGCTGATTAATACCTTCATTAGGAACAGATGTTATGGAACTCACTGGTTGATCCAGCAAAAATACATACAAAATTACAGCTACTAGGAAAACAGAAGAGGTCATTTTGACTCTTTAACAGGCAAAGTTCAGGTTGTTCACTCCAACTGACAGCTGCTCACTGATCTTATTTCCATCTCAGTCTCATGGGATGGAAATATGTAGATAAATGTTTTTATTTTCTGTGCTTCACAACCACTTTTTGGCTATTTGATTAGTGAGATAAACCTGGATGTTCTCTTTCTGGAAGTGAAGCATGTATGGGAAAAAAGAGGTGATGCAGTTGTTGGTAGTTAAGCACAGTGAAGGAGCTCAGCGGGCAGGACAGTGTGTGCATCCATCCCTGTGGGGTCAGCTCCTGATTTGGGGGGTTTAAACACAGGCCTCAATTTCTGGGCACAATGAAAGAGCAGCAGGTTCCAAGTGGCTGCGTGCAGAGGTGCAAAGCCATGTTTTACTCAGCTAGAGCTCTGAGTAAGGCCCAGGCCCAGCCAAACAGCCCTGCCAGGTCTGAGCTGCTGCTGACACCCCAGCAAGCCTCTGGCCTGAGTCTGCAGCTTCAAACCAGCTCATGGCTTCATGTCCTGCTAAAACAAACTTACTAAACGCTCCCACAGCTGGAAGCACTGATGGAAGGCTTCCCACCAGAACCATTCGAGGCTGGTGGCCCCTGCTTCTGTTCTAAGGTTTCTGATTTACAGCCTCCAATGCTTTTAATACCTGAGTTTTTTCCCTTGACTGGAACAACTCAACCACATTCTTCACTCAGAAAACTGACAGTTGACTCTTCATCAAAGCACACAAATGTAATTATTCTTTAACACTTCTTTTAATTATTGAGGATTGCTCCTGCTGCCTTTTTCTCTTTCCTGAAGTTTTCATAGGACACAACCAATTACTTCTCTGTGTAATTCCAGATACTGCCGAGACTCATTACCCTTTCTATATCCTACCAACATTTTTAATTGACTCTTCCTTATTTCATCTCATGTGTCTGGCCTTGATATAGAAATTCTGTAATAGCTCTGTACATGTCTGATATTACTGAGCCACAGCTTCATATGATACTACACAAAATGTAATGAGTAATAAAAACCAACTCGAGTATCATTTAATGAAAGGCCTTTTGTACAAAGCCATCCTACAGAACACATTTGCTTAGCTCCTCTTTTATACCCTGGGATGGAAAAAATGCCTCTTCTCCTTCTGTAACTTTCTGTAATAAAGGTTTACATTATCTACAGGTAAGGAGAAATGTAAAGTAACCCTGAATTTCTGCTTAGTAAGGAAACAGGCATTAAATAAAAAGTCAGAGTTCCCTACTGAGTATACATTATGAATAAATACACAGAATTACAGCTTATGAAAGATTTTCTGCTAGACTGGCTTCTTCTGTAAAATCAAATCAATTAATGATTCAAATCAGCCAAATGAAATAAATGTTATTATTTTAACTAATTTTTTATGATTTCTTAATCCAAAAGTCTGGGATAGAAAATAAAAAACAATAGTATCTAGTTGTGATACTGTTTTACTAAGGGACAATGGAGAGGTGCAATAGGCTAAGAAAAATCACAAAATGGAGGGGAGAAAATTTCCAATGCTAAAAAATAGACAGTTACATGTCAATTTTGAGAGAGAATAAAAACGAGAAAATGAGAAAACATGAAAGAAAGCACTTCAGTCAAAGTGTATGTTTCTTCATACAAATCTGTCTGCTCTGGTCTCTGTTTGTACTGCTGAGGTTTTGACAGTTGGAAGCTATTAATTTCAGAATTACAAGGCTTATTGAGATGGATTTATGATCTCTGCAGTTGCTAATTCACTTCTGCTTCCTTGATGAAGTAAAGGGCTACTTCAGAATGAACAATGAAAATGAAGCCGACTTCCATCCCCCCAAAACATCTCTTTGCTGGAAAACATCTGCTGATGGAAGGTCACACTGGGCTTAACCAGAGTGGGGGGAGAAGAACTCATACAAATACTTGGGAAAATTTGCTTTTAGTATAATAAAATAAATGGGAAACCTTCAATTTATCTTAAGTACAAACTTGAAACTACAGAAGAACACTTCTGCCAACATCATGGTCCAGCCAAATGACGAATTTTCTTAGTGAAAAAGAGTCTGATCCCAAGTACAACATGGCCAGTATGGTGGCTGCTTTCATTTACAGCGTTCCTGGTTTTCAGTTCCTAGCAGGTGCATGTTTTTGTTCAAGTGAAATAAAACAAAAGCTGAGAAGTGTCAGCAGCCAGAGAAGGAAAGCTCAGTGTAGGTCTCTGGACTGAGGCCTTCCCACCTGTTTATTGCCTCAAACCAATCTCATGTGAAACCTGTCCTAAAGAGGCTGTTCAGAGTAGTCCTCCCCTACAATTGGCACATTTTCCATTTCTCATTCTCTGCACACTTAACTGTACAATTCGTTTAATTGTTGGGCTATTAAAATCTCGCCTGATCAAAGCACTTTTCTTGCTTCTCTTAATACATACATCTGATCTCATTTCCATTTTTTTTTAAATTTTCCACAAGCCGAAACATTTTTTTTCTGAATTTTTATTCAAATAGTATCTCCTGTGTTCATCAAAGTTAACAGAAATCTATTTCCCTGCAGATTCACTGATAGTTTTTCACCAACTACTTTACAAGACAGCTTTTTTTTTGTCTTTTCAATCATCTTCCTTACAATTATCTTCACACAGTTCTTTTTGAACATGTAACCCATTGTCATAATTATTACAGTAGCTTTTCATTTTTTAATTTGGATGTTCATTTAGTCTATTATGCAATTTACTTCTAACAATACCTAGAAAATGAAGAACCTTGCTTAACTGCATGACAATTTATCATCATTATGGTGTATCTCAATCACCTGTTATGGCTTAACTGAAATGTCATAAGCAATACTCTTATAAAGAAGTAAACAAGGCATGGCTGCTCCTTTTTTTCCTTTAGAAACAGAATGGTTCTGTAAATGAAATATTGGAAATAGTCACCCACTCAACGCAACAAAATGTATTAGGCACGTGTGCCTGGTCAAGCATGAATGAGTTAATTTTTCTTCTACCACAATGTCCTGTTTCTTTTTCTCTTTTTTGTATCTGATTAAACATAATTTTTTGGTATTTCCTCTCTGCCAGTATTTCTACTGTAATGTTGCTCTAAAACCCTTAACATTGTGTATAAAACCAGCTATGCTCTTATGCCAAAAGCTGCCATACTTAAACAATTTTTCTGCCTTCTTTGAGACCCTGGTCCTTTGATGGATTCCTGGAGATCAGTCAACTTTTGATTTTTCACATTAAAAAAATGCATCTCCAAGATACTGCAGCTCAAATCAAGAAGACTGTAGATGTTCTAAATAGTGAATATAGAACTCACTTGCCGGATTTAGTCAACTTTTGAGAATTGATCAAATTTTATTCAGTGTAATATCTTTATAGCATAAACCTTTTAATAGTCTTCATTCCTAGAACACCTCCAAAACTTTACATTTTCCTGTTCTGGTTTGATTTGAGCTCTTCTGTAAGAAGTTTCATTAGAGGTTTGGACAAATGTCACATACACCTTTCCTCACAGCTGAATTACTCTGCTAGCTCAGAGTAACACCAAATCAAATAATTTCCAATCACTTCAGACAGCTGAACTTGTAGCAGATTTCTGTGTTACTTGTCTCAGACAGATAAGCACCTTTTTCTGGAGCACATTTCATCCATTCTATTTATGGTACTTGGGTTTTGAGATTATGTAAATATTGTAAGAAATACAAAGGGAGACTTTTGACCAAGACCTGCAGTGACAGGACAAGAGGCAAGGGTTTTAAACTGAAGATGGCAGGTTTAGATTGGACTTAAGGAAACAATTCTTTACAATAAGGGTGGTGGGACAGTGGAACATGTTGCCCAGAAAATCTGTGGATGATCCTAGACCAGTATTTAGACTTCTCCATTAGGATTTATTACCCCATTTTTTGCCCCACTCTTCTCATTGCTTCGTTAGAAGTGCTGGACCTGAAGCTTCAGCTGCCAGTTACTTCAGAAATCTGATATGAAGTGACCACTGCACTCCACAAAACCTCACTTAGGCCATTCCATAAGTGGTTTTGTTAATTTATTTTCACTTTAGAGTACTCTCTTTATTCTTAGCATCTTTCCTTTGACATCACTATTGATCTGGTTGAGTCTGAAACCTTTTCTCCACAAGTTTTACGTTTCAGTTTTGAGTAACCAAGGCTTGGGTAGGAATTAGAAACAACAGCTGCTTCAAAAGACATCACACAATAGTCTGTTTTGACATGAGAGACCATTATTCCTGTGCCAGATGCCCCAGTTTCATCAAGTTAGTCCATTTTTCTGTGTACTACCCCAGTCCCTCAACACTTTCCAGGAACTAAAGCATGTTGCTTGCTTGACATTGCCAAAATATCCTCCAAAACAGCCTGCACACAAGCTGTTAAGATATGAAAGTGTTCCCACCTCTCTTGGATCTTAAAAATAAAAACAAAAAACCTGAAGATTTTTCTAAACGGATGAGAAAGGTCTGTTACCTTGCAAAATCCATTTACCACCAGATTGTTTCTCAGTTTTGGTCATCCTGTGAATCAGACTGTGATCTTCTACCTTACAAACAGCTTACTCTTGAGATTTCCTGGCTAATGCTCTTGGTTTCATCTTTCCAATGATGACAATGGCCAGACTACTGTAATTCTAAAATAGAAATAATTGCAGAATATTTTAGTTTGGTAAATGAACACAGTAACATTCACCATTTTTCTCAAGGGCAGGCCCTCATATACCCTGCTGATCTCTTCATATCTCCAAGCCTATATCTATATAATATAAATTATCCCATCTAGGGGATAGGAGGAGTGCATTTATTAAAGGGGAAAGTAAAACTACTTCCTTACAGTTCCCCATTAAGTCCATTCTTTGAAAACACATCCCAGACAGCCTTGGAATTTCAAATATGGGGGAACAGCAATATTGTAGGAGTGCCCTGACTGAAGCCAAACTGTGAACAATGGTCATGTGTGCAGAGATCTGGCTCATTTTAACTAAGCCCATGGGGACCACAGCTATCAGATTGTCCAGGTGGCATTCAAAACACAGCTCAGAGGTGCATCATTTACTCACTGGTAGATACACAAAATATTTTCCTGAGTATTTGAGATGCAGTGATCTCATACTGCTGAAAGCCCTAAGAGTTAATCACATGAATTGCAGAAAGAGAGATTTAATTATTGTATAAAGTCAGGCTGGAAACTACAAAATAAAATGGGTGTGTAGTTTCAGTAATTAATGTTAATATCCACAAAACACAGAGCTGTGAAAACTGATTATGATTTGGAGCTCTCTAAAACATACAATTAATTATTAAGATAATTTATTTTTTAAGTAATGCTTCCAATAAGATGCTTTTTGAAACTTAACCAGACAGAACTTCCAAACAAGCTGTCATGAACCATATGTTCATAAAACACTTCAAAATACTTTTAAATCAACATCTTCTATTGATTCCAGCTACCTCTGAGGGATAATTTAAAACTACCTCCACTTTTGAGTGTTTTAGTCTTCTCAAAGTACAATATTCCTGTGTGCTGCAGGTAGGCGAAGAATTTGCAGAGGGCCCAGAATAAGGTTTGTAGCATCCTCTACCAATAGGTAAATAACCAAGACTTTCTCTACTGCCCATTGCTTTTCTTGTTTATGATCTGAGCAGCATTCAGCAGTGATTTTTGTTCTCCCTGTAATCACACAGTAGGAAATAAAATGCACTGCATTGTGAAAAAGGCATCCAAATTGATTTAAACATTTAAACTGTATTGAAATTCACATTTTTTATGAAGAAGGGAAGAATTAATGAAATGAGGGAATGAAACAAAAGAGTGAATGAAAGCAAAAAGGTATTTCTGGACTTTTTTCCATGGTGAAGATTAACAAATGCATGTTTCTTGGAACACTACTGTTAATAATATTAGAATTCATGTATAATCATTGATTTTCAGTTATTCAGTGAGTCGCTATAGAGAAAGAAAAGCATTTGCTTGATATATTAAAACCTCTAGCAATTTCAGTGTCTACAGTTCTAAATTCCTAAACCAATTTTCTCCAATAAGTCTTCCATCTTATACACATGAGGGTCATCAGGAAAATTTTCCCATACCTGGTGCTTGCAGGCAAGGAAGGAAGTCATGTTTATTTTGCTTTATGTAAGAGAATTCAATTTAAGTTCCTGTTCTGAAAATTGTTTACAGCACTGAAAGCGTCAGGAGCCTCTCGTTTCAGAGGAATTTCTCATTTGAATGCAGGAATATCCAAAGCCCAGCCTGTTCCAGGTTCAATCAGGAGCCTATTTCAAACTCACTCTACTTCAAGTTCAATAAAATCTTGTGCATGCATTTGTACCTGAGATAATTTTGCTATGGGAAAGCATGAGAGCACCATCAAAACTGACGAGTGTTCAGTCTTGGAATTTTGCTTGCTTGCTTGCTTGCAAAGTCAGTGACATAAATCAAATAAAGACTGAAAAAATCCTGCACAGACAGCAGCTACAGATGACTCTGTCAGATCATTCCCAACCCCAGCCACAGAGCTTGCATGACACATGCCTTGGAGGAGACTTGGTTCTCCTCATTAAACTTTGCAGGCTCTGTTTCCTTGATTTAATGATATTAATGTATTCACCTTAAACCACATCTATGCCTACACTTGGTTTGTTGCCCAGCCATAAAAAGAAAATATGTCATAAATTTTAGAGAACAGTGGACCTCACGGTGTTGAGCAAGATGCTGCTTTTCAATTACGTGTGATTTACTAACCTGCCTAACAGACAACTTCATTTTACAGAGATGTCCTAAACCTTAAAATCAATTTTAACAATGCATTAAGAACTCTCACTCCAGCGTCTGAAATATTTTCTTTTTTATCATTCCTGTCTTAAATACTTTACCCTTCCCCAGTTTTTAATTATATGAAATCGAAACAAACTATACACTATAAACCACTTTTTTCCCCTCTACCTGACAACTTTAAAGGTAACTTCCTGCCCTCAGACCAAAACTTCAATGTCACCAACTTTTAATTCTACTCTTTGCCTTGCATTTAATGAAAGAAGGACAGGATTGTCCAATTTACATGAAAAATTATTTCAATAGGCTTTCATAATTTTAGAGATGTAATATGAACTCTTATATGAATTAAATATGCCCATTTTAAAAGGAATGTTGGAGTACAGCTTCTAGAAATTTGAGTAAGAGCCAGTCATTTTTTTAATCAAAACCATGTTAAATATTCATTCATGTTTCACTGTGAGCACTTATAATAAAGTAAACTCTTCAATGTGACCATCAATATAGCAAAATCCTTGAATAATCATAGAATCAGTTATAATGCATAAAAGTAAGCCAAAATTTTAGGCAATTTATGCAAAGGCTATGTCACAATGATGGCCAGAAGTAAAGAGTTCATATCAAAACACAAGTTATTGTTAATAAACAGAAAAACAAAACTCAAAGCAACGCCAGGTTGTAAATACAGTGTAATGATTAAGAGAAATAAAAATCTGATACTACAATATTACAGTATTTTAAACTCTCAATGTAGTTCCATGCCTGTAAGAGTTGAATAGGAAATATATTCTGGCACTGAAAGAGAATTTAAGTCCAACAGACAGTGTGTCACATTGTCTAAATGCATGTACAAGGCACACACACCCCCCTGGCTGTCCAGACATTTCAACAGCTCCTTATTACTCCCACCTACCAATCAATAATAACAATCTCTTAATTCCTCCTCCATCCCACACATTAATAAAGACAAAATCATCCTGTATTGCCATGGTGCAGAGTCTGGAAGGACTGAGGTGCTGCAGGTAGGATTACCTGGCTACAACACTAGCAAAGATTTAACTGTTGAATATTGAAAATTATGGTTAACTAGAAGAAGCTAAAATGTCTCCATTGTCTTTAATTTTTAATTTTTGCTTTTGTTTTTAAGTGAAATTAGGCATTTAATCAAAAATGTCCTTTTCAATAATCTTTCAGTAAGGTACAGCTTCCACATGGATATACTTTATGTGTTATATAAAATAGATAATATTCATTACTAATTTAAGATTGAGAAAAATTCAACAAAAAAGTTAAGTAATCTTCTGAAAAACTGAACTTTCCACTAGGAAATATCATATATAAGTGGTGGCAAACCAAGCATTCAATATCCCATAGAATCACCCTTTCCTTGCTTTGCTCAGTATAGAAAATTAAAACGTACAACACCATCAGTCAACAGACTGTGCTTCAAAAGATTTTGCAGTTATGAAGCAGAGAATATCACAGAGTTTTGGCTGAAAACTCAAGTAACTGGGACTCTTTAACTGAACTAATCAGCAGCCTGTGAAAAAACCAACTCCACAGGAGATTTTATTGTAAATCAGTGCATCAAAGATTATCACAATTGAAGCAGGAATGCCAGACACAATTCTATAATTCAAAAAGCCCCTTTTACTAAGAAAACTGTAGAATTTGGCATAAAAAGAAAATTAAAAGGAAAAAAAAAACAAGGGTACAGGGAAAGAAGAAAAAAACGTTTTTCAGCCTGAAGGCAAGGTCCTATGCAGAGGTGCCAGAGGAAGATTTTCCACCACAGAGCCCAAACCTGCTGATGGTCAAAGCCACTCTGCAGAGCTAAGAAGTGACCAACCCCAGCTCACAACATACACCTGACACAAACCACTTGTTTTACTGGTGAAGCTCAGGGCAATCATGGCCAAATCCTGTCAATCATGCAAAAAAATGCTGCCAAATCCTTGAATACCCTGAAGAACTGAGGCCAGGTAACCAGGATTTCAGAGGTAGCTGATGATGGCTAGAGTTGGACATACAACAAACTGCTTTAAACCATTTTTAATCTTCTCATCTATGAACAAGTGCTCACAGGTTTTAACATATGAGTTAAGGATGGTCAACATGCTTGAAAAACCCAAGCACTTAGAAGAGTACACAAATAATTGAGTTTTGGGTCCTTTTAATTGTAATAATTAACACAGGCAATAGTGATGGATCATTGTTCCTTAGAATTTAATACTCTGATGACCTCTTTAGGTCATCAGAGTATTAAAATATGGAGCACAGAGTTAAATTTGCTTTAAAAGCAAAAACTTGGAAACAATTTACTGATTTGCCTGGGAACTTCATCTGAAACTTGCAACTCACATAGAAGTGTTTGGGATAAAATATCCCATGTTCCAAAGCCTCTGAACAAGCCTTGGTGAGAACATCAGACAGAAGTCACATTATTACGATTCTTCAAAATTAAATTAATTCAATTTTTCATTGTGGGAACATCATTCTAAATGCAAAATTAAGACAAGTAATTCTTCCCTGCTACCCAGAATGAAAACATTTTCTGCACCTCAAAAGTTAGTAATGCAATTTTCTAGGCCATAATAAGAAATATATCACAAGTACATTATTATTCCAAAAGAAAAAATTTAGAGAAATTACTTTAAAAGCACAGAGTGTAAGAAAAAGCAAAAATTTAAGTAGCAGCCACCTCTCACAGAAGACACCTAGGACTGAAAATTACAGGAAAAAGTGCATAGTCAGGTTTCATATTTACTATCACCGAGCAGTGGTACTTAAAATAAAACAGATATCAATTCCACATTTATCTTCAGCTAAGTAAAAGAGCAAAGGGAAAATAAAATTCCTATCAAATTCTCCAGTATCAGAGATTGTCAGTAAATGAAAACATTATCATTCTCATGCTGCTGAAAATTACAAGCCAGAACATTCTCTAAAAAAGATCATCCATTGATTTTGACACCACTCACCCCACTGGAGAGGAGCCAACTGTAGATGCTCCAGGACCAGCTGATTGAGAACTCCTTCCACACTTGCTTCCCCTTCACGCTTCAAGGAAGGGTAAATTGGAATTAAGGAAAATTTTGTTTCAGAGAGGAAAAGGGCATGTGATACAAACAACTTTTAGTATAGCAAATCAAAACTGCAATCTAGTGGTTCATTAAAGGTTAATGTTACATACAGCTTATTAACCCATAAATTGACCAACAGTAAAAGTTACAGCAATTGGTATCTTCAGAATATGAAAATTTAATTCCATTGAGCAGTGCTAAAGGTAAAATATACTTGACTCATAATAAAATACGAGGGTAAAGAAGTCCAGAAGCCACAAAATTGCAAGACCTTTAAGTATGGATGAGAATTCAGAATGACAAATTAGGAACAATCTGAAAACAAAAAGGTAAAAATTCAATAGGGCAATGGAAAACAGCACAAAATTTGACAGGGTAGTAGAAAACAGAACAAAATTTGACAGGGCAATAGAAAACAGAAGAAAGGCCTGCTAGGATTGCCCTGACTGCTGACTTGGTGCCAGCTCCATGGAGGTACAGGGATGCTGGACAGTGATGGTGTCATTATTGAGGGTAGACATCAGACTAGAACCGCAGGCACAGAACCTGCAAACTTCCCTTATACCTTGTATGAGCTCAGAAACAGGCCCAGAATGAAAAGAGAAAAAAAGAGGAAATTGTTCTTACTCTAAGGACAGTGAAATAAATTGCTGTGAACAGAAGAATCTCTTTTTAAAAAGAGGTTCATAACAGGCTACACAAGTCCTAAAATAAAAGCTTAGGCAATATCCAATGTCATGCAAAGACAGTATTATCCATTTAAACAATAATAATTTTGTGTGATGAGTCAATCAAGAGAAAATTTACTTGTAAGAGGAGGAGGACTGGATTTCTTTTTTCTAATTCCCTGACTACAAAAAGGCACTGAATTCACAGGGTTTGGAAGCACATGCAGATGTCAGCACCATCTTATATCCAGCCATGTGTCCCATCATAACTAAGGAATAATCTAGTCAGATTCATCAAGATTTCAACCAACTACTCCAAAAGTACTGGAACCATGGTCCTGGAAAATACATCAAAAAGTAAAAGAATATCTGAGTTTTTAATAACAGTTTCTAAATGTGATCAGTCCCTTTTCCATAAACTCTGAAAGATGCACATCATCTGACTGCTGAATATATACTCACCTGTGTCAGTTAAAAGAAAATTAACAAGCACTGCAGAATACCAGTTTCTGCCACAGGACATAATCTTGCAGGATCTCCAGGAGATTTAAAGAAAAGTCTTGAAAACTCAGAACAAAAGCAGATCTAACAGTGATTGAGACTCAAGAGCTCAGAGGTGATAGAAGGGGAAAATCAATACAGCATGCAGGATCCTCGCCATTATTTTTTAAAATATTCTCATTATGCCCTGAAAAATAGCATAAATAGCACCTTTATTTTTCTTCTAAAGAGACCACAAATAAAGAATTCACAAACCCCAAAGAGTCTGAAAGCTGAAAACACCAGTAAAGAAAAACATCTATTTGGAAAACTGAAGGCAGCAGAGTATCACCTTAGAACAGCAACTTTCAGCTGCTGCTGAAAAATAAGACTCAGAACACCAGCACAACCCAATAATTTCCATAAAACACACTAGAGGGTAGAGAATAATTTTAATTACTTCACAGGAACATCAGATAAATAATTCTGTTATCACATCTTTAATCTAAGGACTAGAAGTGAGAGAAAACACTAATAAAAAGGCAGTGTTTAAAAGATGCTTGAAAACAGAATGGCTGCCATTAACTGTAACATTAAACTAACTTTACTGTAATTTACTTACAACAGACTCACAGGTGCCTAGAATATTACAAATTTCCACTGTTTAAGGCTTCATGGAAAGCTTAATGTCTCAAATAACCCTATAAAATTACTATAAAACAGGTGATTCTCCATTCTTTATCGTTGGTAAATACTACCAAAGCAGATCCATGCATTCAGATGTAGAACATTCCGCCTGGAACATAAAACCACAGGAGGCAGTGAGGCACATCTGGGGAGCTGTGTCCATTTAGGTCTCCTCAGGGCAAGAGAAGACATGGAACTCCTGGAGCAGGGCCAGTGGAGGACAAGAAAATCTAATTAAAGGACTGGAGCATCTCTCTTACGAGGAAAGGCTGAGGGAGCTGGGCCTGTGCAGCCTCAAGAAGAGAAAACTGAGAGGGGACCTCATCCCTGTCTGTCAGTGTCTGCAGGGAGGGCTCAGAGCATGGACCACGCTCTGTTCCTGGTGCCCTGCAACAGGACAAGAGGAATGGGCAGGAACTGATGCCCAGTTCCACCTGAACATGAGGAAGAACTTTGTGTGAGGTGACCAAGCCCTGAAGAGATTGTGCAGAGAAGGTGTGGAGTCTCTTTCACTGGAGATATTCCAGAGCTGTCTGGACACAATCCTGTGCCTGTGCTCTGGGATGGCCCTGCTGGAGCAGGGAGGTTTGACCAGATGAACTACTGTGGTCCCTTCCAGCCTGACCCATTCTGTGATAGTATTGGTGGTTTTGGGGTTACATGTTTAGGGAAAATTTAGAAATCAAACTGAATGCAAAAGCTAAAACATGTTAAAAAAAAAAAACAAACACCAAAACCCAACCAAACAACAACAACAAGAAAAAAAACAACCAAAATAAAACAAAACAAAACAAACAAAAAACCCCCAAACCACCAGGAAAACCCACAAACTGATGAAGAGAAAATTATGTAATATCCCAAAAGGAGTTTAAGTTTTTGCAGCTCAAATTTTTGGATGAATAAATTTCATTGTTCCATCACAAGCACCAAATAAACTCAGCTCATTTTTATCACACTGTTTACTGTAACCTTGTGGCAAAATAAATTCTACAGACAAGAAATAGCTCAGTGACTACTACTGTATATTAACCTGGAGGTTCAGGGTCTTATTTGTTTATTTGCCAAAAAAATTGATGGTATTAGTTTATCTTAGATACATGGCCATGGACTGTAGAATTGATGCGACATTTCAATTTTCACAATTGGTCATTCTATGTGGAAGAAAAATGTAGCATTTAAATGGTTAGGACATGCACAGATTATTTGACTCATGTATTCAGGAAATAAATTGCATTTTTCTAATGAGATCATTGAATAAAACAGCAGAATGAAGTCTGGTAGCAAAGGAGGTAAAGGCAAGGCTGAGGTGCAACCAAAAAAATGGACTTGCTGAAACATAAAGCAACAAACACATAAAGGAATTATGTGTCCACATGGACCTACAGAGGGATCTGGATCACAGAATTCCATATCACTGATCTTTGTCTCCTGACAGACAATTACAGATATTATCAGACAATTACATAAAATTGTTCATTATAGGACAAAAACAAAACTCAGAATTGCAACAAACTCATTATCTTAGAGATGAAAAGCAACCAAAACACGAGGTAAGAAAATATCAAAGGAACGAGAGAGAAAAGCTTAACTCCAGAGTTTGCCTAAGACAAAGCCTTTAAAAGTCAATGAAAGCAAAGAGTTGAACAAGTGTTGCAAAGATATCCTTTTATTCTTAGCTCAAAGTCAAAGCTGACAAAAGACACAAGTGTAAGATCGAGGATTTAAAATTCATTGAAAAAGACTGCCCAGATAAACATGAGTAGAGACTGCCAAGGTGAAGTTTGACCTTGCAGAATCTATCTGCTTTACTGAATCTCCACACATTTTGTTGAGGTCTCGCTGCCATCACAAACCTGCTCTTCTGTAGGAGCCAGACTGCTGACCAAGGCCTCATTTCCTACAGTCAAATCTTTGTTATTAACAACACAGGCATCAGCCAGAACTCAAACAGCTGACTTCCAGCTTTCAGCACAACAGTTCATATTTAACAGTTCAAGATATTTTCATCTGCACAATCAAATAAGCCTCAGTGGGGACCTCAGAGCCAACAAACACAATCACCAGATGCTGTTTAAAAAAAAAAACAACAAAAACCCCACAACCTAAAAACCTAATTTTTCACAGTTGACACCCTTATTTCACGTTTCTGTAGCAACAGATTGAATATGATAGAAATTGTTTCCTACCAAAAACCTAAATGACAGTCAAATGAACCAGTTATTTCCCCAGGGAAAACTTCGGTCTTTTACACTCTCTGGATTGCCTAATGTGTAGCTGGGTACTCACAATTAAAACACAGTCTGTTATCTAAAACCTCCTGCTTAAAAAGACAATAGGTTTTAAAAAATGGCTTCTATCTGTAAGTAACTCATGTTTTTTCTCCCCACAGCATTCCGTATCTTGCAGCCTTAAAAACTCTATTTTCAATACATATGTCCTTTGCAAATAAATGCAGGTGGGAGAAGGCAAATAATCATAAAAACCAGCAAATGTTCCTAAGTATGAATTATACTAATTAAAAATAAATTTGCATGATTTGCACATTTTACTTACAGCAGTTGCCTTATTCATATTTTAAGCCTTCTGCTTGATTATCATTGTGGTACTTTATTATTAAAACTAATTATATGCACTTATTTAGGGTCTTAAATAATAGTTATTTTTGAAAACAATAAGAAGCAGCCTAGAAATGTAAAGAAACCTTTACTGATGTACAGAAGTTCCACAAGATGTAATATTGTCATAACTGAAGATTCATAATTATGATCAAGATAAAGTCATCAAAAGCTGAATAGACACAGAAAAGTGATTTTCAATAAGAGTTATCAGTGATTTGCTGTCAAGTAAATGAGATGACTCAAGGTTCTGTCTGATAGAAAATAATTTCAAAATCCTGATTGGCTGCTTAGACGATGAAATACAAAAGCATTCATAATTTTTATGTATTTGGAAAAAATGTCACTGTTCACAGACCTAATAAATAAGTGGAACTTACAAAGACCACTGGAATGAAATGAAGAAAAGTTCCAAGTATCACCCTAGAAGGAATCAACAAATCTATAAATGAAAGTTGGGAATAATAATTCAGTCAGTTATCTTGGACCACATGAAAAAAAAAAAATCAATCAGACAATAGAATTAAAGAATAGTTCTCAGAGAGAACATCATGTCTGATACCTGGAAAGTCCAATTTTCTTCCGTGAGAAACCTCACCTGCAGTATTGCCTCCAGCCTTGGATCCCATATATTGAGAAAAATAGAGCTGTACTGCAGAACAACATCAGCAATATGACTGAAAGAAAATGTGCTTTGAAAGAAGTTTTGGCAATTAGGTTTAAATACGGGAAAAAAAAAAACAAACCTGAGGAAGGGGCACAATTTAAATTCAAAAATACAATTGAAAAAATGTAAGGAAACATTGCAAATGGGACAGACTTCATATACATCACAGATATTAAGGATGAAGTAAGAAAAAAGTCCAACTATTAGAAAAGTTAAAAATGGAACACGGTATTTAAGGTGGCACTGGAAGTCTGCCTCAATTTTTTAAAGGCTGTTTGGGCCAAGTTTAGAATATTTTCAAGAAAATGACCCTAAAATGTTACAGTCTCATTTCACTGAAATAGCAATTCCTTCACAGTACATTAGAAAATTTCTCTGCCTGCAATCAAACCTGGGGATAGCAGAAGATAGGGAAGGAAGAGGAGTTTACTTTTCAAAAGTCATTCTCTGACACAACCCTCTGCCCAGCTGCACAAATCACAGAATAATTTATACTGAAAGGCAATTCCAGAGTCACTGTCCAACCCTGTACTCAAAGCACGGAAAATACTGAAATTGCACCAGGTTGTTCAAGGCATTTTCCAGAATTTTTTAACGTCTTCAAAGTCAGCAATTTTACAGCACTTTTGGACAACCTGTTCCAGTATCTGAGCAGCCTCACTGGGAAAAGGAATTTTCCTAGTATCTAACTGGAATTTCACAGTCCCCTCATGACAGGCCTTGCTCAAAGGGTTGAATGAACTTTGCTGATTGCTGAAACTCTCAGGCTGTGAGAAGGCTGCTCCTGGAGGCCTGGCAACTCCACTGGGCCAGCATCCTTTCCAATCCTGCCTTCCACGTCCCCAAAGTCTCCTCTGCTAAAGTCCAGAGTTATTATTCTGCCACTGGCTCTCCTCACTTCCCTCAGGATATTGAGCTCCATCATCTCAGGACAACTGCAGCCAAGGCTACACCAAACTTCAAACCCTCCAGCTGGATCATTTGTTCAAGGAGCAGATCCCACACAGCACATACCAAATCAAACCATCCAACACATGTACACCAAAGTTGTCCTTCGAGTACTCCAGAAATAAGCTAACCTGTAACTGCAAGACTTCTTCCAGTCATCAAAAGAAGAGTTTATCCTGCTTTGCTTCTTCTTTGGGGGGTCTGTAACAAATGCACAGCTCTTCACCCTGCTGGATGACTCTGTCCTTGGTCAAAAAGGTTTCAAATTGTCTCATGCCTCCTTTCCTACTAAGTCCCTGTGCACACTCTAATTTCCCCTCCACATGCTTTTGCAAGTCCTGGTATAAGCATCTGACGTGGGCCTTGGATCACACCTCAGGGCAGATCCTGTGATGTGAACTCACCTCAGCCCACGACTTTCCCATGTCATGCACATAGTCAGGAGACAAAAGATATCTGGGGAGTTCAAAGTAGCTCAGAGATGATGGATAACAAAGGGATCACTTGGTCTTACCATTCAAGAGACTTTCAAAAATGCCTCCTCTAAGTATCAGTAACTCTACCCCTTTGTAATTTTGCAAATACTTTTCCTCTCTTGGTTGCACTTAGGCTGACTCCTGAAGGAAAACAAGGCTAATGCAGCTGAACTATCCATCCACTTCTCTGCCTGTCTGTCCATCAGCATAAACTCTGATGACCTGGGTCAAATTACTCTGATGGGAGGAAAATATCTCAGAAACCAAGTTTCTTAAACTTAGCAGAATTGAGAGAAGAAATTTTTTTTCTTTTTGACTGGTTCCCATCTAAATGTTGCTTTAAGTAAAAGGATGACACCAGGGGAGGTTCAGGTTAGACATCAGGAAGAACTTCATGGAAAGGGTAGTGAAGCTTCAGAAGGGGCTGTGCAGGGAGGTGGTGGAATCACCATCCCTGGAGGTGTTCAAGAAAGGACTCAATGTGGCACTCAGTGCTGTGTATTTAGTTGAAATTGTGGTGTTTGGCCATAGATTGGAATTTATGATTTTGGAGGCCTTTTGAGGTTTTTTCCACCATTAATGATTCTCCAATTCCATGAGAAAGACTAACTCTAGTTGGGACATAACACCTGGAAAAGAATGTACACATCTCTTCAAGGATTTTTAAGCACATGTGAAACTTGTTGCCTTTCATTAACTAGATTAGTTTTAGTTCCTGGAATGGAGAGAACAACCACAACAAGTATTAAAAACACAAACTAATGGTTGCACAGAATGTAACACACAGAATCCATGTACTGTTCTACTGGTTTCTAAGGTACTGACTTTCATGTCGGCCACAATGGTTTTGGGATCAAAATTGGGGTTAAATCCAGAACACAGAATGGATGTAAACAGTGTTACCCAGCAACTGAAATTAGTGAGGATGCATTTTTACACCTTGACAAAGTGATTACAACTATGCACTCAATTCCAGTGTAAGAATTCTCTGTGTTATCATAGAATATTTATATCTTTCCATAACACAGACATTTTCTAAGTGAGTTCTGGTTAAATATTGACATTTTTGCATAAAACGATCTCTCTCTGAAATGTTGCTTGGGGAATCTGGACTGAACCAGGCATGAGGAATCTCATTTATGTCTCAAGCTTTGCTTTTGACAAATCCTCATCTGATTTAATCATCTCAGGATAGTAAGGGTCCCTTCCCTCAGGAAGGGACCACTGGAAGTCATCCCGTCCATTCTCCTGACCAAGCAGGGTTCTCAGAGCACAGGATTGTGTCCACGACAGCCCTTGAATATCTCCAGGGAAGGAGACTCCACAGCCTCTCTGGGCATCCTGTGCCAATGCTCAGTCACCCTCACAGTAAAGAAATTCTCCCTCAAAATAATTAGCAATGAAACATCATTTCAGATGACTGGATAAATGTACAATTAAAAGTACAAACAGATAAAGCATGATTTGATTGCCACTCTTCTCTCATCTTCTGCCACCCCCTATCATGTGAATTTGAGGATGATCTGAGTGAAGAATATAAATCTCCTGTGAAGTGCTGAGTACCATCACATGGCTTGGGGGACTGTTTGCTGTAGAGAATGTTTCCTGAAGAAAATCATGAGAAAGTGTATTTTTGACAAGCCAAGCACAAGATTTTTTTATAGAAATCTTGACATTTATAGCAACACCACTGGTTTATTTTAACTCTAAACTGAATGCAATTTCTTATTAATAATCATAAGGCAATATTTTACTGCATTTAGAATTATTGTGGGGATTTTATGTTTAGAATGACTAAGTCATCACACAAGCCCTGTCTAAGCCTTAAAAAGCTACCCAAGATCAGATACATTACTAAATCTATGAAGAAGACCTGGAAATAAATTATTCTAATATGTTCTGATTTACCCAAATTTAATTAAATACATGTAAAGTCTCTAAATCCAGCTTCATGAATTTCTTCATGATTCAGTTACTCGGTGTGGGGGAGAATAGAAAAAATTGACCCCATGAATGTACTACTCATCAATTCTAAATACACTTCCTCAGTTCCCTAAAAGCTGGGAAAAACACACAGGATTTATGACATGCTCAGTGACTCAGAAAAAGCCATTATAGGATGACCCAAGCATCGCCTAAATAATATACAGCACAATTAACCTTAAACAGTCTATAATTATGATAAGCTTCATAGTTCTAATTACTTTTCTTTTCAGTAACACTGCCGTGAAGTGAGTTGAATTATAAAATAAAATGTATCAGAGGGCATCTATTTATATACTTTTAAAGTAAGAATTTATGAAAGGATATAATTTTCCAGCAAATATCCAGCTTGCTGTTAATCTCCAGACCTCTTGCTTGTTGCCTTTCTTCTTCCAGCTGCTTTGCATTCGCCAACTGTGCCCCATCAGTTGGGGATTCTGGGAAGCTCTCAAAATTGAACTTGTCCACTTGGATAGCCATGCTGTAGCAAGGAAAAAGAAAGAAAAAAAACCAAAAAACAACATCATCATTTTTACTGATATTATTTCTGCAGAAACTGCAGACCACTGTGAACATGGGCACTGCAATATCAGTATATTGGTTTCAGTGGCACCCAGTCTGTAATTAATGATATATAAACCATATGGTTTATGCTGCTGAAAACAGAAGTCTAAGCCTGTTGATGGTAAAATGTTTTACAAATCATCAATCAACATCTTAATGACTTCGTGAATGGTGTACAAGACATTTATTTTGCAGTTGCAAGCAGACGACTTTATTGTGGTTCTGAAGAGGTTCATCTGCTTCCACTCTTGGTAGGTGAAAGCTCCTGGTGTGCTCAAGACTTGCTGAAAGAAGCAACAAGACTGAGCCAAAAGCTGATGAATATACTTTTTAAAGTTGTTTATTAATACCAACCCATAAAAAGGAAAGCAGAATATTATATATGAAAGCATCCCTGAGAGCATACCTGGAGAGTCCATTAGTTTCACAAGCCAACTTCCTCACTTTTCTTTGCAAAATCAGGAAGGAAAGACAAAATAACCACAGAAGTAGAGCCTTAATGTGGGCCTTGACTTTTTTTAAGAAGACATTTCCCTCCTGCTTTGTGCATCTTCATGAAATACAGACCATATTAATTTCAATATCCCAGTATAATTTATTGGTAGTAAATGGTTAAATAATTGCTTTATTAAATGTACGGTAAGGCATAAAAGGTAATCAAATTAAATATAGTACACTATAATGCATACTAAGTACTGATATGTTAAATTAGAATCACTAATCTAATATAAAAGGGAATTTAGACCAGCTCACATCACATGAAATGTGGTTATGGAAGATCTAATATACTATGCTGCCAAAACAGCTTTAATTTCCTGAATTGTCTGAAATAGAAAAATAATTAGGGAAAAATTAAAATATATTGCTCTTGAGATGACTTTGCACTTAAGGAGACGAAACAACAGCTTTGAAACCCATTCAGGATGAAATGCAACCACAAACTGAGAAGAGGTCTGGGAAGGGCATTGCACAAAAACACAGGATTACTATTCTTTTATCTATTTCTTCATATAAAGAGGGAAACATTCTATGAATGTTGCCAAAAGGAAAATACCAGTAACAAACATCAACAAGAAAGAGCTTTGAACTCTCTCCAGACCAGAAAAGATTTTCTATAATTCAAATTAATTTAAAAGAATCTTGACCCTAAAAGAAACTGGGTGAAAATGCATGGCAATTACAAGGAATAATCTAGAGTTTGTGAAGTTTCCTGTGGGAAGATGAATTCAAATAGACCTTATCAAGACTGAGCAAAAACTGACATCTGAGGAGAAGCTTCTGAAGTTCTCCCTTCACCATTAGGGGAAGGTGTCCATGCCCACGGCAGGGGGTTGGAACTAAAAGATCTTTAAGGCCCTTTCCAACCCAAAGCACTTTATGATTTTATGACTAAAAATTACAAATACAGCACTCAGGCAAAGGTTTCTGTAAGCTACCACTTCTGCAGCCTGCATCTTTGCTGATCCTCACATCCCAAAGGCGGAGGAATTAATCTGTTCCTCTCCAAGGGAGGGTTTTGTTTTGGCTATTTTTAATGCAGCAAGAGATCATTAGAAGTTCTTCATTTGCATGCAGAGTCCATCAAGTGCTAAGCATATGCAAACGCTAAACATGAGCTACAAAAGTGGATCACAAGAACTGCCAGAATCAAGCCAGAAATAAAGACCATAATGAAAACCACCCAGATACAATCTGAAGAGTGGATTCTGAAAAAAATTACCAGGCCTGAAACTATGAATAACAACATCAAATCTTAATGGCATTGAAGTATGATTTGATTCTGCAAATGCAGGTTGGGTTTCCTGGATTTTGCACAGCAATGCACGTGGAAGACACAACTGGAACATTTTGAATTTCATAGTCTTGGTTTCCAAGATCATTCCATCCCACTGTGCTACGTGAGCCAATGCAAACCCAGTACTTGATTTCTGTGATATACACAATACTGCTTATATTCTCACAGAAACACAGTTAGTTTCCTATAGCCATATTTTAGCAAATTGTCTTAGCTTCTGGACAATTGCAAGTATTTAGAA
The DNA here is from genome assembly GCA_013396875.1 of Vireo altiloquus. NCBI lineage: Eukaryota > Metazoa > Chordata > Aves > Passeriformes > Vireonidae > Vireo > Vireo altiloquus. The sequence goes on along the minus strand of VZRF01010368.1, from coordinate 585,002 downwards.
TCCATCTCTGAAGGGACCAGGAAAACTGTTCACATCTACTTACTGTGCTGCACTTTTCTAAGTGATAGATATTTGAGAAAAATATTCCTGCCTAACAATATTTAATATGCAACTGCAGCATTCAGATTGCATTCCTCTGTTGAAGGATCATTGCTGGCAATATGGTAATTTTTGTGTGGAAATTAAATATGCATGTCAACACTTTGTACCCCAACAGCCTCCAATAAATCCACATCAGCTTTAGGAATACAGCCTAGATTGCTCTCAACTGCTCATTGTGCATCTCTGCTTCAAGTAACTTTTATAAAGCTCTAAGTTATGGAAAACTTTAGTAAACAGGGCTCTCAGTACTCAGAGACTCTACTAAGTTTTCAAATCTTCTAACCATGTTTTTATTTATAATGTTTGTACTGTACTTAGCACAGTGGCACCTCATGTCACATGGGAAGCTACAAAAACACCCACAACACCACACTTGCCAGCTAGAAAGTGAAGAGTCAGAGTAAAAGAGAACTACAGAGAGAAAAATATCACACAAAACAGTACTATGAACATAGCTGTAGGTAGGATATATAAAGCAATAAACAGAGATAAAATAAAATGTTTTAAGACTACAATTCCTCTCAAAGTAAAGCCCAAAAAATTAAATCCTTGCTCTTTTTCTTAAACCTGTCTGCCTTTTATCATCCATATTCTGCTTCCTCCTGTGCTAAAAATATTCATTTCAAGTTTTGTCTCTGCATTTTTTATCTATAACATTGCTTCAGTATTTATTCCTCAGCCTATGGAACATGCAGTACATGGGAAGGCTTTGCACAAGAATGAAAACAAAAAATAAGTATCATAACCTAAATCAGTCATTCATCCTTAAAAATGTACCCCTACTCAAACCCAGCTTCTTCGCTTTCTTTTTAAATATGAAGATTTCTCCCATTGCAAGAGATGCATTTCACCAGGGAGGTGTTAATGAGTTGACAAACAATTCCAAGAGCTAGTTGATGGAAGGAGAAAACAGAAAAGCTGGACAGTGAATTACAGTCACCAACTTAAAAAAGCATCTTTTAAGTGATCTCTAGAGATTACATGGGCCTCACCCTGAAGAAGGAGAGGGCAGTGAAAGGTAACCTTTTGAACATCACCAACTTTGTCACTGGGCTGTGCATCAGAATAATGAGACTGAAATGTATTTTAGCCATAAAAGTCATTCTCTGCTGTCTTCTGCAGTTACTTTGCAACCTGTTTCTTGTCAAGAGTTCTCTGCACTTCTCCGCAAATCTGTCCTTGCTTGTTGTGATATACAAGAATCTATGGAATCTATATAGGAAAAGGTAAAAATAGACAATTCTGTTTGAAACAGGCGTTCAATATATTGCAAACAGCCAGGATAATGACAGCTCCCATTGTGCAAGGGCACCTGTTCCTTGCCCTTCACAGTAATTATGTAGCAGGGAAAAAAGAGAAGATCTTAAAACTCAAAAGTTTATTTCTAAACTCGTGCCAGGAAAAGGGACTAGAATTCCATTTTAACTTCTTTGCCTCATGGGGAGCTATCCAAATTTTCTACTAGATGAGTTTTCAATAAATAATGAGATATATGTATGAAAACACTGAATTATGCAAAAAATTATTAAATATCCAATCCTGCAAATGGAAAGCAGGTATTGTTTCTCTCTGGCCATCTTTGTCTGAGCAGGAGGAGGAATAAAGTAACAACAGTTTTCATGAATAATGAAACAATTGCATTTTGAAACTACTGGGTTTTGTCACGAAACGAGCCCAAGCTGTTGTGACAGCTCCTCAGACAACTGAGCATCATTACAGGGATGCAAATTATTCAAATACATATTAAATGGATGAAGAGGAGAAGGTCAGCTCATCGGCAGTGCTGATGATATGTCTGCACAGTATCATCTCACGTCATCTGTCAGCATGGCTTACAGGGAAAAAAGTGACAAACCTGATGGCACAGCCACCATCTCAATGACAGTCACCTAAAGTCCTATTAAAGTCACAGTGCAGAACTACTAGAGGCTCTGGACAGCTCATTTCACCTCTTCTCATAAACAGAGCCACAACTTTACTGGAAATCCCATCCTGCCCTGATAACAAAATGCTCAGCAGAAAGGACTTTGCATGGAGGAAAAGAACTTCCTGCAAATGACATCATGACTGCTCCCAGTCAGTGCTGTCCATATCCCCCTTTCCCAAAGCAGAGCCACTTAAATGGAGCAGCACTGGCAGTTCACAGAAGTGCCAGCTGGCAGGGAAAATTAATAGGTGAAAAATTGAGTAAGGGAGCATCTCTGGGGGTGCTGAAAACTCCTGCCTTTGTTCCTGGCAGGACAGTGGGCAGGTCCCAGGCACACCCCATCCACCAGTGATGCATCTCAGATCATTACATGTCTGCTTCTAAGAGTATAAATCTATAAAGTGAAATTAATTATGTGATACTCTCCAAATAAGGTTAAGAGCAGGTACGGTATTAAAAGAAAAGCAGCAATCTGCTCAACATAAGTAGATTTCATCTTTCATTAAGTAAATAAAACACTGCTGCTTAGCTTGGAAGAATAAAATATAGAGATAGTCCTTATTCAATTATTCTTAGGAAGAAACAATACAACAGGAACCCAAAAACTCTTCCTCATGGCTAACTACTTACTTAAATACTATCATCCACAGATGAGTCTGCAAGCTGCTTCCAAAATGAAGCTGACAGGAGGCAGTTGGAGACTTTATTCAATATTATGCTTCCCGTTCATCCCTCTTGCTTATATAAAGTAGACAGCAGGGACCCTGTGCCAGACCATGTTACTGCCACTCATGCAGAATGCTTATGTGCATGAAGAGTCCCCTGTACACTCAATGATTTTAAATTTCAAGAAAACTTGAAGTGAGGATGATTCTCACATTCAAGGGGGAAAAAATGCATAAAAGCACAAGTTTCCTTTAAAAATGTTGCCTGATTCTTTCACTGTGCAGTTTCACTAGTAATATATAACATCATGTTTCAGGTACACATATGTCCACCCTAAATATAAGTCCTGAAGTTGATACCAACCTGGAAGTGACACCCCAGTATAAAATAATTCACAGGCAAAGAGGGACCTCAAGAATCAAATCTCTTGTGAAATGAATACATATGTACTGTTGGCTGGTAATAATAATGTAAAGTAGTGCCAATTAATATATACCTTCTGTTTACTTGTAATTCTTCCACAGATTTAGAAGTACAATCTGTATTTCATTCACTGCTATAAAATACAACTGTAAAATTTAGTAGCTCAAGTGACCCACAAGTAATGATCTCTGCTCCTGGACTAAAACTGACTGCAGAAAGAAAAATGATGGCTTTAATATCTGAACCATGCAGAGCGGAAGATAAATTTTTCCATTAATCTTGAGAAAGGTCAATTAAATTTAAGAATTTGCATTTAGAACTTAACTATTTATTTTAAATAATTGAAGAGGAGATAAAAGTCAAACAATAGTGCTGAAGTTGGCAATATTCAATAGCTTAGACTTATCTGAGCAACAGCATTTCAGACGATAAAAAGTTAAACCAGGAAAGAAATCATTCCACTGGATATAATGTAATATTTGAAAATGAAGCAGTGCTAAGAGATAGTTGGCTACATAAATCTTCTGCTTAAATGTGATTATACTATGCATGTTGGGCATATAGCTTTTTAATTCCTAACTCCAAACCTGCAAACCATAAACTGCAAATGAAGGGGTAGAACAATTAACTTCAAAGCGCCTCTTTTGTCACTTGCCCATTTAAATAATTTGGATTCCCATGGCAATCACCATGTAGCAGAGCTGTTAGCTACCTAAAGAAATAAGAAATTTAAAATAATAACAATAATGGTTATAGCTTACTTTATGAATACATCAATTTCCATAGGGGACATAAGAGACCGTTAATCAATAGCCTTTCATTAGGAAATTTGGAAAGGCCTAAGTACAGTAATACTTAACGATGGAGTTAAATAGCCTCCCTTTATCACAGCTGAACTACACAAGGATTTCAAAATTCTTTTATCCAAAATAATGCCATACTGTACCTCCTACCTCTCTCTCAGTGGAATAGTAATAATCAGAGAAATAAATATCAAAATATATACATTCATATTCAGCTGCTCATTTGTGTAATTCATTATTGCCTTCATATGGCAGGAGGTTCACGAGAAAACATATGTAAGTTAAAAACATGGAATGTTGTGCCAGATATAACAAACAAGACCAAAAAACCTGTATTTTACAGTCATGCCTAGTTATAGCTCCAGCTGTCTGAATCTCCTCAGGAAAAGGTTGAGAAGATTGCCCACCCCAAACCATAAACAGTAAAAATAGAGGGGAAGAAGGTAAGAACCTCGTTTCTTTGAAATTATTTCATCTTTTCCAGGGAGCCTTGAGTGAAGGAATCAGGCGCTCACCTGGCGCAAACCTGATCATTCTGACTTTGCTCACACTGAGCATTAAGGGACAAAACCACCAAATGTCTCTGCTCCTGGAACATCCTGAAAGAACCAGAAATGCTGGTCAGGAATCACCCCTGGATCATTTCCCAGCCTGGGCTCTGTCCTGACCCAGCAGTGATGGTTGTTGCTGGTCCCAGGGCCCCGCAGGATGATCCAAAGGAGTGGAGTTGGGTGTGTATGGCACCCCAAAACACTCAGAGGAATCTCACAGCCTCCTGCACATGATAAACCTGGAGCATCGATTCACCTTCGCCTATGAGAAAAAATAAAAGTTCCCAAATTCCCAGTGCTCCTCTTTTAAAGGAATATGACTGAGACATGTGGCACACAACTAGGTTACTTCAGAGAAGATGCTGAGATCCTACTCAAAAACCAAACTAGGGGGCAAAAACCACCAGGACAGCCTGTACATATGGGAAATCATTCACATGTGGAGAGTCCATCTCAGTGACTACTCAAGGGAAAATGCAGAGATATAGAGTTTTATATACAACAAAAGGAAAAATGTAAGTTTTTCACAAAGAAAGTGATTCAAACATTTTTTTGGGTAGAGTCATAGGATGCATGAATGCTCAGTGTACATGAATACACATTTTGCCATGGACTGTCACTTCAAGATACAATTAGACTTTACATTCATAATGAATTATTAATTTACCATCTACTTGCTTGTCTTCTCTTTTTATACACAAAGATAACATTTGCCCTTTTCCCAGAGCACTGCAGCAGAAGTTCACCTCAAGATGATTTAGTGTGATAAATTCTTTTCCAAGTTACTGTTTTCCCTGAATAACCTGTATAATTTTATCACACCTGCAACCTTCACATTTTCTGTTACGATCATTCTTCGGTGAGTCCTTTGAAGAGTCTTGTATTTCAAGTTAACCCAGTCCATTGACTTTAAAATGTTTATCTTGCCACAGACGCATTGATTCTTTTCACCAATAGAGTTGCACAGATTTTATTAGACTCTCAAGTTCCAGATGCAAGTTTTGTGAATGATGCCATACTTAAACAAGGAAATCTAGAATCTCTGCGAAAGAGCAAAGCTAGGGGACAGTCAGGACATCCTCAGTTTAAGAAACCAAAGCACCAGCACAGCAGTGAACATCTCCCAACAAACCAATGTGGTCCATGAGGTTCAACCTACAGAAGTTATTTTTTAACTAGTGACAGAAATAATGTTCACAGACACGGGTGGGAGCACAAAAGCTTTAATCATGATCCAGAAATCTTAGCTCACACAGAGTGTGTGTCACAGGTTCCACAGCAGCCAACAGCTCAGCACTAGTAACAGAAATTATACACATCTCACTCATCCACACAGAGTTTCACCTAAACAAATTTATTTCTCAAAAAAACACTGTACATATGAGAAGTTTATTTAATGCTTTCACCAGCAATGACCCCTCTGTGTGTGTGTTTAGAAGCATGCATGTGCTCACGCTCATTTAGAAGCTTTTTTCAGAAAACAAACCAGCAGGGATTGTTCACCCTGGAGAGGAAAATGCACTTGGGAGACCTCAAAGCAACTTTTCAACACTTAAAAGTGGGTTATAAGAAAGATGGGGGCAGATTTTTTAGCAGGACTTATAGTGATAGAACAAGAGGTAATGGTTTTAAACTAAAGGTAATAATGGATAACGAACCAAGGTGCTGCTTCTACTGCTTCTGCTGCTCATTATATGCAGCCCTTGGCAGCCCTGGGTCCAGCTTCAGCCAAACACAGAGCTGGGATTGCCTTCACTTTCATCTCATCACGTTGATATTGATTTACCTTTGCACATTTTGCTCCACATATTGCTGAGCTGAGTTAGTTGTCTGATGTGCTTTCCTGGTGTATCAGAAAATGATCACAGCTCTCAAATACCTTGTTATTTTAGTCAAAACTCCCCGTTTGGAAATCACCATCCAAATAACTGCCCTGCCAAGTGCCCTCCTATTCAGTGAGCCTTGAGCTTGAGCTCCCCTCGGAAAGCACAGCAAACCCAAATGTCCACCACACTCAGATCTGAACACTACAGCTAGAAATTCAGTATTTATTTAATTATTGTGATGGAATGATACTCATTTAGGAGCAGTTTCCTGCCACATTAAGCTCCCTTGGTCAATTAGGATGGTATAGACCACATATTACATATGGAAAATGGATTGCACAGCTCTGCTCACATGTTGCCTGATGTCCAGGCAGTGACTAAACCATCTTCAAAGAATTAAAGCAAATTAAACAACCCCACCAAAGTCAAATGAGATCAAGGGGATTTTTACTCCTGCTTCCTGTGGTTCATAAATAGTTTGAACATAGTAGTCTAAATTTTAGACAGGGAAATTTCACCTGTGAGCAAAGTCATGCTTGGGAAGCTTTCACAGAATATGCAGCTCTGTAAAGGAACTCAGAGGTAAATCCAGGATTTTTGGTGCTACCTATAATTCAACTTTTCTTATTAACTTCATACACACAAATCTCTTACATAAGAATGGATTTCTTCACTACATTTGGAGGAAGTGAGGGAAAGGGAACTATAAATACTTTAAGTTATGAGTAGTGAGCTAATGGTGTCTGAGACAGACACCTTGGTTTTAAAAATCAACTTTCTGAAGCATCCTTTGTTACCATGGCAAGCACAAAGCCTCCAGCTGAGGAACAATTAAAAAGAAAATCCCCAAAACATGACCTTTCCATTTAAGTTTACGCTGAAGGTATTATTTTGAGTCTGCTACTAAACTTTTGCAAAAGTTTCATGATTTTTAAGAGAAAAGTATTCTTAAAATGAGGAATATCCTCAAAGAACTAAGGAGTGATATAACTTCTCGTTTAAGTATTTCATTCATATCTACTTGAAATAATGTTTTGGAAATGTCAACTTTAAAAATATGGAGATTTTATATTAACATTTATAAGGCTTCATAAACTGAGAAGGTATTATTTCAAGTAAAATATTAACTTGGTATTATTTAGAAGATTTGGCAATGTTTTAAAATATTTAAATGTTGAGGGTCTTATTTTCAGCATTTATGTTTAACACAGATATTTAAAGTCTTTTCATTCACCTAAATCTAAATTTCATGAACTAGGAAACAATTTTAATCAAAACTCTGTTTTTCTCTGTTTCTTTGTAATATTCTTTTCCCCATAATAAAAGTCCAGAAAATGATGGGATCTAAACATCTGAAAGACAAATTTTCCTTTAAAAAAAAAAAGGGGCAAGTGCAAGGCAAAATTCAAAGATATCAAAATAGAAAACAGTGCTTTGCCATCTCTTTTATGAAAATTACATATACTTTTCACTCATTGACTAGATTTTTCTGACTATAAAAAACAGGCATATCTAGATTTAGGCATCTATTTTAAACTGAATCCTTGTTTAGGAATCAGATTTATTCTCTACCTTTAAAGAGGGACAAAATTAGCATAGTTTCACATCCAGCTTATGAAAGAGTTGAAATGCATTTTTATATAGATCACCGTCATGGTTTTTCTTAAAAGTCATGCTGTGCTATCAGGCTCCCAATTCCTACAAAGGAGACAGAACCCCCCCAAAATACACAGAGGGTACAGACATGAACCAACACACAGCATTGGGCCAATCTGACAGTTAAAACAAAAAACATTTCTTTGTTCTTTTCCATCTACAAAGAGTAATTTTACATAGAAATTCCAAACCCATATTATCCCAAAATGACAGGCTACTACTACCAGAAAAATTGCACCCCAAAATTGTGCAGCAGTTTTAGAAACCTCCCCATCCACGGCTGAGAAGTCACCATGGTTCTGACGTACTAATTTGCCCTCAGTTACTCAATTAAACAGTTATAAATGGATTAGAGGGTTAATATTAAAACTGAAAGCACATTATGATTAAAATTGGGTTTATATATCCTATGCTAAGCAAATAATGTTGTAAATACACGAAGCAAAGATTACACAATCTGCTTTGTTCTCAATGTAAGCCTTTCACGCAAAAGATTTCCTTTCATTACTTACTATTCTCCATTTCTCTTCTTCCATACAACTACAAAAGAGATGCCATCAAGCAAGTAAATCAAGGAATAAAGCTGCAGAGATTTTTTTACTCCCATTTATTCCCATTGAGCCTCCCTCAGGGATATACAAATTGGAAATTGCTAAATTGTCATCTAATAGGCAGAAACAACGTAGGCGAGACCAATTAAGTAAAAGGCAGAAAGTTGTATTACACATGTAATTAAATTAAATTCTTTGACTAGACTACATTAGAATCATTCCCAAAAAGGACAAAACTCGACTTTAATCAACACATGACACATTTTAAGACATGCCACTAAAACAGTACATTAGGAGTTTGGATATTACTAAAAAGTCCACATTTCTTAATTGTAAATCAGGTTACTTCCAGGTGGTAGAAAATTGGCTAAACAGCAGCATTCCCTCCTAAATATACACGACTCTAATGATGCATAATTGAGTACAAAGTCGTAAAAAAGTAGTTTTCTGCTCTTTTTTTAGCTGTAATATCCTTCAGCTGAGTACCTACACACATTTTTCAGCAGAGCTCTTCTCTTACAGAGATCCCCAGAATACAGGAAGCCACCAGATCAAATCCCCACCTTAATTGTGAAATGTGAGTGACAGTAACTAGGGATAATTTGGCTTGTTATCACAAACATCATCAGAAGGAATAGTGCAGTGGGGGAGGAAAAAATGCAGTAAAAACAATTGTGATCTACAAGGTTTGGGTTCTTCATCTCTTGCCATTCTCAGCACTGAGACCAAAACCTGCTCGTTGTAGGCATCACCTCAGCCCTCTCCTCATGCCACAGCACAGCCCCTGGAGCTGGAGCCCAGGCTGGGATGAAAATAAATCCCAAAATGCTGATGCAAGAGACTCTCCTGGACTATAGGACCCAGAGGAGGAGAAGAAGCAACATTTACCTCTGCCCATGGTGCTTTTCCACATTTATCCCTTCTGGAAATTGGCTAAACCCAGCAAAAAGCCATCAGCACCCCATTTCGTGAACAGCACTATTTAGTTAAACTAATTGTTTATCTGATTATTTAGATGATAATCAGAGTATCAGAAACGGATAGACAGTTCTAAGCACAAACTGCCTTTTGGAATTAAATCAATTTTATGATTGTCCAGCAGCCAAGGAGGGCAAACAGTTTCACAAACTTGGGACAACCACTGTCCCCTAAACCAAGATGGTATTTTCCTCCCAGTAATTCCCAATAACTCATTTTTAATGTGTCTCTCTTTATGTTATGTTTCTTAGATAACATCATTTCAATAGCAAATCTGTGACTTTCTGTCTCTAGAAAGTTCTTATCCTATAGGAACACATTTGTCAGGCAGGCTGAGAAACTCTGGTTAAATCACTATCATTATTTAAATATTGTAAAAATCAGCTTATTGTTTATGTCATAAATGTACAGAAATTAAAATGAAGACTTGGAAAGGAAATAAAGTTATTTTCTTTCTTAATTGAATAGGATGAAAATGCAGAAAATGAAAAAAACACATAGCTCTAATTGCCTCAGGAAAAAAATTAACCCGTTTATATGAAAAGAACAAACAGCTTAAAAAAATTATAGATATTTTTAAATGCTAATTATTTGTATAAACCAGTTCCTGTGCAGAAGGGATCAAATATAAGTGAGTTAGTGTAGTGGACAGCAGTGGTGAGAAAAGCAAGAGGCCCCAAGAAAGACAAAAACCAGGGCTTGTTTTGGTGAGCCTGCTCTGAGGACAAGTAGCACAGACATAACCACTGTCTAATGTCACCATGTGCTTGCAAATATCACTGTACAGGAGTCCAGCCTGCACAGCCTCTCAGATAATGCCAGATAAACGGCAAGAAGCCTTCCTTCAAAATTACAGATGGATGGTTCTTCCCAGAAAGGGAGACATAACATCAAAATACAAGAGAGAACACAACAAAGAAGCTGCTCTGAACCCACATGGAATGGCCCCAGAAACAATGAGCACTGATGTAAAAATATTCCTCATGTAAATTCAAATTGCATCATTAAAACCTGCATACATGTATTTATTGCCTGCTGTCACCATGTAATCAGCACTCACTAATCACCCCATAGCTTACTCTCATAAAATTCTCTATTTCATATTGGAGATCATGACTGAATATTCTAAAGTCCCATCCTATTTAAGTCCTTGTGATTCAGAAGGAAAATAAGTGACAGCTTGAAATATGCTGCTAGTGATGCCCATCTTAAGGAATGCTTTCCATCACTATATCAAGGGGGAAAAAGGAAATATTGGTGTTGTAAATTTATTGTGCCTGACATTGTTGGGCTTGGCATAGTTGCTGTAGGACGAGACGGGGTAAAGGCTGCTCATGAGTAACACAAAACACAATAATAAGAAGCAGGCTAGATCATTATTTACAGAACACAGAGCAGCTCAGTATTTTATGTATTATTATTACTGATATCCTAAAAATCATCTCAATGACTTACCACAAATTTCCCTTTCTAGGTTTACTACTTAATGAGTCTAGACTCAAATGAAAAATAGGACTCCACTCACTATTTCCATCACTATGCCTATGCTCTTCTACCTTAAAATTAATGGTTTTGAATTTCTTAAGGTTCACCTTTCATTTCATTTTACATACATACTGTGCTTTTCCTTCCAGTGGATAATAAATAATATACAATACAGAGTGTAATGCCTGGAAATAAATCTAAACTGAATTCAGGGGGGAAAATGAAACAGAGTTGTTACATTCGTGTCAGGATCCAAAACAGTAAGGTCTGATCAAGCAGCTAAAAAGACAACGCTTGTAACAATAATGGGTATCAAATATGTAAGAAAAAAAAACCACACCAAACCCTAAAGATTTGCAAGTGCTTGGACCTAAAAATGATGAAATATTTACTATGTCTACCAATGTCACTGCATTCTTTTACTCACTTTTCCTCCAAAGTTTGGTAGACTTCATGATGCAGTTTCTTCTCTAATTGTTTCATGATTTTTATTGTCATAAGCCTCTACAACAATAAATTATCCTTTCTTGGGACAGCTTTAGGAGAGATGTAGGTTTCATGATGTGAAGATACAAAAACATTTTGTGTTTTGATGTATCCTTTATATTCCAGTGCAGAAATCATCTATTCTCAATCTCAGTTCTATTAATAATTAAAAAGGTTTTTCTGCAACATAAAAGCTTTTTCAAAATATCGACAAATCTTTAGACAACACCTCTGCCCTAAACATAAATGCTGATTACTTAAACTGAGTTTATTTGAGGCATAATAATAATAATTTGTTTAATATGGACTTATATTCTACAAAACTATTCTACAGTTTATTGGGTCATTGACTCCAAATCAAATTTCTTTTGTTTATCATTTAATTCCTTCCAGTTTTCTAATCCCCACACTCAGATTATTAAAGTTTTTTCCTATTCATCACTATCAATAACAAACTTCTCCAAAGTCACTGTTATTCCCAGAAGAGGAGGAAATGCAAAGGAAGGACAAAATTTGGACAAGGAACCAGAACTGAGTTAAAATTTCTGTAGATTATACATGGTCCAGGCTATAATGACTCTCCATATCACACTCTTGCACTCTGGTAGGTAATCAGTTTTTAACATTTATAAATATGGAAATTTATTTACCAAAATTTTGAAGTTCTTTTAAGATGCTTGTGTCCACTTCAGTGTTTAAATTCTGCTTACACTCACCTCTGATTTAAGTCACCTTTTTAGCCTCAGCCCTATAACCTCACTCAAGCTCTAACCCATCCACGTGCTGCTGGAAAATGACCCAAAAAAGAACAGTGAAATTCCCTGCCTACTTCAGCTTCTCTCAATGTTCAAACTGAATTCAATATAAAAAAAGAGACTCATAAAGGGAAAAAATCAGCTGAGTATTCCAGGTCTTACAGAGTTTGTCATCAACACCATCAAGCTGGGTGTTAAATCATTCTCAGGCCTCTCCAACACCATTAAGAGAGGAGTTGTTGCTTCTCATCTTTTCCTGCTGTCATTGCCAGTGTGGCTGATTTGGGGTAAATTTACCACTCAGTTAAGTGCAGAGGCTCCCAGACCATGCACTTCCATCCTGAACTTCAGGGCACCTTCATAAATCAAAAGATCAAGCAGCTGCTGGAAATTCACTTATGATAATATGAATATAATTACTGCAGCTTCAATGAGTTCTTCCTAAGGTATTTTCAATAAGAGCTGGAACTGAGGCAAAGCATCCATCATTAATCACAACCAGTGAATCAGGAACACAAACCAGCGAATTAGAAACACAGCTGGGCTGGGCCAGTAAAGTACCCATAGCAGAATCCAGGCTTTGGCATCCCACACCCATGAAATTCCAGGTGTGTTCAGTGCTGAAAATTAAGTAAAGGACATTATTTTGGATGTTGCCTCTTCTGTTTGGAATCCAGAAATGACTCAGGCACATCAAGATGCTTTGGGCTTCACTTTACACCTTGAGCACCCACCAGGACCTGGAACATGATGGAGCCCAGAGCTCCAAAGCACTTCCAGGGAACACAGATCCTGTGTCCTAACCAGGGAAAAACCTTAACAGGGTAAGGGCTGAAGATGAAAGGTTCCTTTGTGCAGATGCTGGCCATGACTCATCATCAAACAAAAAGCATGGCTCAAATTACCTCCAGTAAGTGAAACAGCTGCACAATCATCTTTAGAAAGCTTTGTACCTGTTTGAAGTCATGACAAAAAACCCCTTCACTTAATCTGAAGTGCCCATATCCCCTGGTGCAGAGACTTCCATATGCAGCTTTAGAGATAAAGAGAATCCAGCTATAAATCCTGGTACAGATAAGGCTCCTGACCTATGGAAAACTGATTCTATTTACACAAGAACATGCAAAATACGAAAAGCACACCCCCCCAGAAGATGGAGAGATATAAATCAATTTTCCCCATGAAGCAATGTAATTATATTTCAACCTCAATCACAATACTTAACTTGAACCACAATTTTCTGAAACTCAGAATAAGTCTCTGTTCTTTTTTTGTCTTTATTGCCACAAAATAGCTGCTGTGAAACTCTGTTCTTCTCAAGTGAGAGGAAACCTTGTGGGGAAAACACATAGTAGTGTTTCCAGGCAGCTTTCAAAAGCCTTTTCCTGAGAAGGATGGAGGAAAAACTGGTGGGCAAAGCAGTTTTTCTCACCAGCAAAGTCCACCAGTGTTGTCTACACTGGTGTTGGAATACCCATTAACCTGAGGGAAGGAGACAAAAAGGATGGTTCCTGGAAGATTTGGGATGCCACCATGATGCCCACTCCTGCTGGGTATCAACAACTGCCCCCAAGGCTGATAAGGGAGACTGACAATCTCCTTGTGAAGCTGAACATCCTTGCAGGAGCTCCATCATGGGGTCAGAGAACCGATGATAGATTTTGCAAAGCCAGGCCAAACCTCAGAGGCCTTCATTAGGCACAAGGAATTGCATCTCCCTGTTGTCCAGCACCTTAAACAATGGGATTTCTTCTTGGCAGAGTGCTTGGTCTGTTTTTCACTTCTGAGAAAACATGATTTAAGCTGCAGGATGTACCCACTGCACCCACCTGTAACACAGCAGTGACACAGATCTGCCCTAATTCAGCACAGCTGTAACAACAGGCATGCTTGGAATAATGTTGTGGATGGGAAGAATTCCAGGTATCTCAAGGATGCAAAGAGATAATATACTTCTATTAACATAATTGTGTTTTTCTGGGGAAGTTCTGTGGAAGCTTCATGGAAAGACTGAGATAGATTTCCCTGGAATTACTGAAGAACAGTGACCTGGCAGAGGCTGCAGTAGGGCAGAAATGCTCACAGGCATTTCACAACCAAAGCTGAGGACAATTTTCCTCCTCGGCTGGGGCTGCTAAATCAAGTTTGACTGAGGTCTGCTCCACTTCTCCCTGTGAACACTGAGACCTTCCTCAAGACTGGGTGTTCTGAAACTTTTGTTGTTTTCATTTGAATGGAGGAAACCAAGGAAAGATCAAACATCAAAAACTTATGAGACCCTCAAAGTCCAACAGCTTCAAAGTCAACACACACAAATTCAAACTCCACGTACATATTTTTTTCAAAGCTCCCAGAACACAAGCAAAGCAATATTCTAGAAGAGACAGCAAGGAAAATGAATGCAGCTGCAATGTCATGCTAAGAATGACATAGGTAGATGAATCTCCTCCAGCAGATACCCACATCTTTTAAGGGTATTAATTAATTGAGAAGGAGAAGTTAAAGTATTTGGTGATAAGCAGAAGGAAACACATGTCCCTGTTAGAAAGCATACATGGGGCAAGCACTGAAAGAGGAATAAAACCCCAATATATTTATTTTAACAAAACAAAAATCCGTCAAAAGTCAGCTACACAAAGAGAGCTGACGTTGTTGCTGCAAAGCATTGTTTCCACAGCCAGTTTTCATTAACAGAAAAATACCTGCAGATCCTAGACTTTGATCAAATAATGTGTGCACAAGAAGCAAGGTATTTTATGAGATTTCAAGACAAGCTTCTCTCAATCCCATCATGGAAAAAAAAAATAGATGGACAAAATGCAAGTCATTGCTGGTGAAACTGCCCCTCTACCTGCAGTTTACACATCAGTCTTTCTCTGGGAAGTTTCAATTGTGAATTTATCAAAAATTTAATGATTAATATGCAGATAGTTAGCGTAACTATTTCCTTCTTCTGGTTTAAATTGTTGATTCAAACCTTAGGCTATTTTAGGTAAAGCTGGAGCTTGTGTTTTATCCTGAAAATGCACCAGTTTTCAAAAATACCTACAAATATGGCATAAAGATGATACACAGTATGAACTCTATCTGTTTCGGGTTTTTTAAGGCAGAAAACCATACAATCAGACCAAAGCAGCCAGAAACTGCTTCCCAGCAAACTGATTCTTCAGTTGCATTGAATTATTAAGCCAGCACAAGGCTTAAAAGGATAAATCTCAGCTTTTAAGTGCAAAATAGAATTCAGTTTTAACCACTGAGTCACAACCACTGCCTCTTGAACAATGCTACAAAAAGCTACTTGGCTTTTCAAATTTAAAAAGTCAGTGTCACATAAATACTTTCACAAAAGGTCTAAAAATAACTTTAAGCTCCCCACCCTCAAAGTCTGGAGGAGCAGATGCAAAGAAATAAAGCTCTACAAAGAGCTCCCAGTAGGAAAATACTACTGAGAGGAGTGAAGGTGCTGCCACTGCTCCACAGCTACTTCTTTACAGCTCAATAGTGTCAACTTCTGCTGAGTTCTACTCATGCAGTTCTCATAGTGAACCACTTTGCTGGTGTTGAGAGAACACTTATTCAAACTTATTAACTGAAAATAAACTTTGGTGCCTGTCCTTTCCCCTTCTTACTGATGATATACTGAAGAAGAATAAAGATGGGTATATTTGAGATGCATTAAGGCAGAAACCAGTAATTTCAGCATTTCAGTGGAGTACAGAATGGCTCATTACCATGAATGCAGAGGTCACACACAATGCTGATCCTGCTACATCAGGAAATTTCTCCATGTGGATCTGCTAATGGATTCCTCTCCAGCTCCTGATGGAAACTGGATCAGTCTCATCACAGCCCAACCATTCCTTTAACACACTTCACACTTCTCAGAGTAGAAAAACAGACTGCCAATAGCAGCAGTGATGGGGGCTCAGAGTGCCTTGAGAATTTCCTTTTTTTGGCTGTAGCAAGTCCACACTTGGCAAGATGTCCTGTCACAAGGGAGAGAGCTGCTCTTCGTAGACCTCGAAGAACAATCTAACAAGAACATCCGTAAGTGTGCCCTGAACACCAGTAAAGTGATTCCCTGATACAACAGTGCAGGGATTTCATTGATTCTACACTGAGCTTAGTTAATCTGGCTTGCAGAAGATGAAGGACTGAGCCAACCCTCCTGTGATTTGAAAGCCTGATTCAAGGAATCTAAATATTTCCAATTTGATGTTTCAAGCACGCTCCCATCCCCTGCAGCTACACTTTTTTTTTTTAATTATTATGCTTTTTTAAAGCTTTAATGATTTCCTTAAGAATGGGCAGAGAAAGTATTCAATTACTGAAGTAAGAAATCACAGGCTGAAACAAAGCTGTAAGAAATACTGCAGCCTGTCAAAGGTGATAAGTGCCTCTGATTATCTTTGACTGCATTCCCTGGGCTCAGCATTTCATTAAATAGCAATGCTGTCTTTTAAAAAGAGATTTACCATCATACCCTGGGGGTCTTTCATATTTTTAGCTAGAGCTATGTACAAAAATACCACTTTCCTCACTAATTATATTTGATTTTCAGTTACAGTGTTAATGATAAGATTTGTTAAGTTTGGGTAATACAACCTGAAACAAGTCATGAACATTAAAACAGCTTTTTTAACTCCGTTTCAAGAGTCTCCCTTCAAGTGGATGAATTAATAACTTCTTTGGAGAAATGACAAGATGCCTTAAAAATTAGGTAATGAGGTGAATTTGGCTGTTACATCCTTAAGTAGAGCAATACAGTCAACTATGCATATAATGTCAAAATAAATTAGTTGAAAGGTGAAGGAACAAAGCAGAAAGGGTGGTAAGGCACTGGAACAGGCATGACCAGGGAAGTGGTGGAATCACCATCCTTGAAGTGTTCAAAAGACAGGCAGATGTGGTGCTGAAGGACAAGCTTCAGTAATGGATCTGGCAGTGCTGGATTAACATTTGGACTCACTGATCTTAGAGGTCTTTTCCAGCCTTAAAGATTCTGTAATTCTATGAAGGAATGAAGTTTTTTTACCGTGTGTTAACAAAATTCTTCTGGCACACACCAGGACAGAAAGTGTTTGCAGCACCTGATTAATAAAGCCTGATCAAAAGCTGTGGTTCTTTGTTTGCTTTGTTTTGGTTTTTTTAAACTGAGTATGATATTAAGTAAAATAGCTGACCATGTATAAAAAATATCATCTATTTATGTAGATGGAAATCTTAATGAAACATTGAAAAGAGCAAGTTTATTTTCAAATAAATATTTTTCTTGATGCAACGAACATAAATGGTTCTTCTCTATAGAATAGGTGTCTAATTCTACAGGAAACAACAACAGGAAAGTTGAATTGATTTACTGTTAACTGACACTTAGAAAACAACATTTCCTACAAGACATCAAACGTCTATTGCCATTCTTCATAGGCAGAAGACTCATCAAATGAGGTCCAAAACAGAAAAAAAAAAAACATTAAAACAAATAATAAAAACTGTATCTGAGGAGAAGACTAAGTTGCAGAGTTCCATAGATAAGCTTTAATGTGTGACACAACTACAGAATAATTACTTCTAGGGAAAACACAGAATTAGCTAGTGCTTCCACAAGTCAAGATGTTCTTCTAAATTAAAAACTCTGACTCAACTACTGGTAACTTTTTAAAATAGTTTTGAAATCGTTTTAAACTAAAGGAGGAGAAATTTAGATACTAGGAAGAAATTCTCAATTGGGTGCTGAGCCCCTGGCACAGTTTGCTCAGAGAAGCTGTGGCTGCCCCTGGATCCCTCAAAGTGTCCAAGGCCAGGCTGGATGGGGCTTTGTCCAACCTGGGGTAGTGGAAGGTGTCCCTGCCCAAGGCAGGGGGTGCAGCTGGATGATCTCTAAGGTTCCCTCCCACTCAAACCATTCCAGGATTCTGTGGTCCTTTGAAGACCAAGGACTATCTGTGAAAAAGATGAAGATGTGAAAAGAAAGGAATGAGGTTTGATCTGATGCTCCAGATCAACAACTGACTGGTTTTTCATTGAAAATAAAGCTATGGGCACAAATAAAAGGAAACTATATGCCAAAAATATTCAGTGTTTTGTATTCTCTCTTTAAAGTAAATACAGCAGTGTTTTGAAATAAAGACAAGACCAGCCCAGGGTCAGGGAGGTGATTAATGGATACAACTATTTGTCATACAAGGAGAAGCCAAGAGAGCTGGATGAGAACCCAGAGAAAAGAATGCTCAGGAGGATTTTATCCATAAATTCTTGATGGGAGCAAGGAGCAAAGAATCCAGATCCAGGCTCTTCTCAGTGGTGCCCAATGACAGAACAAGAGGCAATGGACAGAAATCAAAATATGGGAAATTTCATCTGGACACTGCTCAGAGAGGCTCTGCAGTCCATGACTGTAGGTGTGATTCTGTGACCTTGCTCATAAAATTATCAGTCTATTAGTCTAGTCTAGTCATCAGTCTAGTCTTCAAACTAGTTAGGAAGACTGGAAGGGAAAAAAACCAGTCTGAAGCTTATTCCAGAATGTCTATCCTCTAATATGTCCTGAGTCCAGGTTTTCCTCATTAATAAATAATTAGAAAGTAAGGGAGGAAAATCTTCAATGGAAAATAAATAAAATATTCCCAATTATTAAAGATGTTGAAAAGAACAACAAAACACTTAGAGGATTGCTCTAGATGAAAAAGTATGTCATCTGCAGAAGGACAGCTTCTATTTATCAGATGAAGTTATGCAGAGTTGGGTTGGGTTTTTGTACATTCTGTACTTGACAGATTGCTTACATAAGGCAGAGCAAGCTCAGGAAACAAGTTTAACACAATGGAAGAGAAATGTACACAAGAACCTCTGGGATCATCTCCTGCTCATTATCTCTGCCCTCACAAAAAATGGAAGTTTTCTGGTACATTCATTTCCCACTGCTGTTTCAATTAATTTCACCAAAATGAATTCTCTCTAAGGAAATCTCCAACCTTCAGCAACTCCCAATGTCTGAACAAATATTGCCAAAAGGGAGAGGGGGGGAAAAAAAGGAAAATCTTTTGCTTCCAAAATATGTTTATTTGAGATGGGGAATGGCTTAAGATGAAGGGGTGAGAGAAAAACAGAGGCTAAACCAGGAAATGAGTGAAAAAGAAGCAGAACAAGCTGCAAAAAGGAAACCTTGAGGAATTTTATAATTCTGGAGTTTATATGTGGCTACTTAATGCACCCAGAGTTGATACAAGGCAGATATAATACACATTCCAGCTCAACACCTGATGGACACAGTCTGCAGAACTTGGAACCTCAGCACCCAGGGAAAAATACAGAGAGAGCACAAACCCAAGAGACCTCATCCAGGTACCCTCTGAACTGGCAACAGCTCTCAAAGTGACCTCTGAACTTCATCAAAAGAGAGTTTTTACAGTAAAGCCCAATCATCACAATGATTGCAGAACTGCTTTTTACCAATGGCTTCTAGATACTACAGTTTTTGTGCCCAATAGTGTACTCAACAGTACAAGTGATCAACATTCTCTATCAATAAATCACTTTGTTCATGGAGTTCTTGATGAACAGGGAACTGAGTTCTAACTGCTAAATTGCTGGAATAACTGGATATTTTATACTAACTGGATATATTATAATAACTGGAATTTGCTAAACTGCTAAGTTCCGTGACACAAGGAGGAGGCTGCTGGGTCAAAGAGTTTTAAGGAAAAGTAACCATAATACAGCAGGATAGCTGAGATGAAACATCATTAAACTTCAGATAGATTAAGAATTTGCTGCAACAGTAGAAGTTTTATTCTCTTTCCATCTGAGAAGGTCAAAGTTAGTGCAGATAAGCTCAGTATCATTTGTCTTCTGGCAGTATCCTGAATCACTAAGAGTTGGGATGCAACATAGCCCTTCCTAAATTGCATTTCAGGGATGATGTTCTACTGGATTCAGGGGGACAAAAAAAAGAAAAAAGAAAAAAAAAAGAAAATCTCATTTGAATACTTTCTCAGGTTTCTGATTAACATGCAATGCTCACATGGTTCTCTGACCATGGCAGGAGGGTTGGAATGGATGATCTTTGAGGTCCCTTCCAACTCAAACCATTCTGTGATTCTCTGGCTTTATAAAGCAGTTAAATCAACTCAAAATAGTATGTTCAGTAAGTGGCATCTACTCACTCTTCATGAGCAGACAGCTCTCCTCCAATAGAATTATAAACCTTTTTATTCTCATGTTCCCTTTCTAGCACACACCTGACTCAAGGATCACAAAAATACTGACAACAGTCAATTCAGTAACACAGAAATAGCAATAACGGGAAAATTACCAAAACAAGTAAAACAGTGTTCCAACTTTATGTCAGTATGTTCAAAACAAGTTACTTTAAATTGATTGTTACTGGTGAGGACAAGCAGAAAAAAGAACTAATGGCAGGCCCTGTACCCCACCACAAAATCACACCAATCCAGCAAATTTGTGAATTTTTAAAATTTACTTTCTCTAACTTTTACTTCCCATACTTGCACTTTCATTCCACTAGCTAGCAAAAAAAAAAAAAAAAAAGAAAACTGTAATACAACTCTCCAACATTATCAAGCCTTATCTGACTCCTGACTGTTTAATTCCTTATTGATTCTTTCTTTTTTTAATCATATCCAAAATGAAACTGATTCCTTGCCTGCTGAGGACAAAGCTGGAAAGAAATACATGAATTTGCTGAGCAGCATAATAAAGACTATCCTGTCTCACAGACAATGCTCTCTGTAGGAGCAAACCTTTCCTTTACCTTGACAGATGCAATTCAAAATGGGGCTTGGTGTGAAATCAAAATATTGAAACTGTCAAATATAATCACTCTTCTGGCACATCATGCAAAACTGAACCTTTATTTTATAGACAAGAATGATCTTTTATTGCTTTAGCAGACCAAGGTCTCACAGATGACTCAGACTTGCACTGAGGAATGCAGACCCTAAGGTGAAAGATGACCACAAACCACAGACCAAGCCCAGGGTCCCAGTGCCAGACAGGAGGAGTTTGCACTCAGAGAGCACAATTGTCCTGCTGAGCACTGGAGAGGTCACAGGCAGAATTCTCCTCTTGGTTCTCTTATAACAAGCCCTATAAAAGGAGGATGTTGTGCTTTTTAAGCTCTCAGTTAAGATCAACCCTTCTGTCCTGCACTGATGTTTTCTGCTATTTCACTGATCTTCCTCTGGCACAGGAACACAGGTTTCTGTATTCTCACTTCTTTCATTCATTTTTTCTTTCTCCATTTCCACTTTATTAGTCTGTGACCCTAAAATGCAAGTTTCTTTTCAGTCTAAGAATTTCCAGCTCTTTGTCTTCTCCATCCCTGCACACAATCTCTATAGTAAATCTGAAATGAGTGTTACACAAACTTTGGAATTCACTTTCTTGGATCAGTTTTTCATGTTCTCCAATCTAATTCCTGCTTCTTGCATTTCAGTCTCAACAAAGATTAAAGATACCTCATCAACACCAAATATGACCATCTGCATCATTATTTCCAGAAATACTTAATTTTTATTTCCAGATCACAGACATTCTTAGTTGGAAGGCCATATTACTTGTTACAATACTTATTACAATAACATTGTGCATGTTATTAATGTTTTCTAAAACTCCTTCTGGAAAGTCAAGTTTTGTTTCCCTTAGGTTATATAATTTATTTCTTTATCATATTCTGTACATTATTCAAGACCCTTGACAATAATTAGTTTTGCTTTAAACGCTAAGAGAACAACACTGGGTTTGGAAACTTGACAGACTTATTTCTGAACTGAAGCAAGGAAAAACATTTTAAATGCAATGAAATACATGTGTAACAGTGAAGGACGATTATTAAGAAAAAAATAATCCCAGCCAAGCAGCAGAACATTGCCATAATATGTATTATTTACATTAAACTATTTTAAACCCCTACAGATTATTATTTCTGCATAAGATTGTAACTGCTGTGTAAACGTATTAGACACCACACTTAGCAGAGTAAGTTTAATTTGAATTATCTGAATTAGACTTGAAAAATGATGAATTTCCAAGTGATCTCAGCATGTTTGTTTTTCAGCGAATGCAGAAAAGCATATTCGATTCACTGCTAGTTTTTAATGCAATGTATTTGCAACTACAGAATTGCAATTATGTACTTCTCGTGGAATCAGTGGTGTTGATAGTCAATGTGGAGCTAAAATACAACATGCAGCTCACCCACAGGCAGCCTAAAAGTCATCACTGATACCTGGTGGGCTTGCCAGGTATTGGCAGAACTTTTGGGAGCATAAATCAAGTATAACTGTTAAAGTCTAGCATAAAACAGTCTGTTTGAGGAGCTCATCAGAGTAAAAATGGTTAATAGAAAATTACAACTTGTTCCTCAGATTTGGTGTATGTTCCAAATTCTACTGAATTAATTTCCTGCTGGCTTGCTGCATGCAGGATTCTGGCTAAATCAGTATTTAATGGACTTGGAATGCACGTACCAAAGTTCAAACCTTCACCAAATTCCAGTATGGAAATCAGAATGCAGGATCTATTCCTCTTCCAAGCAAGAACCGAGACCCCAGAACACATTAAATTCCTAAAGGTGCCCACTGGCACTGAGGGATCTTCCACACCTAAGAGATGGCAAAAAATTATATTCTCTCTTCCTCAGTTATACTTTTCATTCTATCTGCAATCATTTGAACTGAAGTACAGCACAGAATCCTCTGTTGGCTTAAATCTTCTGCTGTGAGGAATAGAATCTCATGTCCAGTTTCTACCATTTCAATTTAAACAATTCCACAGTGCTCCACATCTACACATGGTGAAAATATTTTTTTAAAAAAATTCTACTCTAATGTTTTACTCCTGTGATTCCTTTATGTTTCTTTGTCATGCAGTTGCTACCTCCCCATCTGAATCATCTTAAAATAATCAAAATGTTCCAAATAAAGCAAAGTAAATAATCACTCAGGTACTCTGTAACACAACACTATGACGTATTTTCTCACGTTCACTAAAGAAAAAGATATCTTTACTGCTTTTGTTTCCCCAAGAACCCTACCTGTGAGGCTTAGCTGTAATTTGGATGCCCCACAAATATGTTTTTGTAAAAAAAGTGATTTTGAAAACCTCTTAACTTCTTTTAGATCCACACATTTCATCTTTGATGAGCATCTATTCAGTCTTCATGCACAGATGGACACAAACTATTTGTAATTTTTCTTCAATGAAACAAAGTAAACTATTTTGCCAGAAAAGAGGGTACAACAACCCTTACACCAAACCCAAATTTTCTTTGGGTGTCAACAGTATTGAGATACTGAGATATCTCTTGGAATTAAAAAAAAAGTTAAAACCCTAATAATTTTTGATCTAAGAGATCAGAAATTCACCACAAGCACTGCCATCATTTTAAAATGACAAATGTACTTAGATGCCATAAATCTTTCAAGTTAGGAAACTCTAATTAGTTTTTAATTATTATACGCCACAAAAAGAAAACTTTGAACTGGAAAAGTAACTTCTGGTTTTCTAATATACTTTCAACATTCCTCAAATAAAGGTTAGGAAAGCTAAGGGATACACAAGATGAAAAAACTCCAAAGCCTCCAGTGTGAAAACAACTGTGAACATATACACATACATCTCTCTCTCTCTCTCCCCCCCTATATATAATCTATAAATATCTATCTATAACAATTTGCAAAAGAGTGAGGCACCAATCACCAACATGGATCAAACCAGGATTAAAGGGAATTGAAGAAAGCTCACCAATAAATGGAGATACAACTTTGATTTTAAGATCTGATCAAGATGGAAATTCCCCCTTAAGATACTTAAAATCAGTGAGGTGTCTGTGCTAGGGAAGAGAAAATCCATGAAAGACACAGGGAGAATGATGCAAGGGAAAAAAATCTCCAGATTTTCTGGATCTAGAGAAAAGGCAAGCTAGATTTCATATCCAATCAACAATGTCAACAAAACCACCTTTAAAAGGGATAACGAAGAGCTCGAAGAAACTGAATATAATATTGGAATTGCTTTTTAAGTTTCAAAGACCAAAATAAAATTAAAAACTATCAAATAAAACAAATCCTTTTAAAAAGCAACTGATCTGCAAAAGTTAGGGTCAGAATTCCTTAGGTCAGACCCCAGAAGGGCCAGTTTTTCTCGGACACCACATTTCCTTGATCACTGTCATTTCAGGGAGGACTTCCAGCATCCACACAAGACACTCATCAGCTGCTCTGTGGGGACTCTTCCTACCCCTTTCATCATCCAGGACTGAGTCCCATCAGAGGCAGAGATAAATGCTTGGATTTCTAAAAGTGTTCTTCAAAGACGTGGGAGCAGAGAGAAACAGCAGCTTAAAAGGAATTATGTCTTAGGAAACTCAGTCCTTCAGAGAAACAATACACTTAATACTGGGATTCTGTTCTTTGTGAAGTTACTGTACTCCTTATAGTCAATACAACAACTTGTCTCAGGTGCAGATAAAACCTCAGAATCTTTTATATTAAAAAAAAAAGTAAAGAAAAGCACAGGAAGTATTTGGTCAAAATCTTTTCCTCTGAGAAATTTTAGCAACCACTATGTTCTGGTACAGCACACACCTGTGCTAGGTGACCCTGTTTGAGTAGGGGCATGGGACTACCTGGCCTCAAAAGGTCCATTCCAACCTAAATGGCTCTGAGCGATGCTGTGACAACACATTTCATTGATATTTTTGATGGAGCATTCATATCCAAACCAAAATGGTCTTAAACTTTCTGAGTATTTAAACTACATCTACTGTCACTAATGATATACAAAGAAAAAACTTTGAATGGCTCAAGCTGTCAGGAGCATATGTTTCATACTTTAACACATGAAGATAAAATTTAATGTCACTTTAAACAAGCGGAATTTTGCTGCAGATTTTATTACACCATTACCCTCCATGAGCTTTCACAAGCCTCTGACAGTGAGCCATTCATAAATTGGATTCACACTGCAAGAAAGCACAGAACTGTGTTAACAGCATGAGCACTTCATTCTGTTTCTAAGTCTGCTTAGTTCTCCTGAAATACCCAGATTTAGAATTTAACGGAAACTGCAAAGCAAAATCTGAAAAAAACCACACTGAACACTTTTGGTAGGTCAACCGAAATTCTTTTAGAATCAGGTATATGACTAACTTCCACTGAAACTTTTCTTAGATCCTCCAACAATAATACAACTGGTAATTATGACTTTATTAAGTACATTCTGTACACTTAAGTGAAATACAAGAGAAAACATTTACTGCTAAAACTTAAATTGTATTTTCCTCTTCTCCATAATTTCATATTATCCCTTAATCTTTTGTAATTCCTGCAATAGCAAGTGTTCAAACATAAGTACTGATCAGAATCACTTTGTGTCCGGGAGAAAACACACACAGGAAAAAGGCAACCAACTGCCAGTGGATCTATGATCAAAATGAAGATATAAAACTGCTGAGTAGAACAAAGGCCACAGTCAAAAAGTCACACTCAACACAATATAAAAGTCAACAGAATAATAAAAATTCTTCAGTAGGTGTTCAGCTAGATATTCTATGCAGCAAATGAGTATAATTTGCTACATAAAATTAACGTTTAAATGCCTCAAAAGCTTTAAAAATTATCACAGCACACGAATGCTGTTTTATTTCAGATTTCCAACAGGTCTCAGGCATTTCCAGGACTGACTGCTGGAAGAAATTAGTTGTCTTGAACAATGTTGCAATTTTCTACATGACTGTAAATCATCATTTACATTTCAGATCACTATTGCTGATGTATTTAAAATAAAATGTTCCGGAAACCTTGAAGCTGCTCTCTCCAGTACCCAGCTCTGGTTCCACAGCATTTCCATCTCCGCTCAGGCAGACAGAGCAGGTTCAACTGCTGCCAGGGCAGTGAATTCAGCACTCACCAGCAACAGCCACAGCAAACCCTGAGGCAGATTGTGCTCCTGCTCTTGGGACTTTCCTGCCCACGGCCAGAATATCACTCCCCATTTGGTCTCTCAGGCTCCAAATGACACCTTACACCTCTTTAATAACATATTTAATAGCATATGGGTGAAAAAATGTGAGAGGGACTTTGTTATCCCAGGTCACCCTGTTACATTAAATGACTGAAGTTTCCAAAAAATGAGCAAAATGCCAGTTCTGAATTCTGTTCCTGCTCAGAAATTCCAAGTGAAGAACACAGGAAAATCTAGAAAGCTCAACAGTGCGTCAGGAATTGTAGCATCAAATACCTCAGGAAAGAGAATGAGGGTTCTACAAAGCCCACTGAACTGGCTCCACAGTGACAAAATACCAATTTTGGATCCCACAAAGCTCTGCTAACTTCATTCTACATTATATGAAAGACAGACTTACTGTCAACAAGCTATAAATCCTGTCCGTCTACTTAGCACAGAATAATCCTTCATCTTATCCCTCATGCTAAAGAAGAATTAACATTTCTGAAAGCTAGTGACAGTCTCCCAGATTTTTTTTTTCGGTTTTATATTGAAAAAGAGGCTTCTGCTCAAAGTCATACACAGGAAAAAAACAATGGCAAATGAAACATACCCCTGTACAGCCCTTGAGGATAAAAATTCATTTATTTTTAAAATTTCTAGCTTTGTAGCAAATTTCAATTCCCAGGCATGAAATTACAGCTCCTGTAAATTTCTGCTGAGGAAGCATTGGAAGAAAATGCAATTGTTCTAACCAGTTCTAGTGCATTATTCTTGGACTTCAAAGCAATTGAATGCATCATCCTTAGCACTTCAGAGTCAACAGTGAACAAACATCTCTTACATCTTTTAAGCTTGCCTTGTGCTGACATACATCAGGACTGAATTGATATTAAAATGAGAAAGGTCAATGTTTAAAGGTTTTGAGGTTTTAAGAGAGAAGAAAAAAGGTCAAATGACTGCTGGCTGCACCTTTGGGTGAACTCTGCCACACAGAAATCGGCTGAGTGTAAAACAGTGGTTGAATGTGCATCTGTGTCCTGCACCTCACTGAAAAGCTGAGAATCTACCCTCCCTTCCCTTCCCTTCCCCAGCCTGATTTCCTCCCAATCTGTTGCCTTCTTTATGGCCCCGTTTTGCACCTTGTCATAACTGCAACCACATTTCTCCCTGTTCAGCAGAACTGAACTGTTCTTCCCCCACTATCAGAAGTTACAGTGCTCGACAGTCCCCATTCCACCTCTGACTTTTCCTCCCTGTACCCATGGAATGAGTAACCCTGGGAGTGCTCATCAAGTCACTGCTCTGCCATCTCAGTCCCAGGCCTGGAAAATGGAACTGGAGTCAATCAAACAATTAAATTTGAGACTTCTTAGCTACTGGAAATGTAGCAGTCATGCTCTAATACACCTACAGGAAATTAAACAATGATATCATCAGCCTATGAATAACTTTTTAATTCAACCAGCTGCACCAGCAGATGCCAGGTAGCTGCATCTGTACCAATATAGCACCTGTCCCAGGTACTAATATAGCACAGCACAAGGCTAACTCTTCTCATTGTGCACCCTTCTGTTTATTAGAGGCTTACTTTAAATTAGCTTTTCAGCTCTTAAGGATATGGCTTGTTTCCCTCTATCTCTGCTGGTAGTAATATCTGCTAATAAACAACATGACTAATATTTGATAATAAACAACAGTAGAAGCCTGTATGAACCAAAGCTCTGTCTCAAGAGCGCTGATATTATTTTGTATCAAAACATTTGAAGGACAAATCTGATAACCTTTTAGTTACCACTGAAAGTTATGATTTAGATTTTTTTCACATTGAGGAACAAAACACAGAGTTTAGCTGTCAATTAGTCCTACCTTGTAAAGCATTTTCTGACTAATTCTGCCAATTCATTCCACTTAGGATCTGGAACTTAAATGAAGGAGGAGGGGATGAGTTAAAAATAGCAGCAGCAGCAAAAAAAAAAAAAAAAAAGCCAATTAGTAGGAATTGCCACAATAACCTTTGTCAGGATAAATTTAAGGTATAAGGCTCCAAGATAGTTACTATGGCGACCACAGACCCTTGCAAGGTACCTTTAATGAGAAATGCAGTATCTGTCACACAAGCAAGTAGATGCAGCAGCAGCAGTCCAACAAGCTATTTAAAGACACTTTTCTCCCCTGCCCTCTTTTTTCAAAGAGCAGCAGGAAAATACACTGCTACTCAAATAGCTTTAATATGTGTATTTTTTTCTTTTTTAGTCTTTCCCCACTTCTTCAGTCACTGAACTGCTAAGATCTCAGTGTAAGATTTACCCAAATTGAACAGGTTAGATTTACAAACATTATCCACGCTTTGCCTACTCTTTGCAAAATAAATTTAGCTCACAAGTCATCCAAAACTCCAAGGAGTGAAAGGTTTTTACCTAGAAAAATGATATAGACACAGGTTTAAAGTAAGAAAACAAGACAAATGTTTGTGAAAAATCTTGCATCAATTCTCTTTCCTGCCAATATCATGTGCAGCTGTTATCATTAAAAATATATATATTTTTTACTACATGGAAACTGTCTCAGATGTATGTTTGGTACTTTCTCCAAATACACACAGACAAGTACTCAAAAGTGAACAGCTTTAAAAAATAAGGTTTCTCCTTTTCTACACAAAGTCCACTGCATTTCTACTGTTTACAAACAGTCTATTTCAAATCTGGACTGTCACTGCCACCACAAGCACCCTCATTAAGGACAGGCTTGGATTAACTTGTTACAGTACACACAAAATGACACAGTTCCCATCAGGATCCCAAATAACCTATTTCAAGACTGTGAAAAAATAATGAAATGTGTGCTGCTGCAACTCCTTGGTACCTCTCAGAGTGCTGCCTCCAGCTCTGGGCTCCCCAGCACATAAAAGACCTATTGACCTGTTTGAGGGGCTCCAAATGAGGGCCATGGAAATGCTCAGAGTGCTGGAGCCCCTCTACTCTGAAGCCAGGCTGGGAGAGCTGGGGGGAATCAGCCTGGAGATGAGAAGGCTCCAGGGAGACTTTAGAACCCCTTCCAGTGCCTAAAAGGAAGAAGTAAAGCAAGAAAACCCGAGAGAGACTTTTTACCAAGGCCTTTAGTGACAGGAAAGTGGTTTTAAATTGAAAGAGGGCAGATTCAAATTGGATGTAAGGTAAATGGTTTTTATGATGAGGGTGGTGAGGTCCTGGCACAGGCTGCCCAGAGAAGCTGTGGCTGCCCCATCCCTGGAAGTGTTAAAGGTTGGATGGGGCTTGGATGAACCTGGGATAGTAGAAGTTTCCCTGCCCATGGCAGGGGTTGGACATGGATGATCGTGAAGGTCGCTTCCAACCCAAACCAAATTCTATGTTTCTAGGATTTCAAAGTACACATTGACTGGAAAGGTTTGCTCAACACCATCCCCATTCTCAAAGCCTGGGCCAGCTGTCAGTGGTAACTCAACTGTGCTGGGACCACAGGAATGCCCCTGCTTCACACACAGTGTCAGTCACTGCTCCTCCCCTCACTGTTAATGTAGTTACAGTTCATTACAGCTTTTCACTTGCAGTTTTTTCTTGATCAAATCTGGTTTTGTTCATAGCAAACTGAATCTTCATGCAGTAGAAGAATTCTATTACATGCCTCTTCTTAATTATCAATAAATTACTAATTTTTTTACCTTTCTCGATGCCAAAGAGGCAGCTTCGCTCCTTTTAAACACTGCAAATTAAATACTAAAACCTTTCTTTAAGTAATAGATCTAAATCCAAAGCACTCAGGAGAACACACTGTGAAAAGCAGACCAATGGTAGCTTGTGATTTAAATAGGTTAAATGTGGGTTTGGCAACTCTGCAGCCAAGCTTTGGCATTGATGTTAGCAGGTGTTAGATCTCCTTGAAGCTGCAAAAGCTCTGCCAACTCATCAGGAGATGCACAACTCATTAACTCAATTTTGATATAAAGGAGAAGCTTCTCTGATGAAGTAACCCTGGAAGGAAACTTTGGTGGTGAGAATAATTAACATGTTAGGCCCTCATTTGTCAAAGGAAAAGGTTTTAGCTGAGATAATCCCATGGCTGGGATTTTACCACACATTTCATAGCAACTTTTAATGGAATTAATATTTTACCATGGGTTCTGTAGAGTTAACATGTATTTCAGTTTCAACTTTTTTTAAAAATGACAACGAATAAACACTTAAGGAAAAATACTCCTGACCTAGTAAACTGTTATAGCAGGCAGAAGTCATTCAGAGGGAGAAATTTCCTCACGCAAGCAATGACTTAGTAGATTCTTTCCAAAACATGCTTTGTTTCTGGAGACTTACACAGCCAAGAAGAAAAAAATCATATGAAAGACACACTAAACCACTGGCCCAAGTCTATTCTGCTACACTGAGTTCATCTAGTTGCAACACATACCTGAATTTATCCAGATTATAATTGTTTTGTTATGTAGTTTTTAAGTCTTTCAAATTACTAAAAGTATTAACACAAAGGTTGCTCTCCTGCTTGTCCACTGCCTTCCCCTCTCAGTTAAAGCACAGACCTAAAACCAGCTGCTTGGCATCAGCACATTTTATGGGAAAGAAGACTCTAAAGAGGAGAATAAGCAGCTGGGGAGAGGAGAAATAGAACATTTGAAGCACCTGGAAGAGCACCTGCCATCGGTAAGGAAAATCTCTATTCCATCCCAAAATAATCTGCTATAAACAGCCTCCAGCCAGCTCCTCTCCTCAGCAGTGCAAATCCTGCAACAACTGCATGTGTGGGAACACTCTGGAAACCTTCAGGTTAGGAGTCAGGAAAAGATCTGTGGACAACAGCAAAACTTTCACCAAGAAGTAAATAATGCAATTTGAGAAGACAAGAATCAACAAACCAGCTTCCATTTAACCACCTTAATAATAGTTACCCCAAACAGGAAAGATTTATCCTGTAATTGGGTAGGGGGAAAAAATAATATACTACCAATCATCTTGGACTATTAAACTTGAAATAGTTTCATAATTCATTCTTCTATTTACAGTGTTTGCTTGTTTCTGTTTTTCTTTTTTCCCCTCAAGTGTAACACTGGATTCCTCTTTCATATTAAGTTTCCTTTCGCAAGTATTTTTTTCCCAGCACTTCCCTTCAAGTTAAATAGTTTTCAAGTATCATCTTCTCATTTGGTGAGATCATTCCAAAGAAGTGAAAATATCCTGTCTTGTGCTGATACAAAACATTCTGCTCAAAAATATGCTTGTTTAGTACTCAACCACTGCTGAACCATAGGTAGGATTTTCACAGATGTATTACAACCTGGATCCAATTCCTAAGAGGTAAAAGGCAGCTCTGAGCTCACCGTTCACTATTTAAAGCTCAGATTCTTACTTCACCCTGTTAATTACTTATTGAGACTGAATTTCACCTGACAATTCATCACCTTGTCCTCTGTAATTCCTCACATCAGCTCCCTCCTTTAGAGTCCAGCACCAGGGACCTTCCCAGCCCTCTGCTGACTCCTCTGTAAACATCATTCCAAACAAAGCTGAGCAGTTCAGGGCCCACCTCAGATTCCAGAGGGGCTCCAATGAGGACCTGAGCTCTACAAGTTATTACTCCCTTTCTTAACTAATTAATCATGTCCCCTTCTTATCCCAGAGCAGCTTGGATTCTCTGTTCAGCTTCTGGTGGGGAACTCCTTCATATATCAAGAATTACATTGATTAGACCCTTCTGATCCAGAAGTTTGTTCATTCCTGAACAAAGCTTTAATAGATTTATGAGCTGCATCTTCCCTGCATAAAGCCCTGTTTACTCTTTCCTAGTTCAGCACACTTATTCGATGCAAATGTACACATAAAACTGAAATAAACCTGTAATTAACCTTCTTTAATACAAGTCACCGTCTCTCCTAAGGGTACTTATTTATGATTCAACATATCAAATCTGGAATGTTTCCATAATGTCAGGATCTTTCATAGCCTGAAAGCACTATGTAAGATAAGGAGTAATTTGATAAGTGATATATGGAGGTTTTAAACATACCTCCTGCACTAGGCAGAAATCAAAGTTCTACAAAATCCAGACTTAAGAGTTCCTCTCCCTCAGGTAACAGTCCCACTGAGGGCCAGGAAATCAAACAACTCCCAGTAATCTTGCTTCAGATTTGTCCATTATTCTTTAACAATCCAAAGCTAGAGTAGAATTCTTCATTGTTATGAAAACACATTAAAAAGAGAGTGCATTTTTGGAAACTTCAAACATGGCAAAGTCGTCCCTCAGGAGAATTCAGCAACTGGAAGAGTGGGCTGGAGTGGACAGAAGAAGAGGTTGAAGAAGAAAGATTACAGACTTAACATCCCCTCCATTCCCTGCCAAGATTAGACACTTTTTTGGGCAAATCACAAATTGTATTCAAACTTAGCAGAATACTGGTTTGGCTCTTTAATTCATGACCTATAAATCCTTGCATTGTTCCAAAGAAGGCTTCAACTTTTTCCTGTGATCCCAGTTAGTATGTCGGCACTGAGGGGGGGTAAGGGGGGTGGCAGGGAAGAAAACCAAGACTTCACTTCAAATCAACTTCTGCAGACACCTTTTTGACTGCAAAATGAAAATGTCATAAAAGGTTGACTTTATATACTACAGCATTTACTTAACATCTCTCAGTGATATTTTCAAATCACTGTTGTTTTAGCTTTTGTTTCCAGTTAATGAAGGCAGAATTAAATGGATGTCAAGAGTAAGGAATAAATTCAAGCTGATGAAGCACTAAGTTTAAATGAGTGTTCTCTTTGAAGGAAAGACTCACAAACCAGCTATTTTAACTATACTTTTGATCATCTAAAATAAATTAATAGAAATTGGATATTTTCATTTCCAACTTCAGGAAATCTATGCTGTACCGTCGTGATCTTTTACAGAGCATCAGAGAGCAGGCAGAAAGCCAAATCTGGGCAACATCAGAGTGCAACTTTCATAAATCCCTTGTCCATTAAGGCAGACGTAACTGGCAGCTACTCAAGACAATCTTCTTTCATCCCATTAATGCAGCCACCGTGTCACCACAGCCACAAAACACAGCCAAGTGCTCCTAAATACAGCGAGTGCTATGGCCTAAATTAATCTATTTATCTACAGATATCGATCAAACCATGTGTGACCCAGAGCTGCACCTACACCCAAATGCTCAGTCTCTGGCACAGTCTCGGCCCTGAAACAGGGTTTGTGTTTTTTTCTATCAAAGTTTCATACTAAATAAAAAGGAGTTAGACTTGCAGTTTTCAGTTTTTCTTGTTGTTTATTCAAGTTTTTATCTCAAATTCAGAGTGCCACTTGGGCACTGCACTCTAAATTTCCAGCTGCAAGACATTGAAACCGAGAATACAGTGCTGTTTTAAAAACTTTTCACTCAATTAACTGTTAAAATGTACTATATTTATAATTCAGTGCCAATAACCATCACTTATTTTTAACACGTTTCCTTTACCTCAAATCTATTCTACCAATGTCTCTGTGCCACCGTCACAGCAGAAAATGGAGTAAAAGAAGAACTCTGAACACTACTCAAAAACTTCCATCTTGCTTCCCTTTTACTTCCATACTACAAAACCCAAAACTACAAATTTTCACCTTGGGATAAACCAAACTATAATCTATCTTATATTTTTAATGTTCTTAATTCATCTGTAAGTGTTGGAAGCTTCTTCCAT
This sequence comes from Vireo altiloquus, assembly GCA_013396875.1. NCBI lineage: Eukaryota > Metazoa > Chordata > Aves > Passeriformes > Vireonidae > Vireo > Vireo altiloquus. Next base: position 551,125 of record VZRF01010368.1, on the reverse strand, counting down.
GGGCACAAATCAAAGACTGTGTCCTCTTGGGGTCCCAGCGAGGGTCCCAGACCTCCCAGGGCAGTTTGAGGGGTTTTCCAAATATCTTGGACTCTAAAAAGTGTCTTACTGGCAGCATAAACAAAAATGACCTGAAATGTGTTAGGGAGCTTTGCCACAAAAAATAGAGATGATGGTTAATTGAGAAGTGGACTAAAACTATTCAGTTACCTTCACCGCTTTGTCCTACAATCTCTAAAGGGTCTAGGTAGCATCCAGATACCCTTCACTCCTTATTTCCAAGTCTCCACATATCATAATAGAGCAATTCATCAGGAAAATTAATTCCACATTTTTTTCATCTGTTAGATGAACATATGAGGTACCAGGTTTAGTTAACAGCGAGCAGAAAAAGTATTGCACCTAACTGAACCTATGGAGAAGGACTGTGCAAATTCACATTGCTCACAATAATACACTGCTTAAAATAATATATGAGTCTGAAGGGCAAGAGCCTTATCAAAAAGTGGCACTATGCCAACTGTAACAACAGAAAAATCAAGGAAAAAAGGCTAAGGAAAGGAATTTGTCCTCTGGAAAAGGCTGGGAAAAAAACCCCAAGACAGATTATGACAAATTTTGGAAAGACAGAAAGTCTTAAGAGGACAGAAGAAAGCAACAGAGGAATCAGATCATATGGACACATACCCATAACACTGCTGGCTTTGGGAAGAAGGAGCAGGTTTACCAATGAGTAGATAGATTTTCCAATCAAAGAGCACTGTAGGTTGGAAGGTCCCTCTGGAGGTATCCACTCAAGTTGGCCACAAAGCCCCACTTTTACACCACCAGACAAGTAAATTATTCTTTGCATTCCTGCTCCCATCCCGGTACTGCTCAGGGCAGCTCCCTTTGCCTGGCCTGCCTTGGGCACTGCTGCATCCCGCTGGGTAAGAAAGAATTCTGAAATAATCTCTGCAACAACACTCTCTGCAGCCTGCCCAGAACTGACACTGCAAGGTAAATCTGACAAAAATTTGGGCTGTGCCAGCTGTGCTGGAGCTGCACAAATGCACTCCCTGACTTGTCTGAGCTCCTGTGGATGGCACCTCTTTCTGCCTCGTGGCTGTCTGCAATCATTTCACTCAGTACTCACAGGTTTCTAACATGAATTTTGCTAAGAGAGACAGACAACAGAATATCTCAGGTGTGCTGGCCACAGAGCAGGCTTGAGACAAAACAGAAATTTTGATTAAGTATCTGTCTCACAGAAATACAGATGAACGTGGGGAGAAAAAACAATGTTGATTAATGCGACTTTCCTTTCTCCTTCAATGTTCAGAAAATCTACTGGAAAAAGGACAGACCCCAAAGTTCCACAAAATCTTTTCTTTCTGGGAATATTGGTGGGTTTGTATTTCATTCTAGTGGGGAGATTAATACATGGTGAAAGATTGATAATGTTCACCTTCATCCCCCACTTTTTCCATCACCCATCAATGTTGAAATGTGATTTTCTAAAACCACAGTCTGAATTTATTGGTTTGAATACATGTGAATTAAGGGCAAGCACAAGCCATTTCAACTCTGACTTCCTTCAGGAAGAGGTATTTTTTCCTGTTTAACTTGTTGCTCCATCGTTAACTAACAAAAGAAACAAATACAATTTTTCTTACACTCTTACTTTTTCTTCCACATACCTTGCACAAAAATGAAAACCCAGTTAAAAAGTATTAGCATTTCATTCAATTTTTTCACAGGCCTGCACTTTGTCAAATGCTTGCACAGCTGTGCCCAGCAGCCAAAAATTTTCAATAAATAATTTTTTTTTTTTCGAGTATTGAAGAAATTAAGGAAGGAAAAAAATCTGGGTTTTTCTATAAGAAAACAAGGGTTTTTAAAAATTTTTTAAATTTTTTAAAATTTCTAAATCTGAATTCTGAAATCAATTACCCTAACCTTTTTCAAGAGATAGCTTTTGACACCTGCAAGTTCTACTACCTGTAATCTACTTAGGATTTAAGGGGAAAATGAAGATGACTGGTTTGGATTTTGAGTGATTTACAGCTCATTTAAAACTGGAAGAGCAAACTCATGCTACATCTGCGTGATATTTTGTATAAGGGCCAAACTATCTAGCCACGTTTATGTTGTACCCTATTAAACTTAATAAATCCTGTCAGAGACAAATTTGGCCTGCGCTCACAATGCTCGCTTTTCCCCAGCTGCATACACAAAATATTATAAATAGTGCAAATTGGGTCTTCTGAGGCCAAGGCAATGTTCAGTGAGGTCAGAAAAATTGCCATGCAGGCTAGATCCAGTGAGTTAGTCACCCCTATTTAGGAAAAGGAAATTGAAGAAGTGGGAAAAGAAAAAGAATCTTATGAAAAGTCATGTAATATCAAAAGAGTTGCCTACCCAGTGCAGTACTCCAGGATTGAGATAATCAATACATTGAGATTTTGGGAAAGAGAGGGAAGGGGAGAGAAGAAACTAACCCCCCTTTCTCAGACAAGTATGAGAAAGCTGACCCAAAGGGAAGGTCTCCAAACCAGCAACTGCAGAATAAAAGTTCACCTGTGCTCAAATACACATTTCTTGACAGAAACAGAAATGCTAAATTCAAATGCAAATCTTAGGAAATAGATTATCTGCATGTTCCCTATGGAAATACAACCTAACTAATCAGAAGAAAGGGATGATATTGCATTGGGGACAGGACAGGGAGAAGAACAGGAACATATTGCTGTAAAACCTACAAGGGCATTTGTTCTCATCATAAATTACAGGGACAGAACACTGGAAATGGTCTTCCTGTTGGGAAGTGTGGCAACTGCAGGCGGATCTTTGGCAATTCCCCTGAGGACACCTCAGTCCTAGCCTTTGTGAAGGTCTTTGCCTCCACTTCTCCACGAGGGAGACGGTCTGATGATGCCTGAGGCCTGAAATGTCTCCACTCCTAGATGCATTCATAGACAGCCCAAAGTTCATTTTTTATTGAAATGTTCACTTACCTTAACCTTTACAGGAGAGCCCTTCTCTGTCTCCACCTCATCCAGTTCATTAATAATGCCTTTAAATTTTATTGTGCTTATCAAACCAAAGTCTTGTCTTTTCACCCATCACCTGCATCTTCCACCATTCAATCACCTCTTTGTCCTGTGTGTGTGACCAGAACTGAATATCATAATTCTCTCCTATCATTCCCTCTAATTCCCTCTCCTTTTCTCAGGTCACATTTGGGTTCTGCAGTGCAGTCACACTGAGGACTCCCAACCCCTGTGATCACCCACTGGGCCTTTTTGCACCTTACAAAAGAACCAGGACCACGGAAGAGACACAGAAGCTTTTAAGGGACCTCAAAAGAACATCTGCTTCTCATGGGATGCAAATGAACTCCTTGAGTACTTTAACTACAAAGCAGTCTAAAACTGAAATTTCTCTTTATTACTTCTTCTATTGCTCTTTCTCTTTTTTATTATTGCTTGTTATTTTGCTATTCTACAGTTTTTGCAGAATCCTCCTGTAACATCTCCAATTTTTGCAAAGTGCTTTGAAATAAATATGAATATCACAACTGGTTCAAACTATGGATCTGACCAGTGCTAGATGTATCACCCTTTCCTACCCAAACTAACAATTCCTTTACAATTTTTTTGCTGAAAATAACTAATTATTCACTCAAAAGTATATTTAAAAACTGTCTAATAAGAGACAAAATAAAAAACCATTGCCCTGACAACAAAGGGTGATTTTCAAGTTTTAGTTAGTACAATTTGACTTGAAGGTATCTCAGAAATATCCAGCTGGCCATAGATTTAACATGAAGACCAAGGGCAACTGCTGTGAAATTTTATTTTCTCTTGACAGCAGGCAAAGCCTAAATCATAGAAGCTTTGTCTTTAAAACATAAACTGTAACAGCAATGTATGGAAAAAATCATTAATCTCCCATACAGTCAACATGCCCTGTCATAAACAGACACACAAATTAAACATTGACTTGGCAGCTATGAGAAATAACAATCATCATTTACTTACACATGGACAATATATTTATTGGGGGAACTTTTGGTTCAAAATGGGACAGAATTTTTAATTCTCATTCCCTTAGAAACAGGAACTTCAAAGTGTTTTCAAAATGTGCACTGATAACGAATACTGCAGAAATTGCAGTGTACCACTGCACAGACTTCACAGCTCAATTAATCAACGCATTTCCATCAAATAATTAAGCAGCGGGAATGGCCCTCATAATTAGTATGCACACAAAGGACTTTTAAAAAATTATTTCGTTTCCATGGATGAAAGAAACACCATACTACGTGATGAGAGGTATAAAAGTAAAAATAGTAATTTGTGTCTTTAATTATTCTTGTCTCATTAGAATGTAATAGAAAAAAATCAAACCAGGTGAAGTCAATACACACAAAAGTTCACTTAGAAAAATGGAGCAAAATACCTATAATTCTGCTGACTAAAAAAAAAAAAGCAACAAAGCTTACTGTAGAGGATATGTGTAAGCAAATTTGCTCATTTAACCCTGTAACCCTGCTAAAAGGCAGGGTAAAACTGCTGACCCACAAAGGAAGCCTGAACTTGAATGTTGACTTTGCTACTGCAGTATTTCTTCAGCGTATTTTTAATTAGGCAACTCCCAATTAAAGAAATGAAAAGGCCAAAATTCCACCAGGTTCTTTTACATCAGCATCCCCTGGGTCACCAGCACTTGTCAGAACTTGTAAATTTTGCACAAGTCTCTCCCATTTGAATTACCAACAGAACTATTTCCTCATTTACCATATCCTGTTTGCTGTTCATTTCTTAACTTCTCACACTAGTCCTATCCTGGGCAATCCAAGCTTTAATCCTTGTGGTCCTCACGCCAAGGCCAGAACAGCCTGAAAAGTTTAATGTGTGAATGCAGAGACCCCAAGTGAGGAGTGCCACACACGTGGAAGGCCTCACCAGCTCAGCTGTGCTGTCCCACAAGGACAGATGAGAGGATTGATCAGCTCAGACCATCCCCAGGATCAATCCTCCTCCGTTCCCAGTGCCACACACACCGTGCACAGAATGGGAATGGAAAGGCAAGGCAGGGTGTGCTGCACAAAATGAGATATCCTGGGGCACATAATGAGATAACATCTATTACCATAAATTATGAAGTTATTTATGCATAAATGAGGGCTGTCATGAAATTTAATTCTAGTGATTTGATAATCAAGTAAGAAACACAATAATTACCATATCTATGGTTTTTCAATAAATTCAGATCACTGCTAGTGGCAACACTTTTTTGTTCACAGACATTAATACGATTCCCCTCCAAGAGCTGTCTGCTACATTTTTCCATGTCAGAACAACCTGTTGATTACCTCGTTGTTGGGATAAACAGGCTTCCCACTGATTACATTCAAAACACTTCCACTTTTCTCATTGCAAAACTCCCTTAACAGTGCAGCTGACTGCTTCAAGAAACAGCTTTTTTCTCCTTCAAGAAACTGGAGACCCAGCTAGTCCAGAAAAATCTCTGAAGGCTGAACTTTCCAATAGCAGACACGAGAAAATTTGCTTCCCTCATCATCACACGTCATATGTTCGACTGGAGAGATGAACAAAACATGTCACTACCACAGTATGATATAACAACATATTTTAAATTAACTGAAGACATTGCCAACACCTCAGCATCACTCAGTGCAGCCAAAACTTCTGTAGAGTAACTTGGCTGACATATTTTCATGAGGACATCAGTACTCCAGTGCATTTTCCTGTGGATATTAAAATTTTTAAAAACCCTTGCAGATGTAAAGCAGCGAAAATTACTTTTATTTGGAATCTAGCTTTGCAACGAACCCTAAAATTATTTTCAAGAGTTCAACAAATCACCCTCCAAAACTCTTGCTCCATTCTTTTCTTCAACCAACCTCACAGGAGGGGGAGGACAAATCTCCTGTCTTTTCCTTCTCTCCTCCAAAGGAGTCTTGATTCTCTTCCCTACCCACCATAATCTCATGGGAACAAAAGACCTCAAAGTAAAACATGTCACTAATTGTCCCACAATGGGATACAAAGGAACATTTCAAGTCATGTGGAAACTAGAGATGGGAATATGAAGTCTCTAATTAATATCCTGGGATACAGGGGAAAAAAAAAAGGCTGATCCTTTCATTTGTTTGTCTGCAAAACAAGCAATGGTGAAAGACAGAAAGATGAGTGAACAAAATAATCACTGAGCCTAAATGATCATTTCTGACTATAAAATGACAGGGAGTAAAATGTTTCTCTATCCTAAAATAGAGGGAAAAGAGAGTCACATCTCAGAAACACTGCTTATATATATCTCCAAGAACAGTCACAGTGCACACAGTAAATAATCCCAATTATTTGGCTTAAAAAGTACAGCAAATTTAAAATTTAAGCTTTTCTGAAAGCTAAACCGATAACTTTATCACCAGTCAGCAGAATAATCTTACTGGAGAAAAAGGCAACTATTTTCCAGATATTCTTTCAATGGTATAAAGGATGTCACTTTTCCCAAGTAGTATAATACCAATTTTTCCTGCCATATGCAGTGTTATTGTAGCAGCTATTATTGCCCTATCTCTAAGTTAATTGAAGTAAGATGCCTTTCAGGCCTTCGAAAAAAATATTCTGAAGTACTCTATACATTTGATCCATTTTGTGTGAATACAAATAAGCCAGAGAACGGGACGGGGTTGGAATGCACGAAATAATACAGATACTACAAAATGGATCCCAGGGATTGCCCTACATGGACTCTGAAAGATTTTGCAGTGCCAGCACTGATCTGCTGACAATCCCAGACTTTTTTCGGCATTTCTGCTTCCATCTCCTCCACCCTTCCCATTGCCAGCACCATGGTAAATTTTATACCTTCATTATAAATCACATATATTACAGAGAGTGTTCTATGAAATGCAGCACCCAGGAAGTTCCATCACCGTTCCTCATTTTCCATGGGAGCAATGCAAGAATCCCCTGAAAATTCCCTCTCAGGCACAGGAGGGAAAAACTTACATTCTACAGCACCCACTCTGTAATGCAGAAAAGCAACACATCAAAACTTCCAAGTTATTTTACTTTCTAAACATCCAAAGTGGGAATCAAAGAGGCCAGAGTAAGCAGGATGAAGCATTATCCTTCTTTGTAGGTCTGGAGGCAGAGAATATGAAAACACTTACGGTCCCCAGAAATAACAACAGGGACCAAGAAAACAATTTCCTGCTACCTCCACTCTGTCAGGATGGGAGATTTCAAAGTGATGGTGATGAATGGAGAGAGAGTAAATTACAAAAGGAGGAGAAAGTGACCAAAGCTGGCAAAAAGTCATAATTTAAATAAAGGTAGAATGAGGCAAACACTATGAATGAGGGCAGCATCAAAAAGGTGCAGGGAAGGGGAAAGAAATCCTGAACTTGATTGAAAGGCCTCTCTTTAAATATTAAGCAGATTTTAATAACAATCAATGTCCAAAGGAAAAAAAACAATCATAAAAGGAGAAATCTAAAAGAGGGATGTGTTGAAAACCTTGGTTCAAAAGCAGATGCCAAGCAATGCCTGCCCTGTGTTAAAAAGCAAAGATCTGGAACCACTGCTTAAAAAAGGAAAATATTCATCTCCTTTCCCCCCCACCAGAGAGCAACAAAAACTCTTTTCTAGGAACAGGAAGGTGATTTTAAAGCCCAGTGTATGTTTCACCTGCTTTTCTGTAGGAGATCCATCAGAATAAAAATTAAAACTCAGAGCAACAAAGTTTTACAATTAAAAGCACTTACCATTCAAGAAATAGATAATAAATGAGTTTAGAACAGACAGAAAACTCAGTGCAATTTCTAACCACCAGGAAAAAAGATATTTTGCAATAAGAATAAAAACCACTGTTCTTAAAAGGTTTAAATACCTCCAACACATAGACAATCTCCCTTGATAAATGGCTGTTTCAAAAGACTTATTGAAAGGGTTTATATCCCTTATAATGTAACAGTTTAAGGATATTTAAACTTAAAGTATTAAATTCATAGGAAAATAAAATTCAATCGAAGGGATGCAAAGAAATTTTATAATCTTATTTGTAGTTTAATGTCTATCTGTTATATATTGTCCCAAAAACTGGGAATGAAAAATTCCAAGGGGTTTGAAAACTACAAAATCATGCAAAAAACCCAGAGGCATAAAAATAAAATTATGAAACAATATGAATAAGAACAAGAACATTTTGGTGAGAATTCAGACTGCCTTTTTAAAAAGAAAAAAAGCCATTTTTTTCCAAATAAAAGGAACAACCACTGTATGTTACTGATGTTTTTGTCCATTGCCTGGTAAAAGTAAAATTCAGCTTGAGTTGGAGTCAACACATTTCCACCTGGTTGTGCTTTGGGAGTCACTAAGGCAAAAAGCATTCCAAACTTATTGCTATTTTACCTATTCTGTAATTCTTTTTGACAGCTGCATTCCTTGCAATTAATGTGGTTTGACTTTGAACTTAATATTCATGCAGGAGTTTGCAGACATGAAAACATCTCCCTTTAACCAAGTTTCTCAGGACTTAAAGAGAGCAGCACAACTCTCCCAAAGAAGAGAGCGGTGCAGGGAGCCCCCTGACCCAAAAGCAAGATTCCCTTTTTCACATTATCACCTTTTCTGGGATGAAATTGGAATCCAGATGCAATGATCATCTGAGGAAGATAAACCAAGCAATCCCAGGCTCCAGGCAGCAGCAGGAACCCAAGGCAGGTATGTAATGGCAAATAATGGTTAATAATGAGCTGTACATCACTCCAGCAGGGTTGTAAGAATCAATACTCACAACAGCCTACTTGATCTGAAATATATTTTCCCACAGAGATTGGAACTGCTTTTTCTCCAGTTCTATTTTTCTTGCCTGTAGTTCTCTTTGTAGGAAAAGTGAGGAAATGGCTGGGTAACCACGTAAAGGAAATTTAGAACTGGGAAAGGATAACAAACTACTGAAATCGAGTTATAACACCAGGATTACATTCAGAGCACATGGAAATCACATTCAAACATTCTACAAAAGTTAAATGAGCTCAGTACCACCTGCTTTGTATCTCATTATTTTCAGGACTACTACATGCAGACCCAAAATAAATTTACTTGACATGTTGCTAAAACTTAGTGATGCATCTTCAAGAAAGCAAAACTTTTGTACTCTTTGACATATGTACAATGTTTAAAAAGAACACCAGGTCCCCAAATGTCATCAACTGTGTATATACAAATAACAGGGTTAAACCCTTTTAACAGTGACAGCACTCACCGCTGACACTCCCCAGAGTGCAGAATTAAATCTTCATTGTTCCTGGCACTGATGGTCAACTCATGCTCTGTGGAATTGAAGACATCAAGGAGGAGGTGACACTGCTGGGTGCTGTTTAGATGGAAAGAAAAAAGCACAATTTCAATGCTGATATTTTTGTATTTCTATCAAAATTAATATGAATATATATGTAAAAAATATACACATTCACATACAGGTTTTATTTCCTACTCCAATTGTAAGAATATCCTTATCTGTTACTAAAACAACCTTTCTTATTAATTGGATTCTTTTTTTTTAACTAAAACTGAACAGAAAGGCACATGCTAAAGAGAAGTTCCATGACAATTCTGACCTGCACAATATCAAGCCCCACAGCATTTGATCACCCATCTATATTCTCACTTTGCAGCTTTCACATTCGCTTCTGTGGAAAAAGCCACAGGGATTTTTTTCAGTTCATTGAGCCTTCATGTAAAAAAAGGAGCTGTATTATTTTAAATTACCCTGACATTACCTCTTTAAGAAACAAATTCACAAGCAAAAGTTTAAATTGGCTTGAATTTGTCAAGGAGCAATTCCTTTTCCATGGCTTGTCTACAGACCAAAACAAGCTGTCAGTTAGAGCACTTAACCTCAGGAAGAACTTCTCTGAGAGGGAGAACTCTCTCCCCTCTGTAAGACAGGCAAACATGGGCACTTCTCACAGAAAAACTTAGTATTTGTCAGCAACTATCCTTCAAATCCAAATTCCCCCAAAAGCATTTGACAGAAATACACCAATTACATTTCTGGTAACCTCAGAAAATAATGTGGACAAAGTTACACAATAGAAACCTTACTGCAAAAGTTCCTTTAAATAAAAGTTCTTTATAAATTACAGTTCCTTTAAACTTTTTAATTATAATTAATATTATTTTATAGTGTTCACCAGTCTTATTAATTAATATTATTAAATATAATAATTTAATAATTTAGTTTGTATTTAATACAATTACATGTTAATGTTTTCAATTAATATTTCATTCTAATTAATATTTTGGAAAATTTTATTCTAATTTACAACCTTTTCTTCCTTGTGAGACTAAGCAGAAATATCAGCATTGGTGATAAAAATATAATACACATGAAAATTTATTGGAACCAGATATCAAAATACCAAATACAATCAGACAGCTGCAATAACACTTTACCAATCTATCTGAAATTCAAAACTTCTCAAGAACCTACTGAACAATCCAGAAATATCCCAAAAAGGGAAGAAAAGGGAATACTGGTGAGATGAGAGTTGTCAGAGCCGTCCTTCAATGTTCAAGTTCAAACTGCAGTTGAGCGCATTCGGCAATGAAGAATATTTATTTATTTATTTCTATTTGTTGCACAATAATTTATGATTAAACTGAAATGTCATTCCAAAACTTAATTAAACTCAGAGGTGCAGGAGTTTAAGAACTGTTCCACTTTGGAAATAGGTTCTCTGGTCCATAATACAACTCCCTTCTGAAAATAAGAGATGACTCTTCCAGGGCACACACGGGAGGAAATGTTTTGGCAACCCTGGAGGTGCGAACACTCCCAGGACAAGCCCAGAAGGTCGAGGTTTAGGTTACAAAGTGCCAATAATGTCACCTGCAGCCAGGCACTGTGAGAAGCAAGCACTGCTGGGGTCAGCACCACGTCTCTTAGCAAAAATAAAAAGCAAAAGTGGGGGTGGAGGCTTTTTTAATATATATTTTAAGAGATTTCTCTCTCTGTGTAAAACCCCAATGACTACTGAATATAGAGGGGGATGCAGGAAGGCAGCTGAGTGCCTGAAGCAAACATGTCAAAACTCAAGAATTTAGAACAAATAAGGAGCCATGGCTCTCGTTAGAAACTTCCTTCCTCAGAACTCACACGAAAGAAATAACTAGAAGGGCAGGACTTGAGTCAGTTACCAGAAAGGAATGGAAAAGAAAATGGGGGAAAGCTTTCATCAGCTTCTATCTCATCACTGGGAGAGTGGGAGAGACCTGTGAAGTCTCAGACAACCTCTGCATCTGCAGTAGATACAACGTGATGAACTGGAAGAGAAACTTCGAGTTTAGTAAGTTTAAAAAACTTAATATGGAAGGAATTTGTTATTTCTGCCACGGTAAACCCAAACAAAAACCATTCAAGACTCCTGCAATATCCTCTGGCAGCAGGGACAAAGTTTTGCAAATAAAACAATTCCTGCCACAAAGGACCTACACAAGCAGCCACCCTTCAGGACTAAACAAGATCACGAATATTAAAAATTCCCAAATATGAATTCTTGAAAATTATTCATCATCATGACATTTATTTCCTCCTCTTCCAACACTACACAAAATAGGAAAACGTAGGAAAAATAATTCTTTCCATGTCAATTTTAAGTTAATTCTCCAGGGAAATCTTTAAATTAAAAAAAATATAAAACTCAAAGTTACAGAATTATTACAGTACCTTGAAAACGTACAAGAATCAGATATTGGTGTAAAAAAATTCAAAGTAACTTTAAGACTGTAGAGAAAGATAGCACTAGATCTTCAGAGTAAATACAGGACAGTATCAGAGACTATTACAGCAACAAAAACCAAACACAAATAAAGGCTACAAAAATTTTTTAATTTAAACAGCAATTCAAACAGAAGCTGCATCCAAGGAAGGCAACCAAGAAAGCATAAGCTCTGGGAAATCTGGGAAAAATAAAGCCAAAAAAGAAGAAACACTCTAATTGTTAAAGAAGAATTTGCTTAAAATCTGAGAACTAGCGGGATTTTTTTTTAATGTGCTGCAATCAGTAGGACTGTGTAGAACCCATGATGCTGAGTTACGAAGGCTCCAGGAAACCAAAGAACTAATAGGAAGGGCAAACAATTAATATTAATTTTCCCTCCAGCAGAAGATACATAATGTTGCATTTGCTGGCTGCTGTTGCAAGCCACAATGAGCAACCAGTGCTGGAGAGCATCTGTGCCCAGCTTGGGTCAGCCCACGTGCTCCATGCTTTCCTTCTGAAGGCATGGTCACAGGGCCCTCACCGGCCGGGGAGCCCTTCAGGCTAGCTCAGGCATCTTGTGCTCTCCACAACCACGCAGCGACAAAGGAGATGAGAAGAGACCTCCACAAGGAGAGCACGGAAGATTTTTATTCACATGCTGCTGTCCAGATGTCCAGGGGCAGAGGCAAAGGCAGGCAGAGGGTCTGGGGTTTTATCGGGAGCCGGGGAGGGGTGGAGTTGGGGGCCCTGAGAGACCACTAGGAGGAGTCCAAGAGAGTGGCCATGGTTTAGCCGGGGAGAGGGTAAAAAGGGGCAGGGGAACACCACAACATAAGGCCATCCTTTGCAAGACAGAAATTAAAGAACCTATTTCAGTGTCAGTAAAGGAGATTTGAGAGGCAAGTCATGTTTATGTAAGTGTGATAAAGGAACTCCAGTGAGATTTTGCTGAACTCATATATTTAAGTGCAGTCAAAAATATGTTGCTTAAACCAAGCTCATTACCAGAAAATTTCAAATATCAAATTGTTTTAAGGGTTCTAAGGCAATTGACCAAATCTTAGACTACTAGTGCTGACCTCAGCACTATGTAAATCAGGTTTTTTTAAAGTCTGCCAGCTTGAAAAAAAAAATTAAACCACTCAAAATAATAAATGGATCTGAAGTTGATTAAATAATATACCATAATGGCCTACTGACATGTTTGGCAGAGAAACAGCAATCACAAGCCATAGATTTATTGAACTGGGAAAGACTTGCCCCCATATACACAATTTCTTCTCCCTTTCCCAAACTACTCACCACCATGTCATAGTTTACACTAAATATTTATTTGCAGAGGGTAAATTTTGACTCCTCTTAGTTTAGTCAAGTAGGTGTTAGTTACCATTCATGCCAGAGAAGGCAGAGAACACTGTCTCCCACATTTCACACATTGTGAAGGGTCACCAGTGGCTCCCCAGTCTTTTTTGGGGGTCATTTCACTGTCACCAGCTCCTTTTGAGGGTTTGGATTGAACACATCCAGAATAAAAGTCACTTTGTGTTTGGGTGGGGTAGGTTTGTGGTTTAGTATCAAACACACAACATGAAACCATCATCAGCTGTGCTGGACCATGTACAGACACCAGGATACAGAACAAAAGTTCTTGAAACGGTTTGACTCTTCCTCCCATCTAATGGGAAGGAAATAAGTCTGGGTCCAATAAATTAAGTTTACCGAAAATAACAGCACCCAAACATTTCTCTGTTTTGATAATCTTCCTTACTTGTTCATGATGTTTGCTTTTGAAAAAATCTTCCATAAATGTCATGTTCAAGATTTTATTTTACAAAAGACACCAGACTGCAGAAGGTTGTACAGGTAAAAACTAGAATTACAAGGAAACATTTTCATTAGATTGATTTATCATCTGAACATCTCAGAATAACAAGCAAATTTAAGTCAATACTGATATCAAACAAAAATTATTTTTTTTAAAATTGAAAATTGAGTTAATTCAACAGTGTTTTAGAGATTTAGTGTATAAATGAATTTCTCTTATAATCTACTGCAGAACTGAGAATATAGCACAAGCCAAAGTCAGCAGCACAATGAATCACGCTGTATTTTTAAAATCTTACAATGCCAGTTATGGTTCCAAAAACAGTCACAAAGCTGGGGCCATGGGAACCTCAGACAAGTGACAATGACACTGTGATCTAGAAATCTCTTTCAGGAGGATTGTGATTACTTGAAATGACAGCAGAGGATATTCTTCAGTAACACTGAACACAGAATTAAACCCCAAATGCAGCTGCAATGATGGCTCACTTCAGTGAACAACCTCCCTGCAGTTCAGTCTCTAGCTTAGCTTTAAAGTCACTTTAAACAAGAAGCTCTCAGGGGGGTTGGCAAGTTTTCTGCATCCTGACTCATCTCACTTTCCCATCAACTGAAATAATGGAGTATTTTCATGTCCACACTTTNTATTCCTGGCAAGAAGGGATTTTTGGTCTTTGTTTTGTTTTTTTTTTTTTTTTTTTTTTTGCTTCTCTTCTGTTTTCTTTGAACAGCCATTGTCACTCAGAATGGGACACAGGGAAGAGAAGCTCTGGCTCTGATGACAGTGGTGTGACAGATGACAACCCTGTCCTCCAAAATCCACTGACCAACACAAAGAGCAACACAGCAGAACAATGATCTACAGCACCTTTGTTGGTGCTGTTATGCCTTCAATACGGTCTTCTTAAATTTAATTTTTAATAAATTATATAAAAATGAAGTCTTCAAGACTAACTTCACATGATTAAGTCAATTTATCCACCTTACTGGCAAAAGGTCTTTTCACATATTCCAAGAAGCATCCTCATCTGACTTCTCCCAGTCGTAAACCTTTTCACTTATGCTAAATATTCCCAGCACATCTATAAATATTTCCAGATTTATGTTCTCACATCTTCATATGCCAAACCATACATATTTAACATTTTGATCTCAAAAATCAATTCTCTCAATCTGCAAGCTACTTTTTGCTGCTCTTTCATGAACTCACTGCAATGTTACACCATTAGCAGAAGTTAGATAGCTCTGATTACCAAGATAATTTAACTATTGGGTGTAACCTCCCACGTGTCATGAGTTACCACTCAGTAGAATCTATATTGAGCTCAATAGTGTATAAATAAGGAATATATTTTAGAATGACATCCAGTCCTGAGAACACTAATATAAATCCACTGCTTGACAGATTTTCCTAATGATTTGTCAGTTTAATTGCACCAATTGAGAGCTCTATTTGCTTTATTTAGTTGAATTTGCCTGGTTCCCCTTTTGACTGACTTTTAGCATTAATTTTTTCATTAACAAAACAGTGAATTTAATACTAATTATTTTCTCCATATAGAAAATCACTTTAAACAGGTCATATCTTAGTCTTCCTCCAAACTAAACATCTTGCTCTCCAAGCACCCAATCAGAAGAGGCTTTTCTCCACCCTTCAAAGAGCTCTATGACACTTTGAACGCCAAAATCTGCTTACTCTTTCCCTTGTATAATTTGTAAATATACAATAATCAGGATTTCTGATCCAAACCTGATGTGTTGCAATTTATTGTAGGGAAAATAGGGGGAACCTTGGAAACTGAAATGGAAATTCTAAAAATTATGTCTGATTTCATTAAACCTCTACGTTCTACCCACCCAGCTGAGGACCTCCTGAGAACCCTCACCAGAACCAAGATCTCTCTGTCTCCAAATCCACAGTGAAACCAAGCTGGAAAAACTGCATCCTAACTTTAAATACAAAACAATAAGGAATCTCAGACTAGGGAGCACACTGCAGGCTCTGATATGAACTGATGCCTTGTTGAAAAAACCAAATAGTTTCATTTAATGATCTGCATTAATGACACAAAGGAAAATTACCTTGAACCTATGGTTAGATAAACTGGCACTTTGAATTTAACAGTGTCAGACCTGCTGCAATTCCTTTGGTTTTGCTCTGACTCAAATACAAGAACAGAGTCTAAGGCTCAGCACTTGCCAGAAGAGATCTGCAGCTGATGTTTCAGCAGCTATATGGTGGTTTCAAGATAGAAAGCATTTTGCCCCACAAAAAAATTAAAGATTAAAAAAATTACTTTATCATCTTGAATTCATAGAATTTACAGGTAAGAATATTATTACATATCTAGATTCCCAATTTTGCTTAAAAGTGAAGGCACCATCCCTGAGGATTGACTTCATCTACAAATTCAGACTGTCTCACTACATTTGTAATAAACAAAATCAACATTTTCTGGCCTTTGTAACCAGCAGGCCCCTCATGGCATGCAGAGCATACCTCCCTTGAATTCCTGTCAGATGTGCAGTATTTTTTCTGGCATTTTTTCATGCTCTTTTATAAAGCCAATAAGGAAGAACATTCAGTACCAATGAAAACTGGCAGACAACACCTTTGAGAGAAACAACAGGTATAAAGAAGATTGTTCAACACAACCTAGATAAGTTCCAACAGCAGACTTGCTTAGAGCCAAGAGGATATCAAAACAAGAAGAATCACACAAAACCATCAGATACAGAATGTATCCTTACACTGAACCATTTGCATCCCATCTCCACCAGCAGTCTAGGATCAGACCATGGGATCCCCACTGGCAGTCTGGAACCTGCTGGTAACTGCACTGCTTGGAGGCCTGGAAGCACAGCAGTGTTTGGGGGCTAAGGCCTGGTAAGGAATCAATTAATGTGGTACGGCTAATTACAGGAGACAATTAGTACAATTACTGTACAGATGTATCTGCATTTTTGATAACTAGGTGGTTAAACGAATAGATTCCTGAAGCCCTTCAAGACTTCATTGAGCTGCAGGACAGAGTGGGAGAGCTTTCAATATTAACTCCTTATCTCTTATACCCCATTCCAGGGCTGTTTCAAACTCCTGCATTTTTGATGATGCTTCCCAGGACAATCCCCTCCCTGCACACATGAACAAGCAGAGCCAAGGATCACAGGTAACATGATCAGAGGGAGTATTTCCCAGCACAAGGCTGCTCTGCCAGCCCCTTTGGATACAGGCAGCAATAGGAGCACAGGGAGACACACAGTGAAGGATCTTGGAGCAGACAAGACCCCTCACTGTGTGTCCCAACAGGAGAGTTGAGATCTCAACCAGAATTAGGGGTAGGGAGAGCTGAGATCTGAACCAGAATCAGGCCACAGATCAGGCACTGCAGCATGGTAAGGGCTGCATCCAGCCAATCTCAACACCCCCATAGACCAGCACAGACAAAGGTTAAAAGGATCTGTTGTCATGATTAAACTTAACTGAAGATCTACTGGAGATGTGATTAATGAAACTTCTCCCCTTGAGGCAGGAGCTTGTGCATGAGGCAAAGACACAATTTTGCTTAAATATTTAAAAAAACAGAACCCAAGCCCAAATCCCCAGTTGTTTCAGTGATATTTCCCATTCATTTCTGCTCAAGCAGCTAAATAGAAGAAATACCAATTAAGTTTGGAAGACTTTTACATAAACTACAATCTTTATGGTATGATGGGTGGGGGGGGAGGGAGAACTGTTTTCATTAACATTTTTCCTGAGTTTTTTTTCACAAAAGGCCTAAGGGAAGAATCAGTGCTCGAAATTTTTTTAGTTTCCTTTGACTTTTTAAGCCCAGGAGTTTGACTTTGACTTTTTAAGGAGTTAGTAAGCTAATGTTTCTTACTTTTGTGGAGACAGAAATGTAAAATAAAAACAATAAAATTAAAAAGGAAAAAAATTAATCCACATAATGAAAGCAATGATAGCTGTCATTTCAGAATGGAAGTTAAGAAGGTAAATAATAAAATACAATTTCTTGTAATGACTAAACAAAAATAGCTCAGCACCTCAGACAGTACTTAAGCATTGAAGTCTCAGTTGTAAACCAAAAGGAAATCAGATGTGAGTTTTTACCAGAGCAAGCAAAAGTAAAAAAAAAAAAAAAGGAAACAACTTATAATTTGCTGCCATTGTGTCTCAGATATTGGGAGAGATCATCAGCAGTAAAAAAACCAAACTTTGTTTCTTCTAATGAGTAACAGTTATCCTTAGCAGATTGGGATATACATTTCTGCCATTTTCCACTAAATGATAATATCAAATGCCATGACTTCTCCTTCCAATGGAGAATGTGCACAGGGATGCAAAGAGTAAAGGAACAGTGTTACAGATCACTGAAGCCAATGACATGGAACAAGCAGGAAGAGATAAGAACACCAAAATGCATTCACAACTTAGCAAACAATATATACCTAAAGTAACAACAACAACAACAAAAAGCCTTTTGACAGGTCTGGCAAGAAAATATTTGTGAGAGAAATGTAAATATTACAGTCTTTATCTCCAACTCAGTAAAGCTTTTAGGCACCCTTAAAAGCAGCCACATCTTTAACTACAGCTCCAATCAGCAAACCACTGAAAGCTTCCACTGACTTAACTGCTGATCAGAGTGATGAACAGGCACAGGATGAAGCAAACACACACAATGTGAGCTGAAGCACTTGGCTGAACTAGAGCCACTAAATATAGCACCAGCTGCCACACGACATGGGAAACTGTGCCCTGCTGAACACAGAAACTCTGCCTTTGAATTAGCACCTCCATCTATTTTTAAAGATTTCAAGATTAAATACTTGCCCCACATCATGAACTCTTGAGAACAGACTGACAAGGCAGGGGTAGTATAACTTTTTCCTATACAAAACACAGCTGGGGAAGCCAAGCACAAAAGGCCAACATCCCAACAAGGGAGAGTCAAAAAAACCATCATTTTGCATCTGAAGCTTTTACGGAAGGTTTGCAGCTTTGCACCCAATCCACCCTGTAACTATAAGGAATTGTAGTGAACCACAGAGCAATCTGCCCATTAAAAATACACATTTTGAGAGTATGGAGAGCTTTTTTGACACTGAATGGATGGGGCTATGCCTTCAAACAATAAATGAAACCCGGTTATTTTAACCTGTAAGATGATTCTTCTTGAAAACTATTTTAAGTTGATGCTGTGGTACTTCCAGTGTGTTCAAGAGAGATCACTTATTCAATCTTGAAAACCTTACAAAGGCTGAAGAATGTGTCATTGCAGGGATGAGACTCTGGATGTCATTAAAAAGGGGCCCAGAATTTTGCAAACAGTTGTTCTGGATACCATGTTCTGACTTTGCCAAGCAGCATTACACTTGCTTTACTTGAGCAGTTCCTAAAATAATAAAACCATGCCTATTATGTTACACTTCCAAGCAGCAAAATCTCAAGAAACTTGCTACGGATAGAGCCATATGGTTTTACATGAGCAGGACACAAATGACTCATTAAAAATAATCTTGTTTGTCTCATTAACGAACATTTTCTTAAAAAAACCTATTTCAGCATTTCATTATCTTTACCTAACCTAGAATTCCCTTGCTATTTGTAAAGGTCATTATTTGCTGTATTACCTGTGGTCAAAGACAGAATCCCATCCTTCTTGGCAGTGCCATGATTACAAACTCCATTCCCTTGTCAGTCATCTTTCCTTCAGCAAGACCAGCAGTTTCTTTAAATGTATATTTTAACATAAGTCCCATCTTACCACTCTTCCTGCTCCAGACTCTCCAACTTTTCTTCATGTTGAAGCCTAAAACTTTCCTTAAGGCTGTATTTCTTCTGCTCACAGCCCTGTTTTTCAGGCTTTGTTGCTGCCACAGGCTGTCCATCCATCCCTGGACATTTTTGCCATGCTATGATACTGTTGACTGAATTCTTTCCTTTGAAAATTAAATTTTCTCCCAGTATCTCCTAGACTGGGATTTCCTTCTCACCCATCTTCAGATTTCTGAAGTCTTTCATGACAGGGTCACAGGCCCAGTAGGAATCTCTTGAATAATTAAGTTCCCTCTCAACTATTATTATTATTATTAGTGTTGCAATACATAACTGCACTAAAATAATCTCAGAATTTAAATCAAACCAAATTCTTGCGCCCACTGTTCACAGAGGGTTTTTTTACAATAATCCTGCTAATTATTAAAACTGGTTGTACTCAGTGGCTGATGAATTTTATTCAAATTTTATGCTAACATTTGACCACCATCAAGTGTTACCTTGTTTTTTAATATTCATTATGATATATGAAACTACTCTGTGGTTTACAAAGAAAACAAGCACCAAAGGAGAGCCTGGTCACAATTTATTCCTCTCATCATTCACACCTGCATTTTGGGTAAGATTCTGTTATACAAATACCAAACTCTGTAAAGCACAACATACCACACCTGCTAAGAGATACAGAAAAAATGTTAACGTAAGATTCTGTCCCTGCTGAAACAAATCATCATGAGAAAATGTTTGAAGCTCAGAAGCTGTTGAATGAACATGAATTGCTTCAATAAACTCCTCGATGAGGAATTTTGAAAATTTGTTCACGTAATTCTTTACCTACATGTTGCTGATGATACTGAAAATGCTTCCAATATGGTCTTTGAGTTATATTTAATAGAACAGAGACAATGAGTGAGATTTCAAGAGTCAAGGCAAAGCTCACCTTGTTGCTGGCAGGGTACTGATGCGAGTGAAGAAAACAGAGGGTTCCACCTCCACGTGGAGGCCCAGGGCAAGGTTCCTGTAATATCCTTCAGCATGTCCTGGTCCACCAGAGTACTTGAAATTCAAAATGGCTTCCAGTGTCTAGAGAAACAGAAGTCAATACCTTGTTAGCTGTTTTTCACTACTATGCATTTCACAAGTTCAATTAAATCAGGCCACAGAAGTGATTTGCAAATTTGCTTTCCTAACCCATCCATTCTGTTATCTCAGAAAAAAAGGCAATCTAACAAATAACTGCAGCTTAGGCAAACAGTTGCCTAAACCTTTTAAAAACTAAAGAGTACAATGCAAAGTCACCTGGACTTCCTTTACGTAATTCCTCTCCAAACCGCATTCAATACTGAAAAAATGAAGATCTTATTTTTGCTTAGAAGACTTTAAGGTTTATGAAATGCTGCACTCTTTCCTACTGTTGAAAAACATTCACCACTTCATGATCTATAAAATCAAATGGAAAAGCTTCAAAGTTTGGGGGCAGACAAAGATTATAGAAAACTAAAAGAATCTGGTCTCTCAACAAGTCACTGCAAATTTATTTCATCTCCATGAACCAACGGATTAAAACAACACCCAACTGCATGCACCTTGCCTTTCTTTGTGTTCATTTTATAAGAAATGGCTAGTTAGTAAATATTTAAAATGAGGATGATTCTCTAGCATGGGTCTTATGCATTCATTGCTCTCAGAAGCCCTGAGCCTTTACTTCTGTGAGGAAATTTGGGGCTTTGTGTCTTTCCCCTCGATCACCAGCATGGGGAAGCTTCCCACCACAGTCCCCATGTAATCATCAGTGTTTAAGCCCAGAACAACCCTTTGATTGATCCACAGAGATTATTCACCACCCTTTCTTTCATTATGTTCCTGAAATAGATTTGCTGGAAACAAGGTGAGAATTTGGGAAGTGTCTATGGATTTTTTGGTTGGTTTTTTTTCCCCCTCAGTTTTCATTCTGGTCCTTGGGCAGCTGCTATGGCCACAGCTCAGAGCAAGGCAGAGGCAGAGCCAGCCTGCCACCCTAACATGGACATCACATGTTATGCTGAAGCCTGTATCTGAAGGACAGACACTTCTTAAAAGGGTTTAGAAACAACACCACTTTCGTCTTTGTTTGGATTTTAGCTTGTTCTTTATAAAAAAAGGCAAAAAATGCCAAACCTCAACTCAACAACTTATCCAGGAAAGCAAATCTATTTATCAGACACCATCAACCTTCAGACAGGTAAAAGCACTCTGCCTCTCAACTGAAGATTTACAAAACAATCTATGAGACCTGTTAGGTTTTTTTTCATAAGCTCTAAGGAACAATCTAAGGATTTTACAAAAAAAAAAAAAGTTCTGTTTGATACCGTTCTGTTTATAAGTCTAGCCAAACGAAAAGAAACAGAGACAGAATCACTTTCTTAAAAGAACCACAATCCAGTGATTTGAAGAACACCAAAATCAAGAGCTTAATGTTTTGCTGCATGTAAGCACTTAACTGTTCTGCCTATTCCCAACTCGCTTTTAAGTGGGCTAATTTTAATTCTTAATTTAGTTTCATTAAAATTCATGAGAGTCATCTTACAATACAAATAAAACCCTTCACTGGCCACTCTGGACATACCCGTCTACTCTGTTTATGTCAATTCCTAATTTGTAGTTAATGAACTCAAGTTTATGTTATGTCAGGAGAGCTAATCAATATTAAAGACAAAAATAAAAAAGTACAAACCCATTCAAAACATACTTCATCCTAATTAACCAGCTGGACCATTTCATAAAAAACAGAGCCAGGCTCTGTTAAGTACAGGGTTCTGACACTACTTACATTGCAATGTGAGAATGGACTTCAATTTCAATTAGGACATTGTGAAAACCCTATGCACGTTCTGTATTATTGCTGGAATGCTCACAGTGTCCTGCTGGGAAAAGCTCCACGGTTCACTCTACACAGGACCGTGGCACAAAGCTGCTCTATCCAGCCCTGTGTCATTACAGGTAAACACAAAACAGATTTTAGCTTGAAATGTCACAGAGCATCACTATCCCAGATTCAAAACCTCTTTCCATCCTATACCAAGTGAAAAACCTCCAGAAAAAAGGCTAAAAATACAACCATTATGTGCCACTGATGGCAGGAGAGTTTAACTGCACCTTCAAATTCCTGGTCCCTTTTGCAGTGGGAATTTTGCGAGAGAAGTCCTGCTGATGACACTGCATCTCCCCAAACCCCACTGGAGACAACAGGGAAGAGGAACCCCAACCATCTTCCATTAATCCAGACAGCAGCAGGACATCCCTTCTCACCCAAAATGTAAGATCTAACTGGGCACAGTTAACACAGGAGGCAGATTCTCAGAAGTGCAGAACACACAAACCTCTGTTCTTTCTATGGCCATGATGATTTGAAGTCTATGAATCATAGATCTGGAGTCTATGAATGTGCACATGAACACAAAGAAAAAACATCAGGCAGACATTATATCAGGACTACAGATGGATATGCAGGGGCAGAGCATGACTGAAGGAAATGGGTTTTTTACAGGAGCCTTCAGGTGATTAGAGAAAGTTTTATTGCTTAGGATTTATGCAATATGAACAGAAAAAATATTTTAAAAACCCCACAAAAACAACAAATTCAATCGCCTTTAAAGCCTCAAAAACTACTTCACCTATAACATGAAAGATTTATTTTCTATCTCTATGACAGAAAAAAAAGAAATCCTACACTTTCATAAACTTACAAATTTAAAATAATTTACCACTCTCTCCCACAGCACCTGCAGAGAACAGCAAAATGCTCCAGCCCATGATTTAAATAATGTTGTATCCTCACTCCTTGTCAAACCCACACAAATCAAAGCTTGAGCTGCAGATTCTCCTCATCCTTACAAATCCCAATAGCATCTCTTAAGTTTCTCCAAATTGTATCACTGCAGACTGAAAATGAGATTGCAGGGTGTCCCTGTGAACATCATTGTGCCTGCAGATGATCCATAAAAAAGAAAAGGAAGGAAGGATGGAGTGCACCAAACTCTCAGGGCAGGCAGGAAAAGAAGGCTATTGGTAACTGTTGGACATATCTGAAATTCAGAAACCTGTGGACTTGGGGGGATTCCTGTTTTTAAGGCAGAGCTCCATTCTGGAAACTCAGCAGTAAATATTTACTGCGGTGGCTTTGGCTTGATAAATTTTTTATTATTTCATTGGTCCTTCCTTCTATTGATGAAGAAAAGGAAACAAAAGAGTTTCTGCATCTAAGTTTCAAATGAGACATTCTTAACCAACAGCACCCACTATCAATGACACCTACCAGAAATATTCTACAGATAAACTATCAAAAATTGCTAGTTTGGTTTTTCACGCATTTTGTCCTCGAACTATTTTCAGCATGTATCTGGCACCAGTTTGTTCATGGAAATCATTCCCATATTCACTCTCATAATAAAATTTAAAGTAAAGTTAGAAAGGAATTGCTGTTTGATGCCACTAATGAAAAGCAAACCACTGGGCACTAAAGTTTCCTCATTCACTGGCAACAGTCAGCACCCATCTGCCAACACCTCAGTGGTGACTCTGAGCAGCAACACCTTTAATACTGATTGTTAATTGCCAACTCAATTACAATCCACAACTCAGAGCAAGTATCTATATTGAACTACTACTACAGGACTTCCTACCCAGAAGTAAAGAGCAAAATCAAAAGAGAATTCCCACCTGATTCTCCAGATTATTGCTACTTGTGCAGAAACTAGAACATCACTGACTGGGAACAGAAATCTCCAAAACAGGCAATGACAAAAGAAATAGAGAAATGAATGGAGGGAAAAGTGGTGTGAAGGGAACAACTTCTGCTGGGAAGAGAAATATGGTGTTCAGTCCTTTCTCTCTGCTTTTTCTCAAGTGAGGGATGGTTGACTGAATACCAGACTCAAGAAACTTTGCCCGCCAAGAAATGCTCAAAGTCTTATGTGAAAAATAACATTATTTTAACTCAAGAAGTTTTCTTAGATGAAGAACAAGTTAAGGAACTATAAATCAAGGATATAAGGGCCCACCTGCAGAGACATAATCATTATATGCTCTATGTAAAGGAAAATAAAATTTCCATAGAAGAACACAAAGCATCAGCTTAATTTAACATTAGCAACTCTCATAATCAGACCTTTTTTATGAAAAAATCTTCAAGATATGAAAAGCATTTAAAAAGTAATTTTCTTTTAAATAAAAAGAAAAAGTAAGCTGTAAAAAACCTTTTTAAAACTGTTGAACAGCAAAAATGAAATAATCAACAAAGAAACCACCAACAGTGAAAATTATATATACAGTGCATAAATTAGTATTCAGGAAACTCAAATTTATAGTAATATATTGTAAATGAGCAAATAATCAATAAAATGTTCATTTACTTTCCTAATTTCTGATGAAAATGACTTTTATACATTTTAATTTTGGGTTTTGTAAAATTTACCAACTTCGAAACAGTTCAGATCAGAAGCTCCTGGGTTGAATTCCTACATCATCTATTTTACTTGGTCAATTTGTTTCATTATTCCTTGGTTCTCGATCTCTAAACAATTTTACTGGCAATAATTGACTTTATCCCTGTGTGTATCTTGCTACTGGAAGAACCAAAAGTTTCTGTTGGTTTTTTTTTTTTTCTTGGATTATGCCATCACCCTACATTCTGCTCTTTGTGTTTCAGACAATCAGCCAAGATTTTGTCCTCATTTTTTTTCCAAACTGACACAAAATTTTTGAAATATTTATTATCAAAATTTTCTGTAATTAAATTAAATTAACGAATCATAATTTGTGAGCAAGGCTCACACACATTGTGTTTCCAGGTCTTTTTTAAATTTCCTTAGTATAGTAAAAATGATCTCAGTAGATCTCAGCATTCAACTGAAGATGAAATGTCAGTGCTACAGGCAGTTTGCTCCTGAGGAACTGCAGATGCTGACTGCAATAAGACTAAAGAAATACCAGACTGAACCACTGCAGCCTCCTCCTTAAATTCATAACACTTAAAAACTAAAAACCAAGGGAAAAACTCAGGATGAAGACCTGACTCAAAAATATATAAATTCCCAACAGAATCTCTCAATTTTAGCTTCTGAACAGCTTATAGAACACAATTCTCATTAATGAGTATAATTTCTCATGTGATTTGGGCTTGAAATTTCAAGAAGAATTTATTCTAAGTGTGTAAGCTTCAAATACACTTTCCTTTGGAAAAAAGAACAATTATCGATTACTTGCCCAACTGTAAACTTGATTTATTCCAAATCCTATCCTATTCCTGATCTGTTTCTCACCCAAATTTCCATTAACAGTACTGGCTACACACATTCCTGAGTGCTAAGCCATTCTTACTGACTTTAGCTGCTTTTCTCACCTGTTGCCTTTTGTCTTCTGGTTTGTTTGGGTGTGGGATTTTTTTCCTTAAACTTACTATAAACCCCAGTTTTGTTAAATTCTCTCTGCCTCCCTCCCTCATTCCTCTCCTTCTCTGACCATTCTATTCCCATACTCAACTCTGACCATCAATCAGTAAAATCCTCATCAGTAAAAAAAGAGAAATTAAAATCTGCTACTTTACCAGCTCCATCTGGCAAAAGGCACCAGGAGATCTGTCTCAACAAAACAAATTTCTCTATTTCTTCCATTGTGTGGAATGCTTAAAATCTTCTAAGAGCTTTGTGTAAATAAATAATGGATCAGGAATTTCATCTGCCTGGCTGTAACTAATTAAATTATCTGGCAGTAACAAGGAGAAAGCAAGTTTCTCCAATTAAGCATACTCTTTTCAAGGGCAGCAGGTGACCCTGGCAATGTCCAAGCTCCTGACAACAGCAGAGATGGCCCCAAAAATGTGCTGTACTGGATCCATCACAAAGAAGTCCAGTCTTGCAAGCTTCAAGCTTTTAATTCAAGCACGTGGGATATGCTGGTCCAGCAACACATTTCAGACACAAATACAGGGCATGGGACACAGCTGAATCTTCTTTTTTAAGGAAAAAAAAGGTGAGCATTGGGAAGGAAATGGAGATGCCTGAATAGCTGAAACCAAGGAAGGTGAGACTCAAATAACACCAAGCTTCCACTTTGTAGCAATCTCTGAACACAAAGACTATGTCTATGTTTAGCACTGAGCTCAAAATCCAGTCCTGACATTTGGAAACACACACAGCTCTGCCTGTCTGTTCATCTGGCTATCAAAATTAATACAGGTTAGCACTTTTTTGAGCTTCAATTTTGAATAGTCCAACAAAAAAATACTTGTCATTT
The DNA here is from genome assembly GCA_013396875.1 of Vireo altiloquus. Lineage (NCBI taxonomy): Eukaryota > Metazoa > Chordata > Aves > Passeriformes > Vireonidae > Vireo > Vireo altiloquus. The sequence goes on along the minus strand of VZRF01010368.1, from coordinate 524,459 downwards.
TTGCTTCTTCCTCTCATCCTTGAGTCTACAGCCCATGGTTCCACGTGGTAACCTGACAAAGAATAAAGTTTGTACAAAAAGAGGGGCTTAAAGGATAAATTTGTGTAAAAAGAATGAGGCTTAACAGCAGTGTTGGGAGAAGCAACTGGTGCCTCTGTGTCCATGGGCTGAATATCCTTCCACCCACTTGTTCTCAGGAGGATAAAAGGAAAAATAAACACTCCCACACTGCTGAAGAAGAAAAGCAGAGACACTTCTGGCTAGCTTCAAATTCTATCATTCTCCTTGGGAGGACAAAAATCTCCAGTCTAATCAGAAAAACATCCTCCAGTTAAATGACAATAGCATCAAGTCTTTATTACTCCCTAAGGAAAGAACAGCACTACTGCAATCTGTGGTTTTGAGATACAAAACACTCCTTAGCATCAAGCCTCTGGACCAGTCTCCTGCTGCTAAACTCAGTTCCAAAGAACTTGGATATTGATATCCTCAAAGCTTCTTCCATGCAGGAATTCACATCATTCCTTCACACTCAGACCTTCCTTCACTTGAAATGCTGGTATTGAAAGGACATTTGGGAGGAGAAGTGGAGTTTATCAATTGTGATGAGGAGAGCATCAAGCCTTTACACCTCACAAGGGTTAATTCAAGGTGAGTATTATTTCAAAATTGAAAATAAATTGGTTCTCTCTAATGTCTTTAGTGTCTGGCACAATCCTAGGCTGCCCAAGAAAGGTCCACGTTAAGAAACGAAGATTAGAATTTGAACACATCTACAAATACATATGAAGTTTTCTGCCTGTAGAAAATACTACCTCATTATTATTTTAAAAAAAGAAATTATGTAATAAATTGAATTGGTACATTAAAATAATTGGTGGAGTGCACAGCGATATCATAGAATCACAGATTGAAGGTCACAAGGTTGAAAAAGACTTCCAAGATCATCAGGTCCAACCATGGACTTGAGATTGGCAGGAAGAGATCTGTTTGCTTTGCAGAAAGAGATTTATTCATTTCACTGTCACTGGACAGTATCAGTCTCTCCAATCATGGCTAACCTGTCTGATTTTCTGAGACACAAAATGTCCTTTAGAGTTTCTGCATTTTCATAAATGATAAAACTGCCCTCTTTTTTTTTTTTCTTTTGCTAAAATATAAATTCTGTGGTTTTAAAGAGAAATTAAAAACCCAAGAAAGGGCAGAAAACACCTATACATTTCTCTGCATGCCTGAAGCAAATCTCAATCTACTGGAATACTTCATTGATCAAGGTAGGATTCCTAATTTTCCCCAAGTAAGGAAAGGAGACTCTCCCTGTGGATATTGTTCCTTAGAGCACCAAATAGTAGTGTAATTGATAGCAGGAGCCCTGATACATGCATTATAAAAAGGATATGCATATGTAATGATTTTGTAGTGCATATATAATCATCCTCCAGGACCCAACTGCAGCACGCACTCTCCATGCTAATTTTTCTCCTCTGTATTCCATTAAAATTACACATGGCAACTACAAAAGCCAGGATAAAATTCTTAACAACTGATTAAGTAATGAAATAAATTGTGCCTCTGCAGCAAGTCAGACCTTTATAAGTATAAATACAAACCAAGCCCACATTGTCACTCCTGTTAAGCTTTTCTATCAGTCTAACACACAATTAAATGTAATTTTTAGCACTTGTGTTAGCCAGGTGAATTTACACACCCACTTTGGTGAACAAGGTGCCTTTTGTTTGAGCTCTGATGCAGTGTGACTCAGGTGCCCCAGTGCACACACAAGGACTTTCAGCAGCAATTCCTGCACCAGAGTTTATGGAGCTCATCCATCCACATTTCTGTCTAGTTAAAGCCCTGAACAATGAAAGTGCTGCATCTCTTTGTAAAAATAGCACAATGGCAATGACAAGTAGCTGAAGCTACTAAATATACTAAATATAGCTCCTGCAGGCATATGCTGGGAATTAAATAGTACATTTTACCCCTCCCCAATCCTAAATCAGTAAGCTTCAACAAGGAATCTCTAGTGAATACACACAGGAGTTCAATAAATCCCCCTTAAGCTTACAAGGCATATTCTGAATCTGTGCAGGCTAAAAATAGCCATGTTTATAATGAGAATGGAGATGTGAGCAGAATAATATTAAGCTTAAAGGCAGGCATGGTGTAGTCATCCTGCATTAACAAATAGGGTGAATAAAAGGTCGCTCTGACAAACACATACAGAGGCTGACAGATAAAATATAATATCCAGCAATCTTGTACTGAAGAGCATTCATTTCTCATTAAACTCTGCACTTCCTAATTGCCTATTGCAGCCACAGATTCACAAGTGATTTTGTGTGCATTCTTTAGCTGGAATACAAGTTGTTACTTCTTAAAGACAGGAATACACAGCGTAATTCCCCTGGACAATATCCCCTCCTAGAGTTTAAATCCCCTCAGGAGATATTCAGGAAATATAATACATAATTCTTTTTGTTGTATTAATCACAGAATTCTGCCTTCTTTAATTAAAGGCAAATTGCATCCAGGCCTCCTGGGTGTCACTACTGCAGCTGGATGCCCAAGGGGCTGATGCACATTCTCAGCTGCCTCAGAGGTTCTACCTCCCTCAGCCTGGGTCCCAGCACTGCTGACCACAGCTGTCACAGCATCTCGTTCTTGGCTGAGATACAGAAGAGAGATTAAAAATAATTTAAACACAAGTAACTTTTATGTGGAACATTCCCATGGAGAGTTTTTTGTCTGCTGACAGTAAACTGCAGAATCTTTTTTAAAAAAAAATCTTGTGTTAGGGACCAAGGGCAGCCCTGTGTGCTCTTCTTGAAGGACTGGAAGGAATGGAAGGGCAAGTCAGAACATATGTTCCTCAATAACTTCTCTGAAATCACAGAACATAAAATGGCATCAGTTGGAAGGGACCTTAAATATCATCTCACTCCAACCCCCCCTGACATGGGGGAACACCTTCCACTAGACCAGGTTGCTCAGAGTCCCATCCAATTTGGCCTAGAAGACTTCCAGGGATGGGGCAGCCACAGCTTCTCTGGGAAACCTGTGCCAGGGCCTCACCCTCCTCACAGTAAAGAATATTTTTGCTTATATCCAAATTAAGCCCACTCTCTTTCCGTGTGAAGCCATTCTTCTTTGTCCTGTCACTCCAGCTCCTTGCAGTCTCTCTCCATCTTTCCTGTTGGCTCCCTGCAGGTACTGGAAGGCTGCAAGTAGCTCACCCTGAAGCTGCTGCTTTTCCAGGCTGAAAAATCCCAATTCTCTCAGTCCTTCTCATAGTAGAGCTGACCCATCCCTCTGATCATCTTGGTGGCCTTCTCTGCACTTGCTCCAACAGTTCCACGTCCTCCCTGTGCTGGGACCCCAGAGTTGGACACAGCACTGCAGGTGGGGCCTGACCAGAGCAGAGGGGCCTGACCAGCTGCCCACCCTGCTTTGGGTAAATCCTCCCCTGACTCTGAAGTAGGAAGGTACAAAGAGGGAGTAAATGCAGGGACAGATCTTGATGAACAAATCACAGACACATACATACACCCTTCCAAGGGAAAATGTCTCTGTGTGAAGACCACCCGGTTCTCCCAGCAATGGCTAAGAACATGCTGGGCACTGTAAAGCAGCATCACTGAATGTATTTCCTCACTGAAACCTGTTCATTTCATGCCATAGGCAGAGTCCCCAAGAGTGAAGGCACAAATGCTGGCAGATCCCTTCTCACTAAAGGCACACCCTGTTAGAGGTGGGTAAAAGCAAGATGGGGCATAACAAAGATCATGTCTCCAGCATAAACACTCCTCATGAAACCATAAATGAAATGACATATGAAACCAGTCACAATCCAGAAAGGACTTCAGGAAAATCCAGAAGCACATGCTGAAGAAGCAGCTCCCCAGTTGAGACTGACATATCTGATCAGTGTTCCTGCTCATTCACAAGGTCACCTCTCACTTTGGAGAGAGCAAGCACAGGACTTTCTTTAATGGCTACACACCATATCTGGCTGCTCCAGACTCAGCAAACAAGTATTACCTTTCAGAATTTATCTGAGTTTACCAAGTGAGAATTTTACAAAGCTCTACAACACTTTTAAGGTCTGCAAAGGTGAGGGTGAGTCCTCCTCCAACCTTCTTACCAAAGCAACACCACCAAGCCTGAATAAATTCATATAAAACAACCTCAAGTCCCTAGGTAACATCACAAAGTTATCAAATTTTGTTTTTTAATGCTAAACATTTCTCCACTGTTTCACTCTCCCTCAGCACAGCCCATCCTTTCTCTGTTCCTTCTATTTCCACCATGTCCTTTGTGAGAAAAGAGGGTAAGATTGCACATAGAGGTAAAGACTGAAGAAAAACTTTTTGGTTTGTTCTCTATTCCTTTACTTTCTAATATTCTATTCCTAATATTCTCCTTTGTAGAATGTCTCATGCTTCCAAGATCTCTACCCTGCGCTGCAATGGTTAATTCAGAGTCCATCGCTGTGCATTTGGAATTAAAACTCCATTTTCTTCATGAGCATTACTTTACCATGCACATGTGAATCAATGCTGATCTTCACCTCAAACTTTACCAACCCACCCCTACTGCAGGATAAGCCTGTAATTCCTAACAGCTGGTTTTCACATGTGCTATCCTTGATGATCTTTGGCACATTTCCAGTCATCCTAATTCCCAGATCCTTTATGAACATGCACAACAAAATCCCAAGGAGTTAGGCAGGAGACCAACCTGCATTGTGTAAATGGGCCATTTATCCCACCTTGAACCAGCTCAACTCGTGATGGGACCTCACTTCTATCTCAGAGCACACTTTTGTCTCTCAAACAGCTTTTTGTCAGAGTCTCTGGAAGTGTTTTAGGAATCAAGTGAGCAGTACCAATGATTTTCTCTTTGTTCAGGAGCTCTGAACATGCTTCAATGAACTCTGACAGATTTGCTTACCATGCTGCTGCCCTTCATTGAAAAAGCCCACTTCAACAGTATCCCAACATCTGTACCTTATCATTAACTCTGCAGTTTCATTTCTGGTTTTACCATATTTACCAACAATGTGTAAAGTAACTGTGTTAATTACTCTGCTTCCCCAATGGCAACATAAAACTTGACTTGTCAAAGTTATAAACTTTTGAACCACCATAGAATATGAGATAATATTCCAGATGAAGAAGGAAGAATCACATGCATCCCCCTACAGGCATGAGGTCATGCACAGGTCCAAGGCCATCACCATTACCCACATAAGAATAATCCAGAGTTTCTGTTTCACAACATGGGGATCCATCCCATACAAATGGTTTCATAAAGATCACAAATCCATTCACTGTTCAAAACACTCTGCTGAAGAACCCAGCTCCCTTCACTATGTGTATAATTTTTATTCATAATATTATTGTACTACACGCTGAAGAAAAATTACATTCACACCTTAAAAAGATAAAAATCCTCCTCTGCAATAACTGAAGTACCATAAAAAGAAACAATGCATCCAGAAAATCAGACAAAAACAAAAAGAAAAAAAAAATTATATTAAAGATCCTTGGAACTGATCAGATTTTTACATAAGAGCTCTTTGGAATTCTTGGGTTAATCCTTATTTTTTTAGGAGTTCCTCTGATTAGAAGGGATAAGCCAAATTAGTGAATTTTCAAATGGAGAAGCAAATGAAGAAAGGGGCTCTAAAAGAGGAATGCTTGAACAACTTAATCTATAGATCTGTTAATTCAACACAGACATTAAGACATAAATATGTGAGACTGAGCACTTCAGATTTTTCAGCTGCTACTTGGGTTGCAAACAGAGGCTTCACTAGCACCATCACTTTTAAAATCAGTAAAGTTACTGAACTCAATTTATCACTGATTCAATGAGTTTAATACAGAATGAATATTGCAGATTCCTACTCCTTAACACGATGATCAAAACTAACAGAATAAGAAAACACTGAAATTAGTTTTCAAGAACTAAGACTTTCAGAAATTAAATCTGTCCTCTAGTCTGGCTAGAAATGGGTTCTTCGAGTTGCAGAACAGCAACACTTCACATTCTGATGTATCTTCTGTCCTTCCCTGGGCAGGCTCTTTGAAAGTCAATACGCCGAGAAACCAAACATTCACTCCCACTATTAAAACACACAGTCAGTGCTCCTACAAACTCACTGTATGTGATTCCCTCAAATGTTTCCCCTCTGTAAAGGGAATGTAGACTTAGCTCTTCAGTAGACATAAGAAAAATAATTGCAGCTATGAATCAGACATAGAGATGACACTAAAATTAATTTCCACTCTTCACTGACCCGATTTTGGCCCAATTCAGCCAAGTGGGCACAGCCCGTGCTGGCTGGCTCCAGTTCCACCTGCACTGGGGATTCCTGAAGGCCGAGAATACACTTTAAATTCCGTGATGTTACCAAAAAACCAGACAAATTTTCCAGAGGTGAAGGTCACAAAGCAAATCAGAGGTGTAACAAAATGCTCTCACAGAAATAGAGATTTCTAAAGGACTTGTCAGTGACAATTTGACCAGTCTGCAGCAAGTGTTTGGTGCTGATTTCTGAACATGAGCTCAGGCAATACTTGAACCATCCATCTGTATTCTTCACATACATCAATAATGCTCTAAAAATAACAGATCATCCTACAAAAATAACATTTTTAAAAGGCTTAATTTATGTTGTTACTTTTGAATTCTCTCCCTCCAACAAACAGGATGGAAGGACAGATGGGAGGGAGGAAGGCAGGAAGGAAGGCAGGAAGGAAAGAAGGAAGGAAGGAAGGCAGGTCCTGGAAGCTGATGTTCAAACCACTATTTTGATTTTATTAAGGGTGCTAACTTGATTCCCACCCTAAGTGGTTAGTACACACTTACAATGCTTACAAATGCTTATTTAAAAAACACACTGAGTCATCTCTGCATCTCTGAGCACTTCATAAATATGCAGCAGGAAACTCCCAAACAGTGACTCATAACTTCAGAGGTTTAAAACATAATCATGAATTTTCCAACTGTTACTCATACTTGATTAAATACGAAGAAAAAACCATTCTTGTTCTGTGAATGCCACTTGACCACCCGTTAAGCTCCACAGAAAAAAGAGCACAATGGGAAAATACAACCAAAACCATAAAACTGGGAAGAGAACTGATTCTTAACAACTTATATGGAAACAGTATTTTATATAAATGTACATTGAACATTCTTTACCATTCAACTGATGCCATGTGTGGCTTTTGTCTTTCTCTTATTTTGAATGAAAGACTGAGGAAAACAAACAAACAAAAAATAAACAACTTCGACAACTTTTTTTAATCTAGAAAGAAGAAAAACAACATGCAACAATCTCCAAGTTTCTTCTCCATAAAATTCTATTTGTGTACAACTATTTAAAGTTGCAACTCAACCATCCTGACTAGATCCTGATTAGACAATGCACTGAGATGTTCTAGCTACCTATTCCTAGAGAATTATGATGCTGAGAATACATGTTTAATGGGTTACTCTGCTAAACATCACCATAACACTTTTATTTAATCTTGAAATGGATTTTTAAACTTTAACATAACTAAAAATGTTATTACTGCAAACCTTGTGATTTCTGTAAAATTAACAAGAACAGCTTATAAATTAATTTTCCTAAATCTTAGTAAAACATTGGCTTTCTTTGTTAGAAATCATTTCACCAAAAGGCAAGTTAGTGTATCCACATTTTAAAAACTACAGAACTGTTAATGATTCCCATTTACTGCAGCAATACCACCTAAAAGACAGGAATAATTTTTGGTATGATTGCAGGCAATTACACCATAGTCAACAGTCAAAAGAAACATAGTCTCCTATTCTTTAAATACTTGTAAGGAATACTAAATTTTCAGACAAAAAAGAGAGTAGGGAAAAAAGACAATTGAAAGAATTATGATAGAATGGCAATTTTTTTTTCTACTTCAAATTTATTTAACCAGAATGATGGGTCTTTGCTTCATTTAAAACCAAATAAATTTTTTTCTTTAGTTTTGTTTGGGAGATTTTTGGTGGTTTGGGATTTTTTGAGTGGGTAGTTTTTGTTGTTGTGGTTTTTTGTTTGGTTGGGGTTTTTCTTGTTTTGTTGGGGGTTTTTTGACAGGAGTAATTACATTAAAATTAGAAATTCTTAGAAATTATAATTACCTTTTTTTCTAAAGTGTCAAAATATGTAATTTCAACTATCCAAAATTCCTCCTATGCCCACTCCCCTTTTTTTAAGGTCAGTGATTAAAACATAGTCCGAAATTGTATCATTGAAAAGTCAAGGACTGTTTTGCAATAAATTTGTATGACATCCTCTTTAATAGAAGGAAAGCAGTAACCAAAAGTTGCTTTTAAAAGTCAAGCAACAGCGAAGCATCAATACTTGACTCCATATTCCTGCATCTACATGACAAGTGTCACACCCTGCTTTAAAAAAATAATAAGATTATAAAGAATCAAGTTGTTCTTGTCCATCTCTAACATTTTAATTTTATCACACCAAATGGTAAACAATCTGTTTGGCAACTTATGATCTATTTTTACCAGGTAGCAGGAGCGTAACTTTTTCCTATTGAAATAAAGACACACAAGAAATCAGTTTAAATATATCAACATCACAGCTTTAGTATGGGAAAAGTGTAAATTACTCCTAAGGTCTCTGCTTGAGGGTTGATTGGTAATTGTTTGCCTAACGCAACCTACCCACATTCAACCTATGTCAGAGAGAAAAAGAAGCTCAATAGTTTTAAAAAAAGGCAACTAATTTTTCCAAAGCAGACAAGAAACCCTAGTGTGTTCTGAAAAATGAAATTTATTAGACTTACATGTAGTATTACAAATATTTGATAAAACACTTATGCCAAGGTTTAAAACACTTATGCATTAAGCATAAAATGTTAAAATGACAACATCCAAGTTTAAAATACCACAGGATAATATGAACCACAACGTTATGATGGGACCTGAAGTCAGCCCAAATTTTGAAATATAATCATCTGGACTTCTGTCTCCTGCAATCCTCTCTTTCCATCCACTAGAAGTTATAATTTTCTGAGAACTGGTACTATTTAAAAAAAAAATAAACAGAAAATAGAACAGAATTTTTAAAGCTTTGTAAGTAAGTTTCCCCTGCCCACTATATCCTTACACTTTTTTTATCAGTTCACCTCGGTGATAATCCACCACTGGACTTTATGGGGACATTTTCAGGACTTGATTTGTCTGGATCAGGAAGATGCTTTTGTGGTCAGTCTCCTCCTCACTCTTACGTCTTGTCTTTGGTCATGTCGTGGGGTGGTCTTGAAGAATGAAATTTGATCATTTCAGGGTGAATTATGAGGGTTGTATCAGGAGCACCATCAGCAGGTCAGGGGTTATCTCTTCCCTCTGCTCAGCCCTGCTGAGACCCCTCAGGAGAGCAGTGCCCAGCGCTGGGCTCCCAGTACAGGAGAGACAGGGACACACTGGAGCCAGTCCTGCCCAGGGTCACCAAGGTGGGGAAGGAATTTGAAAAGCTGTCATGTGAGGAAAGACTGAGAGAGACTGGAAAGTTCTGCCTGGGTAAGAGATCTCAGGGAGATCATAGCCATGCATATGAACACCCAGTGTGATGGGCTAAAGAAGATGGAGTCAGCTGGGTTCCAGTGGAAAGATGAGGGGCAATGAAATACAGAAAATTCCCCTCAATCACAAGGAAGAGCTTTATTATTGTCAGCATAGACGAATGCTAGAACAAGTTGCCCAAAGAGCTTATAAAGTGTCCATTCTTGGAGATACCCAAAATCTGAGTAGACATGGCCATGAGAAATCTGGTGTAGCTGACCATGCTTTCCTCAGGTGTATTGCATCAGACCATCTCCAGAGATCCCTTCCAAAAGAAATGATACTGTGATTCTAAACTGGAAGGTGCACTCCATCCACTACCAGACATTCAAGTCCATAATGTGGGATTAGAGAAGGTCTGAAATAGAACTCCCCATCCCTCTCCAAAAGCACTGGCAGCACAGACATCCTTTCCTCAGCACTCCCTGCTTCACTTTAAAAATATGCAGGTTTTTGCCACACTTCCTACTAATGTAAATCCACTTTGTCACCAGAGAGATGATGATCCAACTCTTGCTGCTCCCATGAGTGTCCCTGGCTGTTGAGGTCTAACATCCTGATGGCAGAGCTTCCATCCTTTCAGTCATTCCTTTTTTCCCCTTTCTCAGCCCTCACTTGCAAAACTTACCCTCGTGAGCCTTCTGATCTGCTGCCACAAAAGGAAAATTCTCTCCCCCTCCAGAAGGTTCAGAACAGGCAGCAGCCAGGACTCAGCAGGCAGGGAGGGATCTTCTTGCCACCTTCTCTGCCACCCAGGGAAGCTCTTGGAAAGAACACAGCCCACAGCTCCTCTTACCTGAACACCTCTGAGTTGGGCTGTGTAACACAGGTGAATGACTGAGTGTTTTTAAGGATTATAATCAACTTCACTATTCTCAAAAGTACTGTGGATAACAGTCTGCACCATTCCAAGTATATTTCAAATTTATAAAAATATTCATGCTCTCAGGCACTGAAATTCTGCTTTTGTGCTCGATTGATGGAGTCATGTCCATCACTGCCTTGCACTTCTCTCCAGCTTTTTTGTGTGCTTCATTAAGCATATGTTCAAGTAGAACTCCCAAGCTTTTCTCAGCAAGGTTCAGCCACCTGCTTCACTGACCTCTGATGTGTTAAGGGAAATAAACAAGACTTTTTTAAAGTTTATTTCTTAATTTTGCTCCAGTTTAATTCTTTCCAACTTAATGACACGAAGAGATCCAAGGGTAGGATGAGCAAGTGTTCATGTAGGGTTATATAAAGCATGGTACAGCTAGACAGCATTTCAGCCTGTTTCTCATTTAGTATTTCAAATCTCATAGTTAGAAAAATGAGAAGAAAAAATGAGAAGACAACTCTTAGAAATTTAAATAAAAATGGGGTTGCTTTTGACATACATAAATTCCACCTTTTCCATTTACAGGATTGCCAGTTGTCTTGAATTTTGTCACAGGAGACTCCCAGTTTTGATAGACCTGTCATGTGCCCTGTCAAACAAACTTACAAGATATTGTAAAATGTGTAGAGCGAAGTATCTTTCTATTGTGGTGTGGGGATGACAGCTTTATGAATGATGTCAAGGAAAAATGTTGTTCTACAGAGCAAATATCTGGCAAGTTATTATACACTACTCAGACGCTGCTCACATTACTCAGATGTTTAAGGCCTTGCTCTCCCTTTCTCCTGCTTCAAATTCAAATATTTTACTTTTTCAAAGGCTATTTAAAAAAAGATAAAGAATGGCAAAGACAATAAACAACTTAAGTTTGGTAATTGGAGAGAGAATAATTAGGAGGTTAAGCCATCTTCTGTATACTTAATGTCCTGCCCTGTAAGTACATGAATGTCCTGTAAGCGGCTGCATGTTTTCACTCATTCTCTTAAAGTAACAACACCATGTTATCTGTATTCTCATAATTTGAAGTGCTTCTTTGAAACATCTGATACAATAATCAATGCATGAACAGATATAAATCAAAAATAAATCCTGGCTCACACTAAGAGTTCTAATAGAAACCCATGCCCTAAAAAGTACAATGGATGCTTTTTACTCCAGATTTTTTTCAGCTCACCTCTATTCTCCTAGTACTTGTTAGGATGCATCTTCTTCAAAAATATTTAAGGCAGCATGTTTTAAATGCTCATTTGCTGCTCTCTCAGTTAAAAACTACTGTACAACTTGTCTGAAGTTTTCTACAGCTGGACACCTGCTCACCTACATTTACTGAGATTCACCACTATAATCTCAAAGTAAAGAGTCTTTATCCTAAGATAAAATTAACCAATGGTACAGTCTGCAGAGAAAAGTTCTGAGTTTATACTTCTAAGAAATGGCCACATACAGCAACCAAAACAGGGTATCTAAAGAACAGTGCAAGAACACAAAATACCTCTCAACCCACTCTCGCAGTCACAAAAGCATGAGATTCCTTGAAAATGACAGGAGAAATGGGTGTGAATGTCTTTTTCTGCACAAAACAAAGTTGAATTCTACGTATTCAGTAACCCTCACTGATGCTCTCTTCTCTGATCTTGTTTAAGGTTTCTCTGAATCCGGAAAAACTTTCACCATCTCTGTCCTTCAAGTGTGTCTTCACATCTTCAAAGAACTCCAGTATGTCAAGCATATGGACTGTGAAGCACTGACTTCAAAAGCAAAATAAAAGCCTGGTCCCAAGTCTATGGGACACATTCATGCGTCCACTAATTCTCCACTACAATTTCTGTCAGTGTCCAACAGAGACATCAGGCTTAGCAGTACACGGTGTCCCAGATCTGGAATTCTCAGAAAGTACTGGCATCATGTTTGCCATCTGTCAATCAGTCCACAGGCATAGAGATGGTTGAAAGCAGGAGGTGACAAGCTACAGTTGGCAACTTAAACCATCACAGCACTTCAGAGAGGTGCTCAGGGTGCAGTAATAGTGATTTTGTTCACTCCCACCACATATTTTCCACATAAAATTTTTCAGCATGGAAAACGGAAGGCCTCAGGGTGGTTTAATTGCAGCCTTCCTGGACCTGAAGGGAGCCCACAAGAGAGACGGAGAGAGACTACAACAGCATTTAGTGATAGGGCAAGGGGAAATGACTTCAAATTGAAAGAGCGTAGGTTTAGATTAGATATTAGGAATAAGTTCTTTACTGTGAGGGTGGCAAGACACTGGAATAGGTTGCTGCATTCCTTGATTTTATGAAATTCAGTGTTAGTCACAGTGATATGGTTGATCTATTAATACATTTTGCTTTAAATCTTCCCTGATTTGTAGCAATGTACCACCTTAAAAAAGATCTCTGTGCATTCACTGAAATGCCCATCACTGCAGAGAAAATAATTAAAAACCTTGAATTACATTAACAGTAAAGTTATGTTTTGCAGTTTATCATTATGCTAAGGTATGGTTGACATATGGTACTGACTTCAAAGCTCAAATATCTACAACTTGTCTAAAAGATCTCCTTTTATCCCACAACGCAGTGAGTCTTCCTCACTTCTGGAATACCTGTCCTGCACTCATCTCTAAGCCTGGAACTATGTGACAGGTAATAAATTCAGGATTAATCTAATGTATTTTAAGTCATTATTAATGGAATCCACTAATCTGCCTGTGCTTTTAAGTGGTTGTATCAGTCAAAACATTAAGAAATGTGACAGACAATTCCTGCATGAGAAGTTCCAGGTTGCTGATTTATCCAGAGATGTGGAATGTTTACTTCTATCAAGCTAAGAAGGTGGTGTCAAATGTTTTAATGTATAGAAAAACTACTCAGAAAGTCAGCTTTGTGCTGCTGCAGATACACAGCACCACACGGAGGAGAGCACAAGGAACAGAAGAAAGGATTGTAGTCTGATTTCCTGTGTGAGACCTAAAAATCATTATCTCTGAAAGATTAAAACCTCTTCCTTGTAAAAAAGCCCAATATTCCAAATATGGCCTGCACATGTTCTCATTTCAAATTTTCTGAGTATTTTAACAGTAAATTACTCATTAAATTCACAGCTAAACAGACCAAAATTTGGTGCTGCTCTTAAAACAGCAGTTCTTTGAATGATCGTGATGGATGGTATAATAAGTGTTTTGCACAGCAATGTTTTCATGTTTTAATTACTCACACATTCAGCAGAGCTCCCAGGTGCCTTTTCCTGCACCAGCTCACAAAGGATCCCTTTACCCACCGTTACTTTATGCCCAACCTGAGAATCTAAGGATTTTTATGAGGAAGATGTGACAAGCAAATAGCCAACAAGAAGGGCAAAAAGGATCCTCTCAGGATTTGGGTGGATGTTATTTCCAGACCCTGAAGGGTGCAGGAGGAGGAGAAGAGCAGGAAGGGCTGCCAGCCCAGAGCAGGGATCCCCTCCTGCAGTCCAGGAATATTTCCTGGGGAATTCTGCCCCTCTGCTCTGGTGAGATCCCACCTGGAGTGCTGCATCCAGCTCTGGAGCTCCCAACATCAGAAGGACATGGAGCTGCTGGACCAAATCCAGAGGAGGCATCAAAGATGATCCAAGGGCTCGGAGACCTCTGCTCTGGAAACAGGCTGGGAGAGCTGGGGCTGTACAGCCTGCAGAAGAGAAGGCTCCAGAGAAAACCTGCAGCCCCTTGCAGTGCCTAAAAGGGGTCCAAGAGAGCTGGAAAGGGACTTTGGACAAGGGGCTGGAATGGTGGGACAAGGGGGCATGGCTTTAAACTGAAAGGGAGTAGGTTTAGATTAGATACAGGAAGACATACTTGGCTGTGAGGGTGGTGAGGCCCTGGCACAGGTTGCCCAGAGATGTTGTGAATGCCCCATCCCTGGAAGTGACCAAGGCCAGGCTGGATGGAGCCCCAAGGAACCTGGTTTAGTGGAAGGTGTCTCTGCTCATTGGACTGGGCCAAAATCGAAGGAACATCTTCACACCACCAACACAGGTGGACAGCTTACACACACAAACACCCTTGTCCCTTCCCAACAAAATATACCCCATAATTATTCCACTTTCTGGCAATGTGCAGTGTTGAGTTTTGTCTGTTTCCATCCTTCTCACTGTCCATGAGCATTTACATCTTATTCTCTCCCCATCCTATTGCTGGAAGGAAGCCACTGGGGGTGTGTCTGGCAGACAGCGAAGATCATCCCACAACACTGGAACTCTCTATAAAAGCATAGTTTTAATTTAAATGTTCTTCTTACTAAATCTCAAACAGGTAGTTTTCTTCTCTCTTAAAATGGCCTCAGAAAAATACTGCATTCAGTCACTCAATAACATTCTAACAGGAACTCAATTCTCTCCTGATTCCTTAGTATTTATGAATTCATTTGATGTCATAATTTTAAACAATTCTTGAGTCTAGTGTACTTACTAACAATAAAGTGTACATTGGAAATAACGAGAAAAGCACAGATCTGATTGAGCATCATAATAGGAACTCAAAAAAGCTAATAAATAAAATACAGCATGTAGAAACTTAGCAATATATTCCTGTACTTGTAAAGACTGTGAAGAACTAAATCTTTCTGGGTCTTTAACACTATGGTTCATTGCAGTCATTATATTTGTGTAACCCCAAAAAAAAGAAGCATTCAGCACTTCACGGATGTCAAACTGACAGATTAAAATGAACAATAATAATTCCTCTCGATATTTACTTTAAATTGTGTTTCCTAATATATTGCCATTGAATCCTTCCTTTTCTGTCCCTTTCACATGATTAGTTCTCCTGTTTCAGCCCATGTGTCATCATGGAGAACTGCTGACTTGGTCTAAATGCAAGCAGCTTGTCAGAAACATCACCAAATGTGAGTTAAATATAGGTGGTGAACCATAATAAACGTGTCACTTACATTGTGCTGCACCCTTACCAGTTCCAAAAACGAAAGGAACTATTCATCTTTTATATTTTTATGAAGTAGAAAACAGAATGTAAAGGGGGTAAAGTTACAGAAAGATTTCAGAACTGCATTTGGGTTGTGGAAAAAGATAATATATAGTTTAAAAATCAGTAACAGAAAGGAAATCCTTCATCCTTCAGAAGGCAGCAGTCTTACTTTGGGACAAGGCAGTGACTTTATACCCTAGTATTTAAATATATTGCTGAAAGAATTATGTTTCTGATGAGACATAAAACCCAATCATTTTCACACACAGAGAAGTGCTAAACCTTCATGTTTGGGACAAATTTCATTTGGACAATTACATTCCCACTAACTACTCCTGTGATTTCAAATGTCTAAGAGTCACCAAAACAAATGGCACCACCTTAGCTCTCACACCAGAACATGAGGAACTAGAAGGTCACTGAGATAAACAGCAGTGTATGGGTAGACAGTTCTAAATGTCAGCAAGGCAATTTATGTAGGATATAAAATGCAACTGAGAATTAAGCAGCACTTTTGAAAACTATGCTGAAAAGTATATGAGAACTTTGGTTAAGTCACAGGCACATGGGGATTGCATTCATTAACCCATGAAATTAAGTCTTAAACAGTGAGTTCTTTATTTACTAATAAAAACTAATCCATGTTAAGTGGAGTTGCTTTCTATCATTTAACCAAAGAAAGCCCTGTTTTATGTGCATAATCTGTATTTTCAGACACCAGAGAGTGGAGTAATGCTAATTTTTCAATGTTCTTTACAAGGAATACTACGAGCATACAGGAAATACTGGATCAGAGGGAAGCAGGTGAACTCCTTCATCCGTTTAAAAAAAAACTCGTACAAAATAATGACTGACAGTGCAAGAATGAACACATTACCTAAAACAGCCTTGAAAATGGGTAAAGTCAAAGCACTACATTGCTTAGAACTTATTAGGCAAGATTAAAAAAATACAACAAACTTGTTTCATCTGTTAGAAGAGTTAATTCTATAATATCAAAGGTACAATTTTACTCATTAGAAAAACTTGAAAAGGTCAGAATAGAAAGTGGGTTTTTCGTAAAATTTGGGGTTTTTTTATACTGGAACTTTACATGTCTAAAGCAACTCCATACATCAAGCACTGGAATGGAACAAGGGTGTTTTGATTGTTTAAAAAATGGGGCTAAACAAAGACTGTGGACTGAAGAAAGAAATAGACAAGAAGAAAATAAAATAACTAAACCCTCTTTTGAAATATGACAGGAAAGTTTAGCACTTACACTACAGTTTTTTAAGATATCAGCCACTCAATAGACTATATCTGATAAAAAAAGTACAAAAATACTTCTTTTATGGTGTAAAGAAGTATACCAGGAATATAAGACAATATTTTCTTACTACATTTATTTACTTGAGATTACTTTCAAAACACATCTTGCATTGCCACAGATATAAAATATCCTGCTAAAATAAGCTATCACTCCTCCGAAAAATAGATATAACCACTGAAACAGCACTTGGCTACTGGACATCTAACGACACCCATCTAGCAAACCACAATCATCTTGCTGAAAAAGCTTCTGAAGCCCTCTCTGAGGAGTTTATACACTTATCCCAAAGTAGATTTATAAATATTTTGTACATTCTATAGTACTAAGAGTGTATCATGCTTATCTTTTGTAATAAATTAGCACCTAATGTAGTAATCCAAAAGGTTGGTTTCCTTTAGAAGGGAAGAGATTTTTCAGTCTGGTTTTTGATGCACCTCAAACTTCCACTCTAAGACTTCCATTTGATATCAAAGACATAAAAGTCAGCCTTTCGATGACTCCACTAAAATTACTCTACTTTTTAACCTTTAATGGTAAATTCACTGTTCTTTAAACATGAGATCCACCTTTTCCTTTAGTTAACAATATTTTCTGTAACACCTTATTCTGTTGAACACTTCCATAAATGTAAATAAATGCACAACCCATTTTAATCCAGAGATACAAAACTGCCTTGTAAAAGGAGCTAAACACTTCAAACACACATTGAATATATTTGTTAGCTCACCCTTAACACTTCTGCAAAATTTAGACATTTGCAGCATGACAGTGAAGTAATTTGCTCTACAATATAGTATCTCCTTATGAAAGCATTTTATATTTTTATTATAGACATTTTTAAAAGGCACATTAGTACTTCACTTGTAGTGAATACAAGTCATTCATCCGAGACTCATAAAACACAACTATACACTGCTTAGGAAAGATGGATTTCCCAGTGCTTTCTCAGAGTCCTCTGTTCCAATCCACTTAAAGTGAGGAGAGGCAAGTTTTGCCTCGATCCACAACTGCCGAAAGGAATTAGCTTCTAAACATACTCCAAAGAAAGATTCAACACAAATGATGCTACATGTTGGGATCCAAAGCGATAACTCAACCTTATTTTTTTCATAAAGAAGGAAAGAAACACAGAAAACAGGAAAGTAGGAAAATGCTAAGAATGATGAGGAGAATCAGACAGAATCACACATAGAATCACCAGGTTGGAAGAGACCTTCAAGATCACTGAGTCCAACCCATGCCCTACCACCTCAACTAAACCATGGCACTGAGAGCCACATCCAATCTTTTTATAACACATCCAGGGATGGTGACTCCACCACCTCCCCGGGCAGACGATTCCAGAACTTTAGCACTCTTTCAGTAAAAAACTTTTTCCTAACATCCAACCTAAATGTCCCTTGGTGCAGCTTAAGACTGTGTCCTCTTGCTCTGTCAGTTGCTGCCTGGAGAAAGAGACCAACCCCCACCTGACTACAACCACCCTTCAAGGAGTTGTAGAGAGTGATAAGGTCCCCTCTGAGTCTCCTTTTCTCCAGGCTAAACAACCCCAGCTCCCTCAGTCGTTCCTCATGGGGCTTGTGTTCCAAGCCCTTCACCAGCCCTTCACCCTCCTTTGGATGCATTCAAGTGTCTCAACATGCACCAGGTCCCCTCGTCCTCTGCCACTCGAGGGCAAGCATGCAGCACCGCACACGCTGCCCGCTCTGCCTAGTCGTGGGGTCTCGCAAGCTTATTTCGGTTTCCCATTCTTGGTTTTGTAATGA
Source organism: Vireo altiloquus (assembly GCA_013396875.1). Classification (NCBI taxonomy): domain Eukaryota; kingdom Metazoa; phylum Chordata; class Aves; order Passeriformes; family Vireonidae; genus Vireo; species Vireo altiloquus. The sequence continues at coordinate 505,926 of VZRF01010368.1, read as the reverse complement.
ACATAGGCAACGCTGGCTTTCATAATTAAGGAGTTGGAGAGTTAATGGTTCTCATATGTCATGTTAATTAAGGGTTTTATATGTATGTTAATTGGGATGGGGAGTAGGATATATTTGTAAACTTGCAGTGAACCTTATATTCGACCAGGTGGCACACCATAGACACATGGGGAGGGAGGCAGAGCCTTAAACCTAATGACCACAAAGGGATAATGGCAGATCATTGGAAGGAACTACCAGCCCATCAGGACAACACCTGGACAACCATTGGACAGGCGAAAAGTCAATAAAGGGACTCCCCACACCAATGAGCCAATTGGAAACTGGAAGAAAGAATCTACCAACAAGGACACTGGTGGGAGGTGTGGCTAAGGGTATTAAACTTGTATCCCTGGCCCTAGAAGGCTCCTGTGCTTGTGGTTTCTCGGTGTAGCACAGCCCTCAGCGCTGAGTTACTCTACTTAGCTGTNTAATGGCAGATCATTGGAAGGAACTACCAGCCCATCAGGACAACACCTGGACAACCATTGGACAGGCGAAAAGTCAATAAAGGGACTCCCCACACCAATGAGCCAATTGGAAACTGGAAGAAAGAATCTACGAATAAGAACACTGGCAGGAGGCATGGCTAAGGGTATTAAACTTGTATCCCTGGCCCTAGAAGGCTCCTGTGCTTGTGGTTTCTCGGTGTAGCACAGCCCTCAGCGCTGAGTTACTCTACTTAGCTGTTATTAGGGTTTTGTCCCTAATTGCTTGTTAATAAGTCTTTCAAAAATTAAAATTGTGAGCTTACGTTTCACAGTTGTTGTTCAATAAATTGGTTATATTTTTCTGAGGCAGTGGGTTCAGGTGCCTCCTTAACAGGGGCCCCAGGCTCCCCCTCACATCAGGGACAGCAGAATTTATTGTTCCCTCTCTTTTTTGACTCTCACCACTGCTCACAGAGTAGAGATTCAATCAACAACCACTTGGAAATTACACTTTCTTGCACCTACTCTGAGCCTGGAGGGGATGGTTTAGTGCCAAACTCACTCAACAGATCAATGAGACTTAGGAGATTATTTTCTGTATTGCAACAAATGCAGGAGTGCTCTTCTCAAGGGGCACCTTATGTAAGTTAATTCCAATGTCCCACTCTGCACACCCCAAAAGGTACCTTGTTTTAGACATTTCGTATTACACCTCACTTTCAGGGGCACCTTTGTGAAAAACCAATCTAATTTCTATGTATGCCTCAACATTGTCCAGATTTTAATTGTTATAGGGGCTGCAGACGTGCAGGAGGCAGCTGGGACACCTGAGGGGCAGAACAAGCTGACATCACAGTCTCTAAGCTGAAAACCCTTCAGAAAATGGTGGGAAGCTTTGTTCCTGGGGAGATCTCGGCCGGGAGCCGGACAGGGGAGAGAGAACTTTAACCACTGGGCTTCAAGCGACTCCCCTGCATTTCCCGGGTAGGGGGAAACCTGGGTGCCCGGGAAAAATCTCCTGGCCAGTAGTGGTCTGCAAAGGAGTAGACCACGGGAAGAGCTTTAGCACTTAAAAAGCTGTTAACTGTGCCATAAGGGTCCCACCGTTTCGGTTTTCGGAGGGGATGGGTGGACGTTCAGCTCATTCGGCCGCATTCCCCCCTCCCCCCTTCGTCTTTTCTCCCTGCGTTCGTGCTTTGTCCCTGCCTGTCCTCTCTGTCTGCACTCTGCCTTCGCCGCTTCTCCTGCACGCCGCGGCAAAAGCGATCGCCGCGCCTCGACCCTGCTTCGCTGCTCGTCCCGCCATTGCCCGACAGCGGCCTGCCCGCCGCCATCCCGGCACCACGCTATCGAGGGTTCTCATGGCCGCCCTCGATAGCGTCGTCCCGGCACGACGCTGTCCCCGGTTCTGATCGCCGCCGCGATGCCGGCACGACGCTGTTCCCGGTTCTGATCGCTGCCGCGATGCCGGCACGACGCTGTCCCCGGTTCTGATCGCCGCCGCGGTCCCGCAGGCCGTCCTCCCGGGCCCCCGTCGCTGTGTGCCGGCCGTCGAAGCCGCGCTCTGGCGGCAGGGAGCCCACACGCGCCACCGGCCGCTGGGACGCTGCACCCCGGGGTTCTGGTGGTAACATTCTGCCCCTGTTGTCTTTTCCTCTCTTTTTCCCTCTCTGAGTAACTTTCCTATCTCTCTCCAGTAGGGATCATACACTAGCTTACCAATAAACAGTTCTCAGGTGTAATATTTGTCTCGCTTGCACTTTATTTCGTCCGAGAAATCTGTTAAATAAAATTGCTCTGTGATTGCCTTACAGCAAAATGCGACAACCTTGTGTTAATCACATTTACTGCAACAAACACAGGAGTGGTCTTCTTGAGCAGCACCTTAAGTAAATTCCAATGTCCCGTCTCCTCACACCTCGAGAGCGTATCTTGTTTTAGTTATTTGTGCTACAACAAAGGGGTGGTCTCTGAGGGGTACCTTAATTAATTTCCATATTTCACCCCTTACCTCAAGAGAATTACCTTATGTTAATTACTTCTTATTATGAAAAATATAATCGATCACAACAATATTCAGTTAACACTTTGGATCCAACACTGGTTTTTAGGGAGTCCCATCCTCATGGCCAGAAAGATGTTCCAATACGTTTAAGGTGAGGAAAGGGAAGTTTTGCTTTAATACACAATAGCAGACACAAATTAGCTCTCTCCCAAAAGTGAGATCAAAACGAAAATGAGGTTAAATGTTGGGATCCAAAGCAATAATTCCGCTTCTTTTCTTTTTTTTCATAAAGTAGGAAAGAAAGATAGAAAATAGCTAAGTAGGAAAATGCCAAGGATGACGAGAAACACAAGAAAGGGGTTACCCCCACCGTGGCTCCAGTGCTGGCTCACAGGGTGCCAGAGGGGAGATCTCAATGGGTGCCATGGGGCTTTCCCTGGAATCCCTCGCAGAGCTGCCCAGCCAGGGAGCAGAGCCACGGTAGCAGAACCAGAGGGGTGGGGCACCAGCAGCTTCGCAGGAGCAGCCACGGCAGCAAAGACAGCAAAGAGTCCAACACTTGGTAGGTTTTGAAGCATCTCTGGCAGGCTGGGCACTTGCTTAGAAAGGGCTTTGAGAGTGACAATCTCACATCCACCTCACAGCAACAGCAGGTCCATGGAGAACTTCACCTCTGCTCCCTTGAAGTTCATTTGCTGCTCGCTGGTGTCCAAACCAAGTTCACCTGATGGATCAGGAAGTTTATTGCTCGATTGCCTGATGGATCAACTACAAGCTCTTTTAGTGACCTTCTAACAGGATGCCTATTTTTTTAAAATAGAGCAGTTTCTAAAGTTTTCGTTAAAAACTTTAACTTTCAAACTTTCTTACTCAAAGAGGCAATGGAGAAGCATTCCTTACTTTTTACTTGTTCACTACATCCACAAAAGTCTGACATGTTATTCACAGGAAAGCAGAATGGCTGTGTTTGAGGTGCTCACCTTGATATCAAGAAAATTACTTAAAAATCAGACATTCAGCCTCACAGAACTTGGGACTTTGTACAAATAGCTTTGTCTTTGTCAATGAACTTAGATAAAGACCCAAGAAAACTTAAGAGCCGTAATCTCATCTCCCAAGATGCACATTCATAAGGTCTTTCTGATCACTTTCCCTTAGCCCTTCAAGGCAAGGGCATTTAAAATTCAGACAATGAAAGTTGCAACTGGAATATTATTAATGCAATAATCAGTTCATACTGACTAATAATTAGGCAGGCTAGTGAAAATGTATCTAATTACATCACTCATCAAATAATGTTCTGATGGTGTCATGCTGTTTAAAAAGCACTTGTGTTCAAAGCAACAGTTTGGTGAGATTTTCCAAAACCAAGCCTGAACTTTAGAAGTGGTGTTTGCTTGACCTTTCACACCTACAAAAGCCTAACATCTTGGAGTAAAGTGAGTCCCAAACCTATTTAAGTTGGTTGAGTTGGGATGTGGCACTGACACTGCAGAAATCACAGCCCAGTGCAATACTGTACAGGCCACAGCCAGGCTGTCCTGTGCAGTCTTGCAGGACATTAACCTGCAGTCTTGAAAAAACAAAGTATCTCAGCAGAAAAGAAAGCAGGCTCAATGAATTTCCCTGAATATTGGTTTTGAAGCATTACATCTGTCTCCCATTCTCTGGAGAGATATCATATTATTATATATGACAAAGTCAATGTGCATCTTAAAGGATTAAGAGACATAATAAAATATTAAGACAAAACCGGGATCTGTAAATTGGGGGTTTTAATGGTTTTGCTAAGCAAGCTCATAGCCAATAAATACTGCTTCCAATAACTGTAGTGACTGAAATATAATTGAACATCTGTATAACTCTTTATTAGTCATCTCTCAAAAAAACTAACACAAACTGTCAAAGGGACAACACAATTGAGAGAAAAATAAATTAAAGGCCCGAAGTACACCTACTGACGGGAAGTTCCTTCAAAGTTATGGCCCTAAGACAACTACCATAGTACAGAAAAGGAGAGTAGTGTAAGCCACTAAGCCAGAACAGACAAAGAATAATATAAAAATAAACGAACTCAAAGTTCCTCTAAAAAATACGTATCTGGATAGCCAAAGAAATGGACTTTTTGCAGAGCATCAATTGAATCCTCCATCCCAAGCCAACATAACTCAAGAACTACAAAGTCCAACACAGAAAAACAGCAGCAAGGGTATCTAGGGATTCCCCATCCCTGGAGGTGTTCCAGGCCAGGCTGGATCGGGCCCTGTGTCAACATCCATACTGAACAACATGGGATAATAGAAGATATTCCTGCCCAGGGCAGGGAGTTGGAACTGGATGATCTTCAAGGTCCCTTCCAACTTCAAGGTCCCATCCAAACCACTCTGTGATTCTAAATACATGACCTAGACAGAAAAAATAAAAGACTCCAGCCTTGAGCATTTCATGATGCACAAAAATGTACATTACAAATACACATTTAAGTGTTTTCTGTTCAAAGCCTGCTTAATCAATTTTTTTTCCATACTATAGCTGGAATCTCCAGAGAGTTTTTGTTTGTTATTTGTGCAGGTAATTTAAGCACTTTTTGCTCCTTTATGGTAATAACTATGTGCCTGATTATTTCAGCAACCAGAAAAAAAAACCTAATCAGAAATGTCAACTGGGAGCACAATGTTATAGCTGAGTCCACTAAACCCAGCTAAGTAAGTTCATAAAACCAGCAAGCTCTCACCACTGTACATCTGGAAATCAAATGAAAGATACATTAATATTACTGTGCACATAATGCAAACATGCAACTACACAGGGAAAAGCTACCTGTTTTTCTAGGTTATTTTGTGTAATTATGTACAGGAAAATCAGGAACTGACAAGCAAAGAGATGACTGCTGAAATTTGGGACAGTAACTTCAAATCATCCTTAAGACCTTAGAGGACACCATCAGCCTTCATATAAATCCAGATACAGACTAATTGAAAAATGTTCAACAACATGTAAAAGGAACATTACACTAAAACATATAGCTTAGCCTCAAAACTCTGCAGGAACACTGATCTCATTGGCTACACCTGGAGAAGTTGAAGATCACTAAAAGATGCATTGTAATGAATCTTTCCTCCCTGCAAGAAAACACTGAAAAGATAAAGCCATCACAAAACCCCCAAGATTTTCCTTTACACATTATCAAATGCATCAAGAGTTTTCACGCTTAGGAATGTTTCATGCAGTATTTCATCCTCAATAAAATTTTCCACCATTACTATAAAAACCTTTGCAACTTTCAAATTACTGACTTAGAACGGCAATTTTGGTTCAGAGTGTATCAGTTATAGTGTCTTCTAAAATATTTATAGCTAATAGTAATTAGAAAGAAATGGTTTCATGTGTAGTAAATCACTTAATATATTTTGTGCAAGGTTAAAACTTAATAAAATACCTGCTCTGGCAAACTGAATAATCACCTCACTGCAGATCACTCTGCTACTTCAAATTAAAAAAAAGAAAACTCAGTCTTCTTTGAATTAAAATGTCTCCATCAATAGGCCAATTTCTAGAAAAGATAACAGAACTAGTGCTCAGTGCACTTTAATCTTTCACATGCAGTAAAAATAAACTTCATAAACACATATACCATGTACAAATAAAATAAATTCTGCATCTTCATACACTTCAGGTATACACTGCTAACTTGGCCATGTTCAAAGTATCCATAGCTGAAAAAACAAAATACATATCTATAGGCAACCAATACATTCCTTTTCTCTGCAAGAAACTGCTGTATATAATTTAACATTTTGTTTCAATAATATCTACAATTTTGATAGGAAATGGGAGAATGTATTGTTCAATTTCATATCCCTGTTTAGTTGTGAAGTCTTAGGAATTGAAGTGAGTTAATATGGTTGAAACTGATCATAGAAGTTTTAAAAAAAAAATAACACTGAAAGAAATGGAAGTTATAATAATTAATCCATATACTAAAGGCCAAAGTATTTATTTAAGGGACTCTGTGCTGAACTGCGTTTCCATGATCAATAAACTAACTGGTTGTCTTGGTTCACACATGTCCACTGCATTTCTTGTCCCCGCAGTGTCAGCATTCTGGACTGCTCTGCCAACTAACTCACAACATCTCTTGTTAATTCGTCGTACTTTTTAATTCAAAGTCTTCCTCAGATTTCCTACCTTTAGCAGTTTAGTGATAAAAGTATTAAAAATCTAGGGGAAGAAAAATATTTATGGTTTTTTTCTCAAGCTCCGATACTATAATATACATTTATTTTCTCTATTCTTGTATTGCTTGGGGACCCATCTGCCATATAGTACCTCAGTCTGTAACAGCCTAAAGAAAAAAAATAAATGCCCTGTTGAATAAAGCTTTAAAATAAATTATAACTGTGTGACACCCAAGAAAGTAAAGGCATTCTAAACTCATACCACAGATGAACAAAGAATTCACCTATACTTTCTCCAGTTGTATGCTAATAGTGCTTCACTGACCTTTTTTCTTACTCTACCTCTTATAATCCTTTTTAAAAGAAATACCACAATTGCAGAAATTTTAAAAATTCTACAGTTCCTGGAATCAGTTTTAGTTTCATGAACTAGATCATTACCCCTGACAGCTGATGGCCAAAAAGCACAACATTTTAAAGTATTACTCAATTTATAATCAAAGTCATTCTGACATGTGAAACCTGCCAAGCCAACCATAAAGTTACAGAATGCCAGAAGCTGGTTTAAAGTTTTTTTAATCCATGAAAGTTGTCTGAGTCTAGTTCTTATATGGACCATAGTTTTTAGTTACAGCATTGTTTTTTAAAATTCAGTTTTGTCTTCCATCTGAAACAGCTTCATGGCTAGAACTGAAACTCTCTCCACCCCAGGAAGTTAATTTAGCTGTGCTCAGCCAGATGTAGCAGATCTTCATCTTCAATCAAGTTGTTTTTTGTTTTTTTTACCGAAATGACAGTATTACACATCTCTTCCAAAACCAACAAATGAACTGGTGATGCAGATTTGGATTAAAATTTAGTTACTTCCTATTTAATCCTTTCTCCTAACTCATGAAACTCAGAGTGTCTCGATAGAAAACATCAAATAACAGCTATTAAGGTATCAAAAGTTTAGTGCGCAAAGGACAGGAACAGTTTCCACTGGGGACAGGAAAAATGAAGAGGAAGAACTTGCAGGGAAAAGAGGAAACTATTTCTACAGTTTTCTGCAATAGCAAAGGCTAAAGATGATTAAAGGCAGACTGGAACTTCTATCACCAGATCTTCCAGAAGGGCCAAAGCAACCTTTGAGGGAGCAAGATGGAGACTGGATATTCTATCGAAGTCCCTCCCAACTCTACTTTCTGTGATTTCTTTAGCATCTCCTCTACAAACACAGGAAAATTCATTAATTGCAGCAGGAATAGTTGTTTAAGAAGTCAGTATTGAAACTGAGAACAAACTAACTGAAATCCTACTTTCTCCAGGAAATCTGCTTTCCCATTAGGTCAAATAGGAAGCTTTCTAAAAATGTTATGCTACAAAAGCTTATCATAAAGCTGTATCATTAACTGAAGCTACTTTACCTTAATGGTATACACATAAAAAAACCCCGTAACATTCACTTTTGGTTAACCAGGAATTTTAAAATAATTTAGGTCTTACTGACTTAGGTCTCAGCTACAAAAAGGACATCAATGTGTTTGGCAGCTACAGGCCAGATAACCTCACCTCTCACTGAGAAGAAAGATGACAGAGTAAAGTATGATGAAAAATATAAAGTATAATTTTGTAGTAATGCTGTGTCACATCAGACATCTCCTATCTGTGACGAAATCTGAAATTTTTCAAGTTCTAAACTTTGAATATATTAATATGTTAACCATTCATAAGATCAAGGAAATAGCAAATACCAGAAAGCATCTCACGAATCTAAAATTCTAAAAGTCTAGTGTTATTGGTAACATTAAATACCATTCCTACAACTTTCAGCAGGTGAATGACTAATACAATCACCAGAACTAGCATGCACATTTTTCTTGTCAAATATTAAAAAAGTAGAATTCTTTTATTTTTTTAAGGAGTAGTGATCTAGCACTTGAAGTGGTCTGCAGATGTAAATGCTTCTATACAGCTGGGACACTGTCTTTTCTTACATATGAACTTATTACCAAAACCTCTTAGTGCAAAAATACTTAGTTTTTAAAACATTCCATTCTAATAATGCTGTTAGTAAATACATAAAGATGTAAGTGGTATTTGTCTAAAAATTACTAAGCAAAAAGTTCTGAAATATGACACAAAAGATAATACTCTTTACAATAAAAGATAGCCCAGCTCTTCAAATACAAGACATTAATCACAGCCCTGCTATCTTGTTGCTTCTTAGTCTGGAAAGCTGCATTTTCACTGTTTCTTTCAGCATTTCAGGTCAACTCTGATCCTACTTTAGTCTTCATGGTGCATTCATCTGAGCTTTCAGTTATTTTGTGAATCACAAAGTAATTAACCTTTATTCAGTACATTTCTCGTTCTGTGACAAGCGTGGCATTTCTCCCTCAAGCGTTTCCTGAAAAAAACATTGCTACTGTTCTGTTCCCAAAAATGTATAAAAAGACACACTGCTAAAAGTATACCAAAACACAAAAATGTAAGAATGGTCAAGGAAAAACTCATCTCAGTAACTTCCCTGTAATATTTGGTAATAGGGTCAGAAAATATCCTTTACAGAATGTTCCAGTCACTGCCAGGATGCTCTTGGGAAACAGCTCCTCTGAACATCTACCAAGGAGCATCAAAACACAATGGCAGGAGCGGGAACAGAGATCCAGCCTAAGAGGGTACTGCCAGGTCTGTCCAGGGGCTTTCCCTGTACCATGAGCAGGACAAAAGCAAGGACATTTCAACCATGACCACCTCAGACCTTTGTGACCCACAATGGCATCGTGACCAGAGGCCGCTGTGACACGAGTCTGAACGGTGACCCTGAGGGCGACAAATCCCTGCAGTTGTCACTCCCAGGAGAGCAGCTCTCTGAGGAGGCAGCAGCTTCTCAGGAGGCAGCAACTCCCCTGGGTGTTTGTGGCCAGTGTTCATCAGAGCACTCCCACAATCTGAAAGATGCAGGAGGCGAATGCCCATGGGCAGCTCTGTAAGGGGCAGCCACTCTCTAACAAGTGGCACCAGGTGAGGAACAGGGATAGAGGGAGAGGCTGCCGTGGGACCCAGGGGAAGCCCTGGGGCAGAGACAGCCAGGCCTGGCACCAGGCCTTGCTCTGCGGAGGGGCCAGGGCTGGGATGGCTCAGGCACAGCAATGCCCCAGAGGCAGCGAGCACAGCTGGGACCCCAGCCCAGCCTGGCTGCCATGGCCAGCACCTGCCTTGGGCCAGGACCGGGCTGGCCAGCATGTGGGGGACACTGTGCTTGCAGAGCTGCCTCCATCCCATGCCTCCTCCTGCTTCCCACAGGTGACCCACAGGCAGCCACGGGAGGCACCACAGGTCACCTGGACAACCATCACGCCCATCCCTGGGTCTTCTCCCAGAGGCACAGCATATACTGTGGGCCCCATGGCCAGTGGCCACCGAGAGCTTGTGCCACTTTCACCACAGGGCACTCTGGCTGCTGGTGGGGCCTGGAAAACACCTTCCCTGGCAAGGAGGACGGAAGGGCTCTGGCATGGGTCAGCGGCAAGGCAGGGCCATCGCCTGCCGCCCGTGCAACCCACACACAGCTGCCACTCCACACTGGGACCCAGCCAGCCTTGGAAGCACCTAGGGCTCTCCGAGACAGGAGCTCATCAAGCTGCAGGAGGGGCATGGTGGCAACACCTGCAGTGACCTGTTATAGGACTCACCTCATATCTGCAAGAGAACAGGTCCGTCAAGTCCACCTCAAGCACACCCAAGTGGTTAAGTGCCCGCCAAGAGGGGCAGGGAACACGTCGGCCAGCCGAGCAAACTGCATGTTGCGAGCAGCTGTGCACAGAGGATGAGGATGCTTTGATGCATCTTCTGTGTGAAAAGACAGAGCAGCTGGAGGAGCTGGAAGACAAGGTGTATGTAGAGAAGTTTAGAGTCATCTTGTCCTCCCTGGATGACATAGAAAGCCCCATGACATCCGGCTGAATCCTCAGGGATCTATCGAGTCCCATCCTGGAGCCAGCTGCAGGTCCCTCCGTGTCGCACAGCGCTTGCAGCAAAGACAATGCAGGAGAGACAAAAAGTTACTCAGAGTTTGTGTCTCTTGACCAGTTGTTGGCTGACCTGTGCCCTAACTCTGATGACTCGCTGTCTTGTGACGCTCTCGTCAGGGAGCTCCTGGAAAACTGTGAGCAAGAAGAGCTCCCTGACAGAGAAGCGGCAGGAGAGAGGGACAGCGAACCAGAGAGTGCGTTGCCTCTCCCATTGTGAGATGAAGAAGCAGAGCCACTAGTTTCTGCCCTGGACAATGATCCCTGCGACGAGGGGCACAGCGAGCCTCTCCCCGCGGCACTGCCTGAAGAGCCAAAGATGTTTGCCATGTGTGCCTTGCCGGCCGATCCCGCAGATGAGGCCGACACAGCAGCCATGGAGGCTGGCCGTGCCCAGACCGCCCCTCCCCAGGAAAAGCCCTGCGGGTCTGGGGCCCCGGCAGCAGTGCCTGCTCAGCCCCTGGCACAGATTGTCCCTTCTTCCCCCGCTGGCATGGCCACTGTCTCACAGCCCCGACAGGCCCCACGGCGATGGAGCTCCATCGTCAAGACGGCCTGAAGGGCTCTGCACTGGCTTTTCTCCTTCAGCTGCCTCAGGCTGCAGCAAGAGGAGTGAGCCTGGCTGCCAGCGCCAGGACGATCCCCAAGGATGACTGCTCCCCCTGCGGCAACCACTTGCCAAAGGTAGGTCCTGCTGCCGGCCCCAGCCCGGCACGCCCAAGACAACAGCAAGGCAGCCTAGTCAGGGAGAGGCGCCCGAGGAAGGAATACAGCACTGCCTTGGAGAATGCCCCAGAGGCTGGCTTTAGGCCCGGGCTGCATTGTGGAGGTGCATCCCCACCGTGCCCCCAGGCCGCATTATGAGCTGAGAAATGCTCCTCGAGCCACAGCATTGCAGGCAAATGAAGGCCCATCCTCCTTTCAAATGGAAAATAGGAAAACACTTCCCTGGATACTCACACGATGGACTGTAGAAAGGGGTTAACCCTGGATGAACGACCTGGCGTCCTCACCTCCCCAAGAGCCACCTGGACTCCAGCGCAGAGAAGCGCAGGGTGATGAAGGACTGACAGGATGCTACTGGAGCCAAGTATCTTGGACTGTCTCCTGTTTGATCTCTTCCACACCTCAACCCAGCCCCTCGAGCTGTGGCCTCCCCAGTGCCCAGCACAGAGGAACAATCGGCGCCCTGGTCCTGCTGGCCACACTATTGCTGACACAGAGGGCCATGAGGCCATCGGCCTCCTTGCCCAGCTGGGCACCTGCAGGCACATTCGGCCGCTGTTGGCCAGCACCCCCAGGGCCTTTCTGGCTGGGCAGCTTTCCAGCCACTGTCTCCAGCCTGGAGCATTGTAGGGCTTTGTTGGGACACAAAGGCAGGACCCAGGCCTTGCTCTTCTTGAACATCCTACTGACATGTTCTTCATCCTGCTGACCTCACATCATCCAGCCAGCCTGTCCACATCTCCCTGCAGAGCACATTGACACCCCCACTCAACTTGGTGTCATCGCAAATTTACAACTGAGGGTACACTCAATGCCCTTGTTCACATCTGCAGTATAGATACCAAACATGACCGGACCCAGGGGACACCACTAGTTACTGGATGCCAAATGGATAATCAGTCTTACTGTTGATGACTGAGGCAAAGAAGCCATTAAGTACTTCAGTCTCTTCCTGATGGAGAGGCTGCCGTGGGACCCGGGGGAAGCCCTGGGGCAGAGACAGCCAGGCCTGGCACCAGGCCTTGCTCTGCGGAGGGGCCAGGGCTGGGATGGCTCAGGCACAGCAATGCCCCAGAGGCAGCGAGCACAGCTGGGACCCCAGCCCAGCCTGGCTGCCATGGCCAGCACCTGCCTTGGGACCAGGGAAGGGATGGCCAGCACGTGGGGGACACTGTGCTTGCAGAGTTGCCTCCATCCCACGCCTCCTCCTGCTTCCCACAGGTGACCCACAGGGAGCTACAGGCACCAAACAGCACAGGGAGGCTCTTCTACAGACTTATCCTGGATCAGAACAAGTCATCGCAGTATTTGGGAGCCAGCAGGGCCCTTGTGGCCTAGAAGGCCAGTGGGATCCTGAGGTGCATTAGGAAGAACATTGCCCGCAGGTCGAGTGAGGTTATCCTGTCCCTTTGCTCAGCCCTAGAGAGGGGAATCTGGAGTGCTGTGTCCAGTTCTAGGCTCCTCAGGACATGAGAGATATGAAGCTCCTGAAGTGTGTCCACTGGAGAAAAACAAAATATGATTAAGGGACTGGAGCATTTCTCTTACAAAGATATGCTCTGGGAGCTGTGCCTGTTCAGCCTCAAGAAGAAACATCTGAGAGGGGCCTTTATCACTGTTTCTCAGGAGAGTGCCAGAGGACAGACCTTAGTGGTGCCCAGCAATAGGACAAGAGGCAACAGGCACAAACTGATGCACAGAAGTTCCATCTGAATGTGAGGAATAATTTCTGTACTGTGTAGTGACTGAGCACTGGGCAGTTTGTCCAAAAAGGGTGTGGAGTCTCCCTCACTGGAGATACCTCAGCACTGTCTGGACACAATCCTGTGCCGTATGGTCTATGATGACCCTGCTTGACCAGGGAAATTGGACCAGACGACCCACTGTGGTCCCTTCTAACTTGAGGCATTCTGTGATTCGGTGACATTCTAACACAGAGTGACCCACCCCAGAGTAAACAAAGTCTTATTTAAACAAATTAAAGTCACCTCCCACCTCCTTCTAATGGAGGACAAAAAACTTCCAGCATCCACTGAAGGAAGGTAACATTGCAGGACTCAAGAAATCCATGAGGTTTCTGGATTGTGGTAAGGGCAATTTTTCATCACAGACCTTGGACAGGCCTACTTTCTCTAATCTTTTGGAAACTCCCATCTGCCTAAAGAAGCAGTGTTGTTGTGTGTCAAATTATTTTTACCTTGGTAAAACACATACTTTTTGCACTGATCTGCTTACCCAGCACTTTCAAGTGACCAGAGTATTCTTGGCTGCTCTTTTATCAAGAAGAAAGATGGATGTCCTTTCGTTAAGGCTATAAAAATTAGTTCCTTGTACTTATGAGTCACAGCTTTCTGAAGCAGCTTACTCCTTTTTCTCATAATGGAGCATTCAGCCTTCATCAGCAGTGCTTCCACTAATGATCCTAAAACCAACAGCCAAAAAAAGCCATGACAAGTCCTTACAAGGAGTCTGGCAGCAATAATCTTCTCTTAAATATAGACAGACCAGATAAATGCTGAGCTGGCTGCAAATTTTCAAACAAACAAGAACTTGCTAATGACGGATTTTTAAAACTAAGAGGAATAGGGCAGTGGGACAACCAATAATTTGCAGGATTTCTCTTGCAATATAACAGTGCCAAGTTGTGCTAGAAAAAAAATGTAGCAGAGGACTCAAGGATCCTGGAGGAGTGGATGTGGATGCCAAAATTTACGTGTCAGTGTCAGAGGATGTTCAGAAAAAAAAGTTTTGAGAACCCTATTCAGTTAACTCAGGACCTGAAAGAAATCTGACCCAGTAATCCATCAATCTTCTTTAGAAGACCAGGATGAAGAGAAAGGCCTTTGTGATGTTAGGCAGAACACGCAAAAATATGGCCCATATCTGCAGGTGAGAATCACGTTCCTACTCTTTTCCAAAGACTGGGTTTCAGAGGTTTAAACTTGTTCCACAGCATTCAGGAATTACAGGACTTGATCCCTTGGATCCCTTCATAATTGTCATTGTTGTACACCAGTTTTTAAAGAGATCACAAAAAAAAAAATCACCACAGAAACCAGACATGACCTGTCAAGGAATGTTTTGCAAAATAAATTTCCACTTTGTCTAAGTACATTAAAAATTTCAGCCACAGTTGCCTAAAAATGGATGATTTCTATGCACACATGGGTGGAACTCTTGATGTGTGGCTCCAATACACAGAATTGGATACCCCTTTATGAAGTCAGTAATGTTTTCAAAGACTTAAGTAATATTTTAGGCTTATTGAGTTTTTATATAACTTCATATCTCTTTGAAATCTCAGTTCAAATACAGAGGTTCTCCCAGGTATTTTCTTGAGACTTGCAGGCATTTACATGCTACCAAAAACAACAATCCAGAACATTTCAGTACAAGGAGATACGAACTGCTGTCGGCCATGCACACTTGTCTATAAGTGAGTGATGGAAATTATTATTTCTTAAATGGAAAGCAACTAATAAGCCAAGCAGAAGATAAATGACAGCAACTCAATCTACAAACCGCATCTTCAGAATTTATCTGTTCTCAGTCCAGCTAACAGGAAACTGAGATACACAAATGCAAATAAAGTTTGTTTTAGGGCTCCGAGCAGAAAAACTCATTCTAAGAGGTGATGCTCTTTGAAAAAGGCTGTATATAATGTGTTCTTTGCAGAACACCAAACAGAGGAAGGTACATGCCGTATCACAGATACTCTCAGTAACTGGAACTCACAATACACCCAAAGACAAAGCCACAAAAATGACATTTGATGCCACCACCTAAAGCCAACATCTCATCAGTAAAATAAAAGCAGAAAGTTCCATTTAAAACGAACATTATGAAATATGATTGGATGCTTCTTCTTCATCTCTGAAAAGCAAAAGCATTGACCTAAGCCAAGCACCCTCTTAGTTTAGTCTTAACAACAAAATGCAGCTACACACCTTCCTGAAGAAACAAATTCCTACCTTTACATCTTTTCCTCATAGTCAACCAGTGTCATCTGCTTCAGTTAGGATGAGTTTCAGCCAACACTCTTAGCCAAAACCCAATTTCAGTGACACACTAATCATCTAAAAAACCTGACCATCTGTGTTTCATGAAAGAGAGATGTAGAAATGAGTATTAGCAGCATATTGATGAAACTGCAAACCAATCTGTCACAACCTCCTTTGCAGTCTCACATAAAAGGCACAGTTGGCAGGAATCTAAAAAATTCCATGAGAAAGCTTCTGGAAGAGAAGAAACAACTGCTTCAAATAACTCAGTTGTCTGGAAGAGAATAAAAAAGAGAGTAATTAAAGCATGGAACTGCCAAACACTAAGATAACATGGAGACCTGGCAACCATCTCTCATGGCCAGTGAAACCAAACAAAGCACTTGTGCTTCACATCCCCCATTGGCAATATAATACTATTAAGCAATAAAACCAGTGTGATTTCTGCATATTTGGAGGAAGTAGATGAAATCTGTTTGAGAACTTGACAATGATCAAACTTTTTTACCTTCACAAAGGACTCCGTAACACTCCATAATATAAAGAAGCAGGAACAGCTGTCCCTAATTTCCACTGAGGATGCACTCCTGGCTCATACTAAACTTGGCATCCACTGTGACTACAAAGACCATTTCATCGGCACTTTGCATTTCTCTCCTTGCAGAACTTCTGAAATTCCTATTGGTCCCAGCCTTGAATTTCCCAAGATACTTCTGCACTCAATCTCTACCACTTACAATGTTTACTCAACACTCAAGTCTCATCCAGGAATTTGCTGAGGACACATTCTGTTTCACCATCTGGATGTTTGATATATTGGATGGTATCAGCCTCAGCATCATCAAAGAATCAGCCATTTCTGCCAAGAAGACAAACAGGTCAGTCAAGTTGGAAATGAGGTTGGTAACTCCACACTGTGCTCAACTATGTTCTTCTCTTTCATATATCTGGAAAAGCTCCATCATCTCATCAGAAACTCCAGCGAGGCTGAGCACCCTATGCAACCCCAAATCCGCCTCCTTTTCTTTCCTTTAGATAAACTATTAACTTTCTTTCAGTCATCGGGAACCTTCCTGAGTCACCAATCTCAAATCTTTTATCCCTTCAATGTGGAAAAAAACCCCTGTCCTTCAGACTTCAAGAAAAAATTGATTGCATCACTTCAAAAATCACACGTGCATGCCATCTATGGAACGCTACTCAACAATAAAGTAACACTTTCCTTCAGAATTCCTCTCTCTACCAAGACACTTTTTCATGCCCTCCAGCATCATCTTTACAGATTTTTCATGTTTTACTATAACTTCATCTTCAGACATTTTTTTCTTTCTCTTTCTATACATTCCCAGGACAAAACACTACGTTCTCCCACAAGAAGCTGGGTATCTGCTTCATTTCTAGACACAATCAGGCACATCACAAGTCTAGTATTGAATGAGGAAGATAAACTGCAGCATGATTCATGTTCCTGGTGCAAAATTTGAGCAAACCCATGAGAAGAATCTGGATTTGCATTTGTTCACTCCTCATCATCTTCACTATTAGAAGACACAGACCACTTCACTGATTACAACAAAAGTTACTTCCAAGAACACCAGTTAAACCTGTAATTGCTCTATCAGCTACATAAAAACATCTGCATTACCTTCAATGTTTTTGAAAGGTTTGTTGAAAACTGTGCATAAAGTAAAATTATTAAGTAACAAGCCATTGCACTATCTTTTTTAAAAAATAAACTGCTCAGCAAATTCATTCGATTTGACAAAACCCGCTTAACTGAAACGCAAAAAGCATGAAAAATATTTTTTAAAAATTTCCTCTGAGCAGTCAAACCAAACAAACTTGGTTTTTGCGTTGTACGTACATCAGCAAGATGCTTCCTGATATACTGCATGACTTGTGACCATTTCTTAATTTTTGTAACAAAGTCCTTTGGTCACATGAAGCCCTGTAGCTCTTCATCTTAATTCAGAGCTTTTGTTACTGTAACAAACCAGGCATTCCCGGAGCTCTGCATCCTACATTGGACAGTAGTACCTGTCTGAGGAGAAATATGACAAGTAAGGCATGAAACAACCATCACTCTCATTTATACGCAGTATCCAGCAAGTTTTTAGCATGGACACTGGCTTTGGATCCAAATCTGGCCATCAGGCTATCTAGCAAATCCAATTTTCCATTTCTCTTGTTCCATGTTGAACATGTCTCTTGTCATAGCCTTCTTAGCATCTAGCAACAATGAATTCTACAATTTACATTATGCACATTGTGAAAACAAACTTCCTTTTGATTATATTAAAACTTCAGCACAGCTGAAGAAATCTATTAATACTGGTGCTGTCTTCTTCTAAATATTAATCTTACTAAAAATCTTCCTACAAAAACAAAGTTAATTATAGTTTCCATTTTTCAGTCAGGTGGGATATGTATTCCATGTCCAACATCTAGCAGAAAATTGATACATTCAATGACAATGATGATGTACTAAAAAACCACACTGATCTTTTTATGATTACACTTATTGTCTAAAAATCAATATATCTTTTTTTTAATCTGTATCAAACAAATTTAATGGCAAATTAAAATCTATCACTTCTGTCCATGAATCACAGAAGCCCCTTCCCCAGCTCCACAGCAGTAAAACCAGACTGGGTCATCTCTTTCCAGCATGGTGAATGGTAACAAATCATCCCAAGCCTTGTACAATCATTGTTCAGAGCCTGTTGCTGCTACTCATGGCCCCACAGTGCAACTCCCTGCAAACCTGACAGCACAAGCAGAACAAAATAAACCAAGGATCTCCAAAGCCCTGATAGCTCCACTACCACGCGGGTCTGCACTGTCTTCTCTGGTGTCTTTTTCCGTCCTGCTGCAGTGTTGCAGGCTCCTTACAGGGCAGGCACTTCAAACAGAGTCTATTCAAATGTGGGACGTGATGCCCTCACTCCAGTCACACCTTCAGCCTTTCCATGCTCAGACAAAGCAAACAAAGCAGCTGAGTCCCAGGCTCTGTATTATCACTTAGCAAATATTTACCCCAAAGAGACAGAATCATGGAACACTCCCAGGGATGTGGAGTCAGACTGAGAAAGCTGTAGAGGACATTGGATCCCATGGAGTCTAGGTCCAAGTGAAGGGTATCCAAGGCTTTCACAGGATACCCAGCCGCAGGGAAGCTGTGGCGCCAGGCAGCCGCTGCCAGCCATGGCTGAGCTCCACAGCAAAGAGAGTCTCACAAACCCACGCTTGGAGCACAACACACAAATGCCCAGCCATGGGAAACCTTTCACATCAAACTTCACCATAATGCATATAAATCTAATTTTGAACAATTCTGTTATTCCTCCAAAGGCCCAACACTAAGCTCATCAGTGACTTTCTACAGTACCAAGTGCATGCCCACAAACACTCATGCTGTACTTTGTGTCAATCCATTACCAATCTAACATGAAATAAACCCCACTGAAATCAAGCTGCT
This sequence comes from Vireo altiloquus, assembly GCA_013396875.1. Taxonomy (NCBI): domain Eukaryota; kingdom Metazoa; phylum Chordata; class Aves; order Passeriformes; family Vireonidae; genus Vireo; species Vireo altiloquus. Next base: position 487,055 of record VZRF01010368.1, on the reverse strand, counting down.
TAACAATAAACACCAGTAAAATGCAGTAAGAAACCTTCCTACAGTTTGTTCCACACCCAGACTTCAGAATATGTAATACTCAAGAAGTTATTATATTTTCTTTCTGATTTTAATTTTCATGTGCTTTTCTGCATGTATCATTTCTTTGATTACCATGTCTAGCTTTATTCTTTCTTACAGTGTAAAAATGTGTTGGGATATTAAAATGTTACTAAGTGTGTACAGATGTATAGCTTCTATTTGAGCAGCTCAGGGACTGGTAACCATGGCACTGCTTCCAAGAATAGAATTATCATCTGTAACAGCACTCATGCTGTGGCAGTTGACAGAATGGTTATAAATATATCTATTAGCAGCCTGAGCTGAATCTTTAAACAGCACTATAGGGACAGCAGCTGGCTAAAAATAGCTTGACAATATTGCATTTGAACACTTGTCCTCAGAAACACTTTGTCACATCCACAGAGCGAATTTCTTTTTTTTTTTCTTGCACGAAGCTGAAAATGAACTTCTGTGGCACACAGGAGACAGACGGTGTGACATTTTTTGACCTCCCTCCCCCCTAGAACACTACAAATAAAAGCACAACAGCAACAATCTTGAAAAGGCTTCTATAAAACATGAAGTGATGCCTAGAATTCAAAGTACATGAAGCAAGAGCAGAATCAAAAATCCTTTTTCAAGGAGGGAAAAAAAAAAAGAACACATGGCAATCAAGAGCACACAAATAATCTGTGTGAAGTGCTGGAGTTCAGCTTCATTCTAATACACTTCCATGGAACTGGAACAGGGACATGATGTTGTTACTAACTGTAGGAGCCACCACTCAATATGGAGAAAGGGAAATTGTCTCAAAACAGATTTCTAAATACAGAAGATTTCATTAATTCAGATGTACATTCTCAATAAATACCTTTTGCTCACTACTTTTAGTATTTTCCTCATCTTTTTAATCCCAGTTGATACCAGTGCAGTAATGCTACTGTGACCAGTTCAGCCACCTGATGAGAAACAAATCAGTGTCCTTTATTAGGGAAATGTTTTCACTTCTTTAAATTATCAAATAGAAATGCAGGCTGCTAATTGCCTAATAATCATCTGTACACTGGAAAACGTGACTCATCCTAAAAAAACCAAAAAAGGTATGAATGGTGAAGGTCTCCACAAAGAAGTACTTGCAGAGTTAACCATGTCATATAGCATAAAACATTTTAGCTGAGAGGAAATCTCAGGAGGTTCTCTGATCAGCTCTCTGCTCAACACAGGGCTAAATTACAGCAGGTTGTTTCATCGAGCCAAATCCTGAAAATGGAGATTCTGCAACATCTCTGAGCAGCCATTTTGTGTCTGAGTGCCCCCCCTGTAAACAAGAATCTCCCTAACATGTGACTGCAGTTTCTTATGTTCTAGCTTGTTCCTACTGCTCATAATTTGGGTGGTGCCCAGTGACAGACAGTGGGCACAGAATGAAACACAGGAGGTTCTCTCTGAACATCAGGAAACATCCCTCAGTTATCAAGCTGTTTCCAGCACAAATCCGAAGCATAGCCCCACATCAGCCACTATGAACAAACTGCAGCCAAAACCAGCACAAGGGGAGAGCACTGGAACAGGTTTCCCAGCAGGCTGTAGAGTCTTCTACTTTAAACATACTCAAAAGTAAACTGGACATGATCCTGGACGCCTGACTGCTAGAGCAGGGTGGAACAAAGATGTTGTCCAGATGTGCCTTCCAGTGTCAGCCATTCGGTGATTTTGTTATTATTTTTTTACTATGCATTCCAAGATGAGCCCAGTTCCCATCACTCTACACTCTGCCACCAGCTAACGCCCTCAGCCTCCTCCACTTGGGGCTGCAGAAACCTCAGCACCCACTGCATCAATTGTGGATCCCACTGCCCTCCACTGGACTCACTCCTTGTCCACCTTGCACCAAGGAACCCAACACTGGGCACAGCACTCCCAAGTGCTGACCAGAGGGGAAGAATCATTCCCGAGCCTGCTGACTACACATTTCCTGGTACACCCCAGTTGGAGTTGGCCTTCAGTGAAGAGGCACACAGACTCTACTGACTCCTCTTCCATCAATGTATATCTAGTTTTTTCTGCAAAGCAACCTTCTATCCAGTCAGCATCCAGCCTGTGCCATTGCCTAGTGCAAGGTATCTTATATTATTTTACAAGCATATATATATATGCATAAAGTTTCATTAACAGTGGTTTTGAAGGGTATTATCTACATTAAAAATAAAAAATTAAACACATCTTAAAATGCACTGAATTTGTTTTCTTCAACAGTAAACGTAAGACCTTTGATGTGCACTTCCAAATGCAAGGGAAAACAAGACTCTAGGAAAAGAAAAATTATTGCCAAGCAAAACTAAATATAGCTTCTAAAATAGGTTTCTATTACACCTTCCATCTTGAGGATTATCTAAGGATGAACTACAATTTAAATAGAAGAACTTCCACCTGTTGTATCCTTCTTAAAGCTTGGTTTTGGTAAGGGAATGCAACCTGACATATAAAACTTAGATAATCAAAGTCAACCCTATCAAAGTAATAGACTTTAATTTTCAGACTAAAAAATGAAGCTCTTTGGGTAATTAGAATTGCTGTTTTTATAAGGCATGTGGATCAACTTGACTGTGGCAGTGAACTCCGGCTGCAAGGCAAAAAGAATTAACACTTCTACTCAAATTTGTCCATTATCAACTACGCTTTCTTTAAAGTTTAAACACTTCCAATCATTTTTCTAGATTTATCACAGGAGAATTAGAACATAGAGCATACATTACAACTCTGAACTTCTGAAAATTTATGTGAATACTGACAGTACTACTCCACATCTCTCTAGGATCTTTGCATATCTGCCAAGTGGTATTACCACCACAAAGATTTTGCTCAACCAGTCAAAGTGTGATGCTGAGGACTAAAGAATAGTGATGTCAGATCTAATAAGACACTTCTTCAAACAGAAAAATCAATGACAGAAAAAGCCTTTAGAATGAGCAATAGCTTAACTGATACCATTCCTTTAAAACATCATTTAGGTAACTGATTTTTACAAATAAAACAAAAATTAGATGAAATCTCTGTGCAAAGAAAATTAATTTTTGTTCCACTTAATTTCAATGTCAGCTACAAAAGTGCTGTTATTCCACGGGCGTAAAAGCTTCGCTAAGAGCTCCAATTAAACCTGTACCACAAATTTAAACAGAATAATATGTGACTATTACTTTAAGACTCTGTCCTGGTATGAATCTTTGGTCAAGTAGCATTTCACAGGATCACAGAATGAGTGGAAGGGACCCACAAGCATCACAGAGTCCAACTCCTGGCCCTGCACAACACCATTCCCAACAATCCCAGCAAGTGCCTGAGAATGTTGTCCAAACGCTCCTTGAGCTCTGCCATGGTTGGTGCTCCCCACTTCCCTGGGGAGCCTGTTCCAATGCCTAGACACCTTCTGGGTGAAAACACTTTTTCTGATACCCAACCTAAACCTTCCCTGAAACAACTTCAGGCCATTCCCTCGAGTTGTGTCACTGGTCACCAGAAAGAAGAGATCAGTACTTGCCCCTCCTCCTCCCCTCATGAGAAGTTGTAACTGTAATGAGGTCTCCCCTCAGTCTCCTCCAGGTTGAACAGACCAAGTGTCCTCAGCCACTTCTCATGTGGCTTCACCATCTTCGTTACCCTCCTTAGGATGCTCTCTAACAGCTCAGTATCTTTCTGATATTGAGGCACCCAAAACCTCACACAATATACAAGGTGAGGCCACCGCAGAGCAGAGCAGAGCAGAACAATCCCCTCTCTTGCCCAGCTGGTGATGTTGTGCCTGATGCCCCCAATGGAAGGCTGGCCCTCCTGGCTGCCAGACCACTGCTGACTCCTACTCAACTTGCCATCAACCAGGACCTCCAGGTCCCATCCCACAGCTGTTTCCCAGCCTCTCATTCCCCAGTCTGTCTGTACATCCAGGGCTGCCCCATCTCAGGTGCAGAATCTGGCACTTGCCCGTGTTGAGTTTCATATCGGTGGTGATTGCCCAGCCCATTTGTTCAGATCTCTCTGTGGGGCCTCCTCCTCCCTCGAGGGAGTGAACAGTTCCTCCCAGTTTTGTGAGGTCTATGAACTTGCTCAGGGTCCCTTCCAGTCATGTGTCCGAGTCATTTTGAAGATGCTGAAGAGCACAGGATGGAGCCCTGCAGAACCCCACTAGTGACAGGTCCCCAGTCTGATGTCACACCCGTCACTGTCACCCTTTGTGCCCTGAGCCAGTTGCTCACCCATCCCCTGGGTGTTTACCCAGCTGGGGGCTGAACATTTTGTCCAGAGGGACACTATGAGAGGCAGTATTGAAAACTTTACTGAAATCCAACAAGATGACATCAACTGGCTTCCCTTGATCAGCTGGATGGGTGACCTGCTCATGAAAGGCACTCAGGTTTGATAAGCAGGACTCTCCTCTCATGAAGCCATGCTGGCTGTGACCAATGACTGCATTGTCTTTCAGGTGGTTTTCAGCACCTCCCTGAATAATCTTCTCCATAACTTTACCAGGCACTGAAGTGAGACAGATCAAAACTACTACTTCTCCTCAAGTAATTTGTTGCATGTATTGCCTCAGAAGTAAAAGAAGAATACCAAAAGTTGCCTGAATTTATTACAATTTAATCAGATAGTCTAAAATTAATCATTAGAAAGTATCAATTGGCTGGTTCCATTGACATAAATGGTCTTGATTGGATAAAGTAGCAGTTTCTAAGCACAAGCTACTGAAGCTAACAGAGCTATTGAAGTTCAACACAGACAGAAAAAATAAAAAGAAATGAATAAAAAACTCCCTAGCACTGTTTGATATAACAACCTCAGAGCAAACTAACATTTATTCCGAGCTGTAGCTGACTGTATTTATGGGTACTGTGTTTTATCTCAGTCACAGTGCCATCTGGTGACTATTTATACTCTTATACATTTTAAATAGATGGTATCTTTTAGGCTCATCCAACCATCTCATGTCATCCATTAACCTCCTCCTAAGTTTGATCTGCAAGTGAAGACAGGAACAATTCTCGAGGAAATGGAATGATTCAAGATTTCCATTTTGCATGTTCTGGTTGTGAACTTTGAAGTTCATCAGGAACAAACAGGACTTTAACCACTCAGGTACATGAATATTGCTATAAAATAATAAAGTTTGAATTGCTGGAAATTAAGAGAATGATCTCAAGAACGAGATGCATGGAAGGGTTTGGTTTTTGTTTGCTTTTCCCTGGAATTTGGCCTCTAAAAGCCAGCTGTGCAACGGCAAAAGCACAAACTCCTTTTCAAGTCCTGCTGCTAAAGTTACCACAGCTTTCATTGCAGATAAATAAATCTAGTGAAGATAAATCAGAGCATCAAGTATTAAATTTATTGATCAGCTTACTATGTCCCCATATGAAAAACTCAAATAGACTTTCCAGGCTCATTACATATTTTATCTCTTTTAACAATTTATAGTAGTTATGAGCCAAGTTCTGACAATTTGATGAAGGCGGTAACATGGGAGAAAGATTTATATTGGTGTTAACCTTTCTTTTTACCCCTTCCACAAACTCACAACAAATATTCTCATCATTATTCACCCTTCACCCCTTCCCACAACAAAATAAGTGACAAGACTGTAATACATCGTATATCTATAAAAGAGGAACACATATTATACCTAGCACTGTTTTTCCTTAATTTAAAAAATTCTGTAAGAAAAATGCCTGATTAGAAGTTAAGGCCATGTAGACAATTCCCCAAAGGCCCCATGGCAGGGGGATTGGAACTCGAGGATCTTTAAGGTCCCTTCCAACCCAAACCAGTCGATGATTCCATGCAGCCAAAAACTGTTACATTAAGAAAAAAGGCAGCATATTGGACACAAATGATAAGTAGACTTCTGTCTCTCCTTCCCTCTGAAATAAAAGGATTCTATGTAATATTACACTTATTTCAGGCTTTCAACAGGCATAACCAACTTCATATGCAATAAACATGCATACCTGATGAGTTAGAAAATTAATTCATATTGTTGTTTCTTATGCTCATTGATACTATCTCAATTTCCAGTCCAGTATCTCTTTTGTTATTGAATCAAGTGTATAAAACATTAAATATTACTTCATCTACAGCACCAGTAATAACAAAATGCTTCAACTATCCCCTAAGTAAAACAGTTGGGGTGCTCAGAGAGAATAACTGTTTCTTATTTTTCTGTGGAAGACACTGTTACATTCCATTTAAGGAAGAACTTTGAGCAAGCCTGCTATTCACTGCATAAAATAGGAAAGGCTGTTGTTTAGAACCCCAAATCCACTGCTTCTAATAGTTTCACTGGAAAAGAAAGAAACTGCTCTGATTCCACATTCAATAAAGCAGAACTGTTCTGAACATATTATGCAGGTCAACAATTTCTGATTAAATTTTCTTCCCATAAATCATATTATTAATAATTTTGTCAATATTCACTGTTTTCTAGAAAGCACTTCACCCTCCAAAAGATAGCAGTTTTGGTTTTCAGGGATAATACAACCCATTCCTGACAACAACGAGCATACACAACTATTGGATAAAATGGAGGGAAAAAAGACCCAATCTTTCCCAAGTAATTGTGATTAAACTCATCTATTCTCTTTCGTTAATATTCCAGAGTGTCACAGAATCATTTTCTATTTACTTGAATTAATATTCATTAGAGAACTGACTGAAACTTGTGTCCACTCCCCTCACATGCTCACCATTTCAAACAAGCTCTCATCCAGGCTGGGCAGTCGTGTAACACTGCAGCGTCCTAGCCAGGGAAGAGCCTGAATTTGTATTTCTGGTGCATTTGTATTAAGCTCAAAAGGCCTCAGGATTGAGGTTTGCTCAGTTTGCTTTGACTGACCTGGCTGCAACATTATTTCATGAGGTTTAGCTGCCATAAGAGTTTGTCCACCTGACCAGGATACCGTGTGCAGTTTGTTTTACTTGTGTGGGACAACCACAGCTTTACACAAAGAGTTGCAGAAGGCAATTGCTCTGTGGTGAATGAGGTATTTATGAATGAGATAATGATGTGGTGCAAATAAAAAAAGGCCCTGTGTGATGAAAGACACTTTGAGAGGTGGCTGCAGCACAGTTGTACAGGCAAAACCCCAAGGGCTGTAAATCACTCACCAATAACCAGATAAAGAAATGCAGATACTCAGCTGGACAAAACCCTGGTCAGGGCTAACAAGAACAAATAACATCTAACACATACTGATTTGGGATGTAACAAGGAACCACAAACCAATGAAGAAAAAACAAGGTGTAAAAACACACTAGTAAGTGCATCCTAGAAAAGAAACCACCTGTGGCATATTCCTGCCAGTGAAGGACACTTCAGCACTAGGAAGAGACCTCCACAGGGAGGGTGGGCGTAATTCCCACCCCTTTTCCTATGCTAAGAATTCAGTGTGTAACAATTCCAATTGTATTACTATTCTTCCTGTAATGATTAAATCTGGACTAATAATGACTAAAAGGTTACAATTCCAATACTAAATACTGTACTAATACTAAAGGACTGGCTTAGCTATGTAAGATGCAACTTTCTTGTTGGCTGTAAAACAGTAAAGAGTGGCAATCAGGAGACTTCCAGAGGTGCCTCCGAACCTCAGCTATTCTGAGTCTGATTCCATGAATGATGCCTTACAAATAAATAGAGGGATAAATAAACAGATGAGATTCGAATGTTTCCTTGAACTCCCTGTGCTGTGTTCTTCTGCCTTATCTTAGACCTACAGTTCTGCTATATTTGGGGCAGATACTGTTCTCATTTTTGCTGTGCAGCTCCTAGCCAGAACACAGCTCTGTAATGCAACTGCTAGTTTTCCTGAATGAATTAGAACCTCAAAGTTCAAATTTTGTACTTTTACTTTTCACCCTAACAGTGATGACTGATGTTCAGTATACCCAGCACCACATATTCTCAAGACTCTTTCGTGTACTGGTGAAAAATGCCACAAGAATGCTGCAGATCACTCAAAAAAGACAGTAAGATGATAACACAACTACAAGAATACAGTGTGATTCTGAAAAATATCTTTCCATTTTCTCCTATTCAGCACTTTGACCCTGAAGTTCTTAGATGAAAAATGGCATGGAGCAACCCACACTAAAATGGCAAAGTAGTCTCCAAAGAAAGTGTACTGCCCTGGATTGGGCTAAGGTCTTGAAAAGAAAAATTCTGTCCCAAAATTACTGTGTTAAGATTCTGGGTCTTCTGCAGTCCTCAGAAATATTTATGTCAAGGAAGAACAGTTAATGAAAGTCAACCCTTAAAGTGCACTTTTATAAAGAGTGAAAAATCTATTCAAAATGCCTTTCCTGCTCGATTCAAGCTGAAGCACTCCTAGCAGGTGCCCTATTACCAGCCTATTTCATGTGCCAGGCATTAGCAGCCTATTTTAACAAGAAATCTCCTCTTCACAAGAGGAAGTTACAAAATTTCATTCAAACTATGACATCCCAACTACCACCTATCATGTCACCTTTCACAATTAAAACATTCAGCACAGAACCTCGGTGTAAAACTTCAGTTCACAGAACTCTAACAGGGTCAGGCTTCACTGAGGTTTTCAGGACTTCCCAGGAGAAAGTGAAAAGAATCTTTCTACAACTACATGTATAGAACTCCATGCAATCTCTTACTTAGTGGAAATAAAACAACACCGCATTCATATTAAACAAATAATGGCGGTTGGTTTTAATTCCATTTTTAAGTTAAAATCAAACAGGAACACTGGAAGATGCAGTCAGGCTGCAATTGAAACAGGTTTTTGAAAGTAAACAGGCTCAAATGCTTGACTTCAGCTTTCACCTAAAGAAGCATCTTCAAAAGTAGCACATTTTCAAGCATGTGTTAAACAGAAACAGCAGTAGTCAACTTTCCATTTTAAATGAACGAATTTGTAAACTTGTTTGGAAAGAAGTAAATTAAGAACTGACAAAAATGACAGCTGAAAGCGGTAGAACAGTCACGGTATTTTTTTTTCTAAATATAAATCAAGTAAGACTGAAATATCTTCAGTTTCATTTATAAAAGCAAGTTCTATTTTTCTTTTTTAAAATCTACCTACTTGTACACAATTTTAACTGGCATCAATCGGTTTAAAATGGTTTTTCATACTGCCGAAGTTACAGTTCTCTTTTTTTAAATCTCCATGTTTATATACTATCTTAACTGGCATTAATCAGTTTAAATTGTGTTTCATAATGCTGAATGAATTAATTTTATCTTGCAGTTTCCAAGTTACTTGTAGTTTATGCTTCTCAAAACCAGAGCCACAGATTAGAACACTAAAAGCACCGATACATGTATTTAATGAAAGTAGTACAATTTTCCAGGGAATACAGCATGGAATTATATGAAAAAAAAAAAGATAGGACACAACAAGAGAACATGAAGGCTACATCAAGCACACATCTAAGCTTAGTAATCAGGTAGCCTTCATTAATAGTCCTCAAAAGTAAGCACCTCCAAATCTCTCTGCTCCACACCTAAACATTTGTACTCACTCAAATTTATCTCCTGGGTGCTCACAAAGCCTTGCTTGCTTTGGGGTTTTCTTCCTGCAAACTCTGTTGAGTTTTTATATTACAGATCTTCAAGCATTTGAGTAACGAAGGGGAATCACTAAATACTAAATATACTAAAGGGTATACTAAAATACTAAAGGGTATCACAAAGTGTAAAACTATTTGGGCTTACAGGCTTAGCCTGGGTACTAAATAAATAGAGCTATTTCAATTCTTTTATGTAATGGAATCTAAGAAAAATGATCTTTCTGAATACTTTCCCATACTATGCAGTCTGACTATTCCCAAATTGGTTTAGTGCATTATATTCTTCAGGTTTTTTGAAGTCTTAGAAATGCAGAAACTCATAAAGGCCTTAAAACTGGTAATTTCCGTTTTTTCCATTAATGTTATTCAAAACACAGAAGATCAAATACTTTCAACAGAAACATAAATGTCTGCTGAAAAAGATCTCTCTTTTCTGTTATTTCTGGAGTCTCCCTCATCATTTCATAGTACCAACCTCCAATACACACAAACACAAAAGCCATTTTATTTAAAATACACACTCCAGTATGTGGGATATGAAAATAAACTACTTTCAACAGAGTATGAACAAATCATCCGGATGAAACATTTGATAGTATTTATGAGATAAGTTTACCATTCACAGTACAATCCACCTTCTGGTATTTAATTAATAGGAGGGAATCATATTTAGACCACGTCTAAATTCCATTTGTGAAATACTAAATTTGTATTAGGAATTCCTGCTTAGATTACACTTAATTTTCTTAACTTAAATAAGGCTGAATTTGATGTAGGCAGAAAATCTTTTCAATTTCCAACAGAAATTGAAATTTCCTCTCTTCAAAATCTATCACGAGTTGCTGGTAGAACAGGCAACCTACAAGTTACAAATCACTGGGAATTTAAGTAAGATTTTATTTTTGTAAATAGCATGAACTCTCAGTCATGGACATCTTGACTGAGAGAAAGATGAGTTAATTTACACATGCATTCTCTAGTAGTCACTAATTATTTTTAACTCAGCTTCACCTTAAACCATATATTAATGGAAAATAAAAATATATATAAAATTAAAGTCTTTATGAGTAAATGTGGGGAAACTTCATTATGGTGGCATATTAAATAAAAGGCTTAACTTTCAATCAGATTTTTAAAAGAAGGTTCAGATTCCAGTAAGAAAAAAAAAAAAAAAGGAAGAAGGAAAAGGAAAAAAAACCAGAAGTTGCTGTGATGCTGCGATAATTTAAGCTGAATTTTATCCAAATAGCACACAAGTTTTGGTAGGACATAAGGATTAACACATTTAACACTTGCCAAGACTGCCACAACACTGAAATGTCCTCTTGAATTAATTTCAGAACAGGTGCAGCCCTACATTTCCAAGAACGATTCCAGCAAGATCCAGCCTTGAGAGGTCCTGTGGCATGGACAGGCAGAGTCACCCACGGGGATGAGGACACTGCTGACATTTTTAACAGCACGTTGTAATCTCAGCAGTCATGCACAACTATAGAAGTTTTGGAGCCTTAATTTTTTTCTTCCAAGTCCCCAAGTGAAAAAGGAAAAGTAAAAACCTCCCAGAAGGAAGCAAGGGAAGCAATGCAATCAAGAAGGGGAATGTTGACAATTCCCTTCTGTTTATTTGCAGCTAAATAATTTTGTTTATATTACTGCTTAAAACCTCTAGCTGCAGAAAAAAAAAGTCTTAATTCCTTCTAGGAGGTCATAGATTTGTTTTCACTCTGTGCTCTGAATATTCATTAAAGATGCAGGGAAGCAGTTTTTAATAAATTATATGATCGTAAGCTGATAGAAAGACCTGAAGAAGTGGCACTGCCAGGCAATTAGGGAAATTCCTGAGACAGAAAAAAAAAAACAAACAAACAAACAACAACAACAACAAAAAAACCACAAAACAACAACACCCCCCCAAAAAAAAACAGCAGCAATCACAACTATTTTAAGGAACCTGGAGGTTATCACAGAATATAAAGGAAAAGGCAAGTGATACTCAGATTTCAGAGTTTTTCCTGTTTATTTTCTTTGCAGCCTTAGTTATTTCCACTGATTGCTACTGAGCTAAAGCAAGTATAAGCACACAGGAAAACAGGACCTGAACTGAATATAGAGAAGAGATGAAAAGTATCATCCTGACACAGTTCATAAAAAAGGTGTATCTTTGCTTCATCAAAGATAAAGCATTGCTCAGATTAGGAACTGTGTATGCCCTGGAGTCAGATATCGAGAAAAACCTCAGCTATAGCCAAATTTGTGTGACAACAGCCAAAAAAAGCCTTTCTTATTCTTCCTGTCTTAGCAATTTTGGTTGCTCTGTCTCTCAATTAAAAAAAAAAAAAAAGTATTTAGATACAATAATTTATTACAGAAAACCAGACATACAGATATTCACCATCTCTTCACCTTAAAATTCATTTAACAGTAGGCTTGATTCAATCTATATTCCTTTCAATTCAGAATTCCCTAGAAAAAGTTCAGAACCTGGTGTTTAGGTTAAAAATTGAAATATTGAAAATCCACATTTGATCTTCTCCATCACTTCAGATCAGCCACTCCAGATCCGAACCTACTTTCTGAGTATTAAATGCTGCAGAGAAACTCCAAACCTGTAGTGTCTATTTTTCATTTAATTGCTTTCAGATCAAACAGAGCCTGAGCAAAACCACAGACAAACCTCTACACACAGAGCATAATGTGGAAAACACTGTTTCAAACCTGCTGCTTTTATTTAAGTTTTTCCCAATTCATAAAATAGCAGGAAAATGTAAACCAGCGAAGCTGGTCCTGCGGAGAGAGAAGTATGGTAAATTTCAGTTTATCCTGGGTGATGAGCTAAAATTCAAGGCTTATTTTTAAGGGTCTGAAAAATAAAACGCCCACCACAATTCCAAACAGGTAACCACGCAAATAGGAAGGAACACATTTTTAAAATATAGGAACTAAATTACCAAAATAATCTGTACCTTCCTTCATAGGAATGCAGCAAGGGGGAAAAAAAGAGGGGGAAAAGAAAAGATCTTAGAGAAGCTGAGAAACTGTGCTGAGATGTAGCTCTCCACACTGCTCTGGAGCCAATCCAGCACATTTGTTTAGGTCAGTCCAAGGCCAACACTTCAGCCTGGCTGACAAAAATTTATTGAAGTATTTCACTGTTCTGGAGATTTTAACCATTTGAGCACAAAGGATGAACAGCTCCTCACTTTGCTGGCTGCATTCTGAATTTTTCAACTCCTTCAAAAGAAAAAGCTTTTCTTGTCTCAGACACCAAATTTACAAAGGACTTTTTCATTTTTTTCCTAATCCTGTAACCTGAAGGTTTTGGTGTCCAAAAGCAAGTTTCACTTCCATAAAATTCTGACTCTCTTTTGGGAAAGCACAGGGAGCAGTGGCCGAGCAGCTTCCTCTTTCCTGAGATACACAGAAAGACTTTCCAACTCTTCAGAAAGCAGTGAAACCTTCATTCACTGAGACAACTGCACCAAGTTTTTACTTTTTAGTTCTTTTTTGCAGGGACATGAGCCAGATAAGAATCACAGAATTATCATTCCAAGATCATTAAGTCTAACCTTTGACCAAATATTACCATGTCCACTAAATAGCACAAAATACCACATCCAGTTGTTTTCTGAACACTTCCAGGGATGGTGACTCCACCACCTCCCTGGGCAGCCCCTTCCAATGCTTAACCACTCTTTCAGTGAAGAAATTTTTCTTAATATACACTGTGAGTAGTTTGAAATAGGGAGATTTTGTTGCTCTTAGGAAGGAAGGTAAAAATCAAGATGCCAACTGAAAAATGTACTAGTCAGAATCACAGACAGACTTCTATCCCCATTTGATGCTCCTCTACATATCCTTAAAAAGCCTGATGGTCATAGTTTGATTTTCTCTCTGAGTAAGATGCAAGCCTGTAAGCTGAACAAATGAGGAAAAGAGAGCATGAGCTGAGCCTTACTGACTTTCACACATTAGGCTGGTACAAGGTACTCAACAGATGGCAAGATTCCTGAAAAAGCCAGCCAGGATTTTGTACATGGCAAAGCAAGTGAGTAGAAAATACTATGAGAGATGAGACAAAAACAAAAACAGGGCAGAAAATCTTCGAAGAGCTTATTATAACATAATAACAAAAAACATTTCTAAACAAAGGTAGAAACCAGTCAGTGTTACAGAGGAGGGAAATCAGTGACACAGCCCTTGCTCTTCCTGATGTGCCCTGTGTGGGCAACACTCTGCAGGTGTCAGAACTGATCTGGGCCATTTCTCCTGTCTCTGGACAGCAGCAATCAGAAGTTATGGGCAAGCAGAGTTATTTGAGTTTCCCTGCTTTCATGGTGTCCTTCTGGTATTATTCTCCATACATTCCTCACTGGAGTGAGTTGGATATGATGATAATGGACATTAGAGAAACATCTATGAATTTTGTCCAGAACGCAGAACGTGGTTTTTTTTTTTTCCTCTTAAATTGATTAAACTGATCTGGATTCCTCCTCCCTTTCTCTTTCAGCCAGTATTCCCTAGATATTTGTTCCTGGAATATAGAGACCCCTATTTATGCCTTCCTGTTCCTTGGGAGATTCAACACACAACTGGGAGAGCCTGGTGTCATGAACACACAGCTCAACAGGACTTAGCCTGGCACTGCACAGTGCAGAAAACATCTTGTTTTGCACTCAGTTATGTCACAAAGTCTGATTTCCAGGGGGAAACAAGGTCCCCTGTATACAGTAATAGAGAGAGAATGTCCACAGGCTCACTGTGTTACCTTTTCCATCAGGGATTTTTTATAGCAAGTGGTTTTCACAAAGGAGGTGAGTTGAGCAGAGCTGCCACTACACAAACATCTGAGGATTGGATTATTTGGATTTTGTGGGGGGGTTATTGAGGATTTTTACTCCACAGAAATCATAGTCAAAGTTATTCTTCAAAGTTATATGTGAAATACAGGGTAATAACTGCTCAAATTTGGGGACAGCATTTTCTTTTCCTCAGCTTACCTCTCTTACTTTGAATAACAATCACTCTCAGGAATATTCACTGAAGTAAGTGGTATAGACCATGATAATGAAATTATTTCTACTTTTATTAATTTTTCAGTTAAAAATCTAACAGTCACCCACCATTTCAGCTCCATTCCATCCAGACTGGGAGATCATAACCCACACTTGGATACCAAGTACAAAGAACAGTTACAATTCAAATTATTTTACTTCTTTTATGGTAGAAACATTGTCATGGTGAAGTTATGCATTGTAGTTCCATGACAGTACCACCACAAAGGAAACCTGAAAGGTCAGTTTCAAAAATGAAACATAAAAAAAAATAGTTCATTATAATTCCTAAAACTTTAAAACTTTACAGAGATACAGAACAGGAGCAAAACTAGCACTTTGGGGGCAATCATCACTGAGCTGTGTAATAGAGAAGGAAAAGCAGTATCCTCCTTCCTTCAGAATTTGACATTTCTGTCATACACAAAAGTTCTGAATAAAATTCTAAAAATAATTGGTCCCACATTATCTCATTTAAAATAAGGAGAGAAAAAAAGATACCTAGGGCAGAAGGTCCTTTATTTGCTTTAAAACCCAGTGGTGGAAATTGAAGGTAAGCCAAATTAGAGCTAATGGTAAAATGCACTTTTGAAAGGCATGGCTATTTCACCATTACAGGAACTGCTGTCAGGATGTAGAAAGTTTTCTGCCACTGAAATATTTCCATAAAATTGGCTAACTTCCAAAAATGCCTGTTTCAGCTCAGAGTTCTTGGCTAGAAGCTCAGAGGTAAATTTATCAGGATCAGATTAGATGGATCCATCAGTAGGAGGTTTTCCACCAAGGCTGCAAGAATATATTCCCAGCATCTGGATACCATTTCATCTTTTTTGTAATTCAACTCATTTGCTCTCCAATTGTAGCTATTCCCCCCATTATTCTAGCCTGGAGCACCTATAGTCTACAGGGGATTACCAAGCAAGCATATAAACTCAGGGAGAGGATTTGGATTGCCCACAGCACTGCACTGACCAACAAGAGGTAGAAAAACAAATGAAGAATAACATGGAAGAATTTTAAAAAAATATACAGACAGCTTCCCAATGGGAACAAGCTCCGTGCAAGGGGCAAAATCTAGAAATGGCTTTTGGTAAAAGATCAAGGTTCTAGGCAAAGAAAACCTAATGTTGAATTTCTCCAGCAGTGAAGAATGCAGGATTTTAGATGAGATTTTCGTGCTCTTAAGAAAGAAGATTACATCACCTGTTTCTCACCCTCGTCATGGGATGGAGCATTTGGTGGTTACTTTGACAAAACTCCCAACTGTACATCTTGTGTGATCTTGGGCAAGTCGTTTATTCATTCTTCTGGACTGTCAGCATCAGAGTAATAAAATTGTCTA
Source organism: Vireo altiloquus (assembly GCA_013396875.1). Lineage (NCBI taxonomy): Eukaryota > Metazoa > Chordata > Aves > Passeriformes > Vireonidae > Vireo > Vireo altiloquus. The sequence continues at coordinate 471,035 of VZRF01010368.1, read as the reverse complement.
TTATTTGCATTTGCACAGTGTCCAACCAAAAATGAGTGGAACTTCATGGAATTACTCAAGAAAGTTACTGAAATGGACTGCTCACCTTGATGTACATTTGATACAAAGATATAAGCTGAAAGTAAACTTGATAAAATTCAGACACACTAGTTACTGCCATGAAGCAATCCAGAAGCTTCCTTGCTCCACAGACTGACTTTGTAACAAAATACGTATTTTAATTGCTTCTTGTCATTTGTCTTTTCTCAGACTTATTTCAGCTAAACCTATCATGTTTTAAGAGCCCCAGGTTTAAAATTAGCAAGTCATTCTGAGTTCTTCACTCTTACCAGTCTGCAAAGTGATGTATTATGCTCACCATATTTAATGGCTACAGACAGCTGAAGCACATCCAAGTCACTTAGCAGTAATATTTATACCAATACATCATCAAGCTACACACCTCTAAGTGGTACAGAAAACACTCCACACAAAAACATGCACCAGTGCAAAGGATCAATTTCCCAATGTAATAGTCACAGTACTTTTTATCTTTTACTACCAGAAAACAGATTTTTATTCCATTTAAACACAAGAACATTAGGAATTTAATTTACTCTAAGATTACACCTACAGAAAATCAGGTCTAAATGAATCACAGAGAAACATCTAAAAAATTACACTCTATTTGATCAACATCCTCAAATTCCTACACTTCACATAACATTTTTTTCATCACCTGTTTTTCCTTCTCTCACATCATCAGTCACTGCAACATACAGTAAGATCAGCAATTTAATGACAACATAGAGAAGCCAATTTCATAAAATGACCAACAAAATATGATCTGGATCTGTTTTATCTAACACAGTATTAAAAGTTGCATTTATTTAAGTCTCAGGGTTTTTTTCTCTTTGTCTTCCTCTCCTCTACTTTAGATAATTTTAGATAATTTTCATTGCTTGGAAATTTAAGTATTTTGAAGTCAATCCTGTCCTACTGTCCCAACAAAGTCAGCCTCTGACTGACCAGTGATAAATTTAGCACATCAACATTCTTAGTACTAAATCATAAAACTTTAAACACACTCAGAAATAAATTTAAATTCTGTTAAGCAATCCCTCTACCAGACCATCTTACTAAAAACTTGCAAGCTATGACATTTAAAACCTGGTTTACCATAAACAGCAAATGTGGAGCTTGCTGTGATGATTATCCAGTCGTTTCCCTCAGTGAAACAAAGTTGGTAAAGCAGATTCTGAGGTGCCCTTTCAAAAATGCCTTGGCATCAATTACAGCCATCACATTCTGCACTGCCCATTTTTTCTGAGCAAAACTACCACACTTGACCTACTCTTCTGAAGTCCCCACAGTGATAAATTACTAAACTTCATTCTCATTCTCATACTCCTGGGGAAGGCAGCTATTAAAAATGCCACTTCTAGCTAAACAGAACATTTGCAGTCTAAAGCTTCTACTCTTTTTCAATCAAGATCCTCTTTATCTCCTTTGGCCAGCTGCCCAAAAATCAGAATAAAACTCCAACCCTTACTATGATCTGCCTCTGTGATTGAAGAATTGAAAATACTTCAATGAAAAGCATTACTTGAAATATTAAGAAACTGGATTTGCTTGCAGATTTATTTATTCTCAAATGCAGAGAAAAACCTATGGCACAGTGTTTGTCACAGCCTGTTTATCACAGAAGGTGTTCTTCATTACTTGTCAATGCACTGAGTTTTGTGGGTAAAAGACCACAGAAAATTATTAAATCAATAGAATTTATGGAATTTCAAGAAAGTTCCGTCAAACATTTGGCAAGAAAATATTATCATTTGCAAGATGAGCAATATTTAAGCAAAAATGCAGCATGAAGCTGAAATCAACTTCAGCAGCAAATGTCTGGATCTGACACACAAGCAGTGCAAATGTACACAGGTAAGAAACAAGTAAATAAGGCACCTGAAGTAAAGAGTAGTCTTTGACCCAAACCCCGTGCCTGACCTACCTCATCTGTTCTCATTAAAAGAGAAAAACTAAACATGCAAGAACTTGAAAACGCAAAATTAATGTACAAAACCCCAAAGGGATTCTGAATTTGTGACATCTGACCATGGGGCACATGGCAGGTTACATTCTGAGAGCTCCACGCTGCAGGGGCTCTCTGACCTCTGGAAGAACATTGTGAGAAAATTTATCATCCAGTGCAAGCAGAGAATTCAGACAAACATCCCAGTTTCTAACTATTCTTAGAATTTCTTACAGAGCTGACAACTGCCACCATCCTGTTCCAGATGTTTGTTCCAATCCTCCCTCCACTTCAACTTTCCAGCTCAGCATGTCTTCACACGAGCCCACCTTTACTATTTCTCCATTATTCTAACCCAGTCGACTTCTCCTTTTCTCCCCTCCCTTTCTATACAGCCAATGCCCTCCTACAAAAGCCAACCTCAGTATTAAGTTTTGCTTTCTCATCATAATGTCATTATGGATGAGACCACCTCCAGCTGTTGGCATAAGCTTGTTCTGTTAGTGTCAACTTTCATTTTTCTTTGTCCATCTTTAGACAAGAAAGAAAGATGAAGTGTGGTTTATACAGGAGATTGCATCTGCAGCTACTCCTGAGGAGAGATTGGTTTGGGTATAAGCAGGGTATCATCACTTGTTTTCCAAGTGACAATGAAGAAAGTCCACAGAAACAGTGCTTTTGACAGCAGGCAGTGAATCCATCCACAATTTTTCTATTGGTATTTTGTAAAATTTTTAATCCTTCTTTCATGTCAAATAAAATGGAGAAAATAGCAAGTTCTAAAACATATTGCATGGAAATTGCAGATACTACTGTGATAATATTGAATGTAAAATACGAGACAAGCTGAAGGAATTGAGTTTATCCAAATCCAAGGGGTAGTAGGGTTTTTCCCACCCCTGGCTCTAGGGAATAGCTTTAGTAAAATATTTTCTTAGTGTTCTGAATTACAACCCTCTCTAAGGCACAACAGACTATTCCTTTCTTGACAGAACAATTCACAGAAGAAGAGAGGAAGAGGACTGGTGAACAGAAATTGTGTGGAATATTCAACTATTCATAGAACTCAAGGGAAGGTAAGCAATGCTGAACTGGGCAGGGAAGGAAAGTTAAAAGCATTTAGATCCAGACTGCTCAAAAATTGCCAGCTTTCATCCAGATCCAGATCATAATCAAATTTTGCCAGACAGGTACCAACTGCCAAAAATCCATCTCTCCCTTGTTTTTGCAGAACAGCTCTATTTTTATAATCTACTTTATCTCAAAGAAAACTACAATTTTTTGCCAGGCAGGCAAGGAAAAACACCTTGCTGACTTGGCAAAGGTTGATGTGGCTCATGGCTCCAATTTGAGCAGGCTTCAGGAAATGTGAGTGGCTTTCTGGCACTCATATCACAAATGTCAATTATAAAAAATAATGTATGTATTATTTTGATAAAAATCAGATTTGGAAGTCAAAGAGATTTGTTTATTTTTTATCTTCTCCCATCTTAAAAGTTATTAGGGAAATGAGAGATAGAAACATAAAACTTGACATGTTTAATACTGAGGAAGAACTCAGGACCAGAAAATCTACAAGCATAGTACTGAATTCCAAATTAGGACAGTGCGGAAGCAGAACATCTAAACTGGGCTATATATTTGTGCCTAAGATCTCATTCCTATATTCACATTTATTCAATTAAAAAGAATCTAAATTTCAGCTGTGTTCTATAGATTCAACATCCACACTAACTTCCGCAGCACCCAAAATTCATTAAAAATCAAACAAAAAAAAATCCCACTTGCTCTGTTTAAGGGCTTAAACTTTTAACAGATGTACGGCTTATGAGTAAAAGGAGTTAGAGCTTAAAGTATCAACAATATAAAGTTTATCCCCATTAGCAGCACACCTTCACATAGAAGAGTAAAGCCTGAGAACTGAATAGAAAAAGATCCAATTAAGGCCTGTATCTCATCTTAATACAGTGCTGACTAAATCAGAATAGATACATTAAAGACAGTGTGTTAAATTAAATTAGCTCTACATACTGTATTTTAACACTTCCTACCATTTACTGGTAGTGCAGGAACAGAGCAGTTTTATGAGAGCACTTAAACCTCTCCAGCTTCTGCAGCTGAATCTCCAGAATTACAGCTCACATTCAGGATGCAGAGGGAAATTCTCCTGAACAAACACGTCTCAAAACAAATAAAGAAGTCAGCCAAATCCCTTATAAATTATAAACCAGCCCTGTCTCACAAACAACTGGACAGTAAGCACTGGGTGTGTTTAACAGCTTAAACCAAGGTTTTAAATAACTCACAGTAAGCTTTCAAAGTTTTCCTGACCAAGCTAAAAGAGTTCTCTCCATTTCAACTTTTCATTTGGGTTAGACTGATCTCTAAGGCTCAAGTCCATATGGAATGTGGAATGAAGTGTCAGTGTGTTTCTTCCATCACTAACAAAAACAAGACTACACCACATAATCTCAGCTTCCAAGCATGGAAAGCAGTGCAGAATTCCCTAGGTTAAAACTGACAGTGTTTGCTGAGAGATTATGACATCTAGGTAAATTTCTCACTGCAGCTTCTGCATTAAGACATAGAATGATTTAGTATCTCTAAACACACTGAGGTGTTACTCAAAAAGGAACAGATTCAGCCTCAAAACTGACATTCACACACCAGTATCAGCACAGCAATGCAGAGCTAAGCAGGGTAACTCATCCTTTCATGCAGATGCACCAAGGAGTTTAGACAAAGCTCAGCACAACTACCCAGCACTGAACAGCAGAAAAGAGTATCTGAACATAATATTACACTGTGAGATCCTATTCAGCTTGAGGGTATAAGCAAGCTTTATGATGAGGTCATAAAGCAATTTTTACACTGAATTTATGAGCTCATTGTAACAGTCATTTCCAGAAGCCAGTGACCGGTTTATGAGGAGACAGCCTGCAGCAAAATGGGAAACGGAGATTGCAGAGAAGCTTGACTGCAATATTCAAGATTAAAGCACAAAAATTGTAAGGCAAACAAGTAGGGAGGGAAGGTCTAAGTATGAGGCTTATAAATATCTGAACAAGGACATTTCAGAATCAGCAACATGAGAAGCATTGATTTACATTCACTTTCATTTGCAGATACTCACTTTTTTTTTGAAGATGAGCTTATGCACAGCATGCAGGATTGAAAAATAACCACTACCCCTGAATATTCACACCAGACACCTATTGTTAAATCATGAGTAAGTGACAGCAGAGCGTTTTCACCACACATACAAATTGTTTAAGATCCATCTTTCTTCTTAACTTAAAAACTCCCACTTGCTTCTTACATTAGTCCTTGTCAAACCACTCTAATTGGCACAACTATAAAGCAAATGTAACCCAGCACTCATCCCAAACTGCACCGTGAGGGACAAACCAACAGCCCACAAAATTGTTCTGCTGCCACAGGGAGAAACTCAAGGATCTTTTAAGGAGGTTCTAGGGAACTCAAAAAGGTTAATATATGTCAAATATTTTGAGACTCAGTATCAAAGGGAACATGGGATCATCTCTTATGTGCAGATCCCAGCTTGTCTCATTTCAGATAGTGATGTCTGAGCAAAAGCATTTGACAATGAAGATAATTCATGCACTCAAAAACACTCAGCCTAAAACGAAGAGAGTCAAATCCAAAACCACAGCAAATTCCTCAAAACTCAGCCAAGAAAACAGGACCACAGCACATTCTCACTGTATCTTTAAATGCTTAATTGACTCAATTGTTTACAATAACTTCCTGATACTATGGTTTGGAATTTATCTGGCTTTCATTTTAAGCTACTGGTGGTTCTTATGCTGCTTCCTACTAAAAAGCAGTGTCAAAACAGAGAGAAGGCACAAGTAGAAATGGTGTATTACAGAGAAGGAGTGAACATACAAAGCTGGATAAACCATGTTATCACAGAATGACCAGCCAGGGGTAATGCAGTCACCTGAACAGGCAAATGCATCTCCTCAGTCATAACAGGTAATTTTTTCTGGTCATTTGCCCACTACCCACTATGTCTGTCCATGTATGTAGAGACTTAATTATGTGGATAGTCCAGTGAATCAAAAAACATTTCTAACATAGTTCTAAATAGTTTTGAGCTCCATAGGCATTTTTAATCCAAGCAGATCAAATTACTGGTTTATAGTAGTTTAATTGGGACAAACTCCAGGCACACTACAGGTGCTGTACAGCAGTCATACACAGCAGGCTCAGGACACAGAGACATCTACTCAGCAAAGAACTCTTTGATGCTGTTGGAATTTGTATGCTCTACTCAAAGTAGTTTTGATCATCTGAATAGTTCTTCCATCACAAAATACCAATTAAATCCAAATTCATCCCATAAACCTGGCAATAGGATCCAGCATGTCCCTTCCCACCACACTGTTTTGCTATAGGTGTTAAAAACCAAGTTTCTGCTTTACAGCCCTCCAACATGGTTATAATACTATCACACAGATCACTGGGAACCTGCAACTTCTTGGTTGCCAGGACAACTGACTGACAAGCAAAAAGTGCACCAAAATGCTTTTTTTCTTCATGTATTTGGTGCAAAGTTCTGCATTTCTAGATTTTTAGTCCTGTCTTGAAGTAACATTCCCCTTGCTGCCGTGACTCAGAAGTGTCTACAGGTCAGATATTCTATACAAAGCTCTGAACTTAAAAATTAATGTTGGACATTTTGTTCACTTAAACAGAAAATTATTCCCTCAATCATATTGATTAATGAACAATTGGGAAACACCTTGCTATGTCATAAAATACAAAGACTTTAGTGATTTTTTAACACCTTTCCTACGCTGCCATCATGTTTTCTGTGCTGCAGAATCAATTGATGATGAATTAGCAGTGCTAATGGTCATAAAGAAACGCACTTACAAATTAACAGTTACACCTGCTCCTTGCTCACACAGAATTGTGAATATTCTCACTGTGAAGGAAGCAAATTCACAGGCAAAGCAAGTCACTGAGAAAAGCAGAGCCTGTGTTTGCTTCTCAGCCAAACACATGTGAAGCCAAATATTGCCACATACAACGCTCCTGATGGGATGAGCTGATGCAGAACACGGATCAGTGCAGGGAATGCATCAAATACTGCACAAAACACAACATTCACCAAAGCTTGGGAAGAGACCAATGAAGTGCTGCATATTTTTACAACCTTTCTTATTTTCATCTTAAATTATATCTTCTTCAAATCAGGCCATTATGAAGCTAAACTTATTTTATGCTCAAGACAACTTTACACCTTCAACAGATAATATTCGCCACAAAAAGCAAAGAGTGGCTTAGTCCAGGGCAGACTCTTGGTAAGCAAAGTGCAGCTTCCACCTACACAACTGTTCTTCCACCCTGCTACTTTTATTTACTTTTTCTTTGACTCTCTCAACTATAGTTTTATTACTTGCATGCACACCACTAAAAAAAACTCACTGCAAGAAAGCCAAGAATTCATAGAGAAGCACCTTCCTACAGAGTAAATAGCATAAGAAAGCACTGTGAGGTGAGCTGACAGCTTCCCCAGTGCACCACAGCCATAACCAACTCTGCAATTTCCACTGTTAGCCTGATCTTTGTTCACCTTTATTGTTTGTTGGCTCTAATATAACAGAACATCAAGCTGTGCTGAAGGAAACCAAAGGGAAATATTTATGAGAGAAGGAAACCTTTGTTTTTTAATCACACAACAAACCATAGCACAGTACAGCGAAAAACCACAGGATTTACTTCTTCTGATGTCATCTCCTTACCTTGACGTGACTGAAATCACCAACTTTGCTGCTTTCTTGGAGATTAAGAGGTTTGGTCTCCACTCTTGGTTTGACAACCTGCCGGAAAGGACTGGAGAGTGGGAGTCCACTGACACTGATTCCATCTGAAAAACAGAATAAATGGAATTACTTTCGCTTATCTAATGCTATGCTTTGTTCCAATTAATTTATATCTGTATTATCAAAGGAACAGAAAATACACAAAAAGGAATATTAACCTTTTATACAAAAAGACAAAGATTATTTGGCCGTTTCTCCCAGGACACCAAAAATATCAGAACTTGAACACACCAAACCTTGCTGAAGATCACAGGGAAGGATGGCAATTACATTTGAAATATCACAACAGAGATGTCAGAGTTAATAATATAAAAATAATTTTAGTATTCACAATATTAAAATAAAGATAGAAGTTTGTGGATTTCCATGACAGTGACCCTATCAGTTTCTTAGGATCTTTAAATTAATTTCTGGTATGAGGATTTCTTTTTCAAGCATATATTGTAGAAAATGACAGAAAATAGAGATGTCACATTTTGTACAGCTACAGATGTAAAAGTAAATAAAATAGTTCTCATTTATAAAGGAGGCAGAATGCAAACTTTTTCCATTGTAAAAGTCAACAAAAAAGCTTAAGAAATACCCTGAGAGGAATCCCCAGTTTGGTGTTTACTCCCAGTCTGGGTGCTGGTACATAGGATGGCAGCAAGATACAACACAACTTAACAGTGTCTGTTGTTGCCAACAAGGTGAAACTTGAAAGTAAATAAATGCACTGCAGCATATTTGGGGTCCTCAGCCCAACCAAGGCTACATTCTCAGCATAAACTTTAAGTGTGAAAATCTCTACTGATTCAAAAACAAGAACAAGAAAATTAAGCTTTAACAAACAGTAAAACTATATTCACTATTTGTTATTATTTAGATTGACATCCAAAGAAGAGCAGGACTTTGCTCCTTGATGCTGTGCAGAGCAACTGCAATCCACAAACACCAATTAAATACCAGCAAGATCTCATGTGCAGCAGCAGACACATACAGCTAAACACATGAGAAACCCCAAATCGTTACACAAAACCCAAACATTTCCTAAACTGCTCCTATGAAATCTGGACATGTTGAGGATACATTCCTCAAAATAAGAAACCATAAGAACAAGATGGAATATTAAGGAGGTTTTGCTTCATTAAACTTCAAAGGTATCCAAATGAGAAAACAAAGGGAGTATTCCCATATTCCCTTACTTGCAACTTCCTTCACTAACTAGTTCTAAAATGCTCCCTAGGACTGAATAAATATCCTGCTGTATCAGTTCCTGGGGGAGAGCAGGACAGGCAGGTGAGAGCACCCTCCCCATGCAATGCAGCAGGACCATGAATGAGACAAAATGCAGACTTTGAAAGCTACTCTTTCAAAATGAAAATTGGAAGTTTTAATTGAGGAAAAATATTCTTCTCCAACTGATGAATGATTTTCACTAGTTCTATATTTAGAACAAAAACTGACACTGACTCGTGCATAAAATTGCAAATTAAAACATGAAAAGAACCAAGTATGAAAAAATCTGCATGGCATTAGTCAGATTTTCCATTTTTCATATGGCATGAGCTTTCTTTTCTTTGAGAGAGGAATAGATAATACTAAAACAACATCAGAGGCATACAACTAATGCTTTTCTTAATTATTTAATCCTTTAAAACCCCATTTCATTTCTATTGTGTATGGGGCAAAAAGACAAGAGTTTAAATATTTTCTCTGGGAAGAAAAAATTGTTCAATCTCTAAACTGTATCTGAAAACAGAGGTTTTCTAGCAAAGGAGAAATCAGGATAAAAGGGAAGTCCAAGGTAACCACTGTCATGGTTGAACTTTCTGCCTCTGGTCTGTGGCACTCTACAGAGTCAGTGCCAGGCACTTTGTTATGCTGCAAATGACTCAGCCCCTCAAAGCCTGGACTGCTCAAGACAAATTCTCTGCCAGGGGACAAAAAAAAAATGTTCTGCTGCAAACAATTTGTTTTTTAAATTATTTTGGTTTTTCTGTTCTTTGACCAGGCAGCAATGGTGGAAAGACCTTGCCCAGCTCCTCTGCAATACATTAAATAGTCAGAATGGGAGAAATCCTGTAAAAACCCTGGTAGGCTGCAGAACTTGATGGCAGAAGAAACCTGAGCATGAATGAAGCAGTTCTCCAGAAGTTTTACATTATTGATACTTAGATTTTTTGTGATTTCCTACATTTTATTTTCTCTCATGAAATTTAGAGAGATCAAGATGGTAAAACCTCCATAGTTTTCTTCTGTCGATCCCTACTGTCGAACAGCCTGAGCAGTCTTGTACTATAAAAAGAATAATTGTCTTTCTACTTTGTCCAGAAATTTTCCTAATTTCAACAGTCCACACTGAGTATTTCCATGGTAACAGCACATGGCCAACATTTTTCTATGGTAACTGCAAAAACACAGTTTGCCTTTCCAACATCCCAGTCACTGCTGTCACAACAGAGCAAAATCTCATACCAGCATTTCCTCTCTCCTCTCAAATGTTAAGTAAATTGTCAATTTAACTTCATTAGCCACTTTCCCAGCACACTGCACAGAAGAATCCCACACAATTTCTTAGTTGAATAGGATAAGTGCAATCAGGGAGTTAAACCCATAGATTTACAACATGGTTACTGAGTACTGAAGCAAGAGGTGGCATGGGACAGCTCCTGTCCCGTGTGCACTGTGCTGTGCAGGGATCACTGGCCTGATCCAGGGGACAAAAATGGATACACTTTTCAACAGGTGTATCACAGCTGTGGAGGCCTCAAACTCCACAGCAAGGAAACACCTAAAAACTGTTCCACAAGGACAGGACATCACAGAGGTTTGGATTCTGAGGCAGCGTCCAGGCAAATCGATGACACACGAAATGGAAACAGTGGGAGATTTCAGGCTGAAGTGCTGCTTCTTTCCAGGAGAATTTCATACAATCCAACAGCAGTGCAGACATGCTTCCTACAGCTTGCTGAACAGAAGCACAGGGACCCTAAGAGGGGCAGGAGGAGGAGGAATCACAGAATCATTTAGGTTGGAAAAGGCCTCAGAGATCATTAAATCCAACCTACATCACCACATCAACCAGACCAGAGCACTGAGTGCTACATCCAGTCTTTCCTGAAACACCTCCAGGGATGATGACTCCACCACCACCCTGGGCAGCCCATTCCAGGGGGGGCAGGAGGGGCTGCTGGCCCGGAGCAGGGATCCCCCCACAGCCCAGGGGGATTCTGCCCCTCTGCTCTGCTCTGGTGAGATCCCACCTGGAGTGCTGCGTCCAGCTCTGAAGCTCCCAACATCAGAAGGACGTGGAGCTGCTGGACCAAATCCAGAGGAGGCATCAAAGATGATCCAAGGGCTGGGAGACCTCTGCTCTGGAAACAGGCTGGGAGAGCTGGGGCTGTACAGCCTGCAGAAGAGAAGGCTCCTGAGAAAACCTGCAGCCCCTTGCAGTGCCTAAAAGGGGTCCAAGAGAGCTGGAAAGGGACTTTTTGTAAGGCCATGGAGTGACAAGAGAAGGGGATGGCTTTAAACTGACAGGGAGAAATTCTTTACCCAGAGGGTGGTGAGACCCTGGCAGAGGTTGCCCAGAGAAGCTGTGGATGTCCCACCCCTGGAAGTGTCCAAGGCCAGGCGGGATGGGGCTTGGGGCAACCTGAGATAGTGGAAGGTGTCCCTGCCCATGGCAGGGAGGTGGAACGAGATGAGCTTTAAGGTCCCTTCTAATCCAAACCAGTCTATGATGCTGTGTCATAGAATCCTAGAGTTTTTGGGAAGTACACAGCTTGATCATAACATCTGAAAACTAAATGCCACCTCATCCCATTTGTTCATTTTGTCAATCCTTCCCTGATTGAAATTTCAAAACAAAAACCTCTTGGTAGGCAATATCTCTTAAGAACACTGTAACAGCTTTAAACTACTTTAAACATGCAGAAAAATAGAAAAAACAACTCGAGACAGGAGACAGACTCTGCTTGCTGAACTTGAATGCTTTTTTTTCCCCCTAGAAAAAGAGAACTGTATTCTCATGAAGTGTTCAGAATTCTAGAAACTTGCTGTCTGCAGGAACAAAGTGTAGAATAACACCAGAATACAGAGTTTGAGGCAATATAATCCTCTTCCCCCTTCGCACTTCAGGTGGGCACTGAGATGCAGCTCCTTCCCTCTCTCAAGAATGTGCTCAAGACTGTCACAGGAGGGACCCTGGGGAGCAGCACTCCAGGCAAAGTTCCTGGGAATGCATCAGCTCCCTGGCTCCCAGGAGCACAGATGACACACACCAGACTTGAGCACTTCTTTGAAATCCCATTACCTTTGAAAACAATAATTAACAATAACAAATGCACTTTAAGTAAGGATTTATGTCCTGAGGTTGTTAAACTGAACTAAAATTGGAAGATAAATTTACAATAAGGGTGAATGCAATGAAAGAGAACAAATGAAGTGTAAAGAAACTCATAATAAACACTAGAGATTATTTATGCAGATTACATTAGATGCTAAAAGAAAATCCTCAGCAAAGGAACAGCATAACAGCATGGCAGCTTTATTAGCCTGTATGTGCCAATAATCAGTTTATTCTCATTTCTCTCACATCTGTCTTAGTTATTTACATTGTAAAGATCTGGGGTCTGCTACAACTGCTATAGGCTGAAGTACTATGGCACTTATATACTGTTAAAAAAATCCCACCCTATATTAGTCAAATCATGAGACAAGATTATTTATCTAGTTTAAAAGGCAGCTGGAAGAGAAAAGGGCACCTTATCTTCTGTAAGTACAAAAGTTGGAATTCAATAATAATTCTGTAGGAGAAGTTCTCAAAAAATTATGAATATTTCTTTAAGTTACACAGTGATGAATTTATGGAGGACACAGAAGCATTTGTATTTTAGAAAATAAAAGGAAAAAAACTTATTTACTCATTTTAACAGTACAAGTAAACTGACATCTTCAAACTGCAGAGACAAAAAATCTTCTTAGAAATGAAGTCACTTCAAAAGAATACTCAGAATGATTAAATGTTATAAAGGCTACCAAGCAGAGTAACATGGAAATGATAATAGTGAAACATCTCTGAGGACCCCATCATCATCATCAGTGATACCATTATCCTAATAGAGTCCTCCAGGCTACTTAGTTTCTTGGAAGACCTGGCAAGAGAACATTCAAATTCCAAACCAAGTATCATTCCAACAAAAAAAATGTTTTGCCTATACACTGTTAAGTGCAGGGATATTCTGAAGTAGATAAAATCTGGCCATTTCAGCAGAAAAACAACAAAGTGAGGATGAAATATGGTCATTGGTCTTGCATACCAATATGAAAAAATATTCAAGATTAGTGCTTCTGGAAATATACTATTATTTCTGTGCAAGCTTTTCCCCCCGCAGAGAAGGGGAGACTTAAGGCATAGATTTGCTTCTCTCTCAACATGTAATTAATTAGTTCCTCTGATGAGTTTATAAATTAAAATATTCTCACCCCTGTCTTTAGGATCCCTACACAGGGAATAAATGAACATTAACATTCTATATAATGAAGTACTCATTGTAAATTAATTCATTAACTTTGCAAAACACTGTCCCCACGTAACAGGAGCTTTTTTAAAAGCCTCAAACAAGTCACCATGTACAATATAATCCAGAAAGAGCAGCTATTGTTCTTACATTTAGAGTCGGGGAAAGGCTGAATTTCTGAAATCACAGTATAATAGCTGGAAAGGGGAATTCATAATGCTCATAATGTGTGTATCCTGTTGACCTTTATAGTCACCTTAACAGATGACAGAGAGCTCAGTGCTTCAGCTCCTTGCAACTGGCTGTACCAAGCAGACTGAGGGCATGCCCAGAGTAACAACCTCAGAATCAAATTAAACACACACATTGACCTTCCCAGCCAGAGAACCAAGGACATGCAGAGAAGAAACCCTAAACTATCCAGATGAGGGGCAAAAGATCCAAACTTTCACTAGGATGTGAAGCAAACAGATCTCCTGCATGGATCCCCCAAATCCTGGTCAACTGGCTTTAAGACATGGAATCACAGAATTGTTCAGGTTGGAAAAAACCTCCACGATCATCACGTCCAACTCTTGACTCAGCACCACTATCCTTTTCACCACTAAACCATGTCCCCAAGTGCCACAGCCACACATTCTTTTGGAACACTTTCAGGGATGGTGATTCCACCACCATCCTGGGCAGCCCGTTCCAATGTTTGCCAACTGTTTCAGTGAAAAAAATATTGCCTAGTATACGATCTAAACATCCCCTGGTGCAACTTGAGCCCATTCCCTCTCATCTTGTCTTTTGTTACCTGGGAGAAAAGACCAACACCCAATAAAATGTCAAAATTCAGCATAAATAAATGGGAAAAACCAATCCTAAACTTGTATGTACTTACTCTTACTTGTCAGTAAGAGTTTCTCAGCATATTGTTCCTGTTGAGGGGCAAGATCATGGAGCTATCATTCAGACATTCATGAATCTCCCAAATCGATGTTCAGCAACAGTCAAAAAAAGCAAATTATAAATTGTACATTACCCCCTGATTATAAGGACAGTAATATTAAACAAAGAGCATCATTAGGTCACTGTAGAAACACACACAGATCACCTTGCAAATAGTGTGTACAGTCTACCTCAAACCTACAGAGCTGAAAGACTTCAAAAGGGACAAGGCTGATATGTAGAACTATTTCCATAACACGGACAACTAAGCCAGGTAGAAATCTCCAGCCTGCTGTGACAATACCCTGGGGAAATGCAACAAATCACTGCAGGAACCATGTTTAGACAATGTCCTGTTACCTCTCTCATGCAATACAAAAACCTGGAACACAAGGACACCAGTAGGTGCAAAGCTGCTAGAAAGTAATTTGTCTGTGACTCTTCTTGCCACAGCATGTTGTAAAGTGCTGACAGGAAGAATGAAGAATTTGAGGAAAGAGAAACCCACTAAGGATGACTAACAGTGCCTAAAAGCAGAGAAATCATCACATTCAGTCCTGGAAGCTCCTGAACTAACAACAGTTGGAGGACAAAAGAGTAGAGGAAAGCAGAAGTATGTAGACAATTTTTTCTGCATTGTCCTATTGGAATTTGCTCTTTGCCCCTGTCACAGTCAGGATATTGGACTGGATGGTCACTAACCTGATCCTGTACAGACACTCATGGTTTTGCTTCCTTTAATCTACAAAAACACCCAACATTTTTCTCTGTGAGACAGCACACCATCAACACACGTCAGCAGTTCTGACTGATAACTTGGTTTACTTTCCAATTGGATAAATGGGGATCATCAGAAACATCAGTAATTCATCCCTTCTGCACCATGTCCTGATTACAAACAGCATAAAAGGAAACAATTTCAACATCAAATGAAAAGACATGAAAGTAAAAATTGCCCTACTAAAGACATTACTTTTAAGAGACAAAAGTATGTTGATCATCATTGTAAATGTGGTTGGTCTTCAAAAGAAAAAGGTACCACAGCTACCCTATGATTAAAAGTCATGTCATAGCTGCCATTGATTTTTCTAGCTCTTTACTGTTCTTCCCATCAGGCTCTTACCTCCTCTTTGGAAAGTACAGCATTTGTAAAGTTAAAAGCAATACATAAGAAATAAAGTAGCAACTAAATTGTCAATATACTTAGCATCTCTAATAACACTTTCAAAGGACACAGAGTACATAGCACCCACAGATACCAAAGTTCCAACAAAGCATTAATGGATCCTACTCCTTTATCATCACTGAATGAGGAAAGGTTGAATTGCTTCAGCCACACAACCTTTCAGAGAAGCAGGAGGTAATAGTATGGTAAAAATGTTGTTCAAAGATCTTGTTTATCTGTGGTCCCATAAGAGCTGGATACAGGTAAACAACAGAGGCTGAAATCCAAATCCCAAATCCCACAGCTGTTCAGTATCCATACCAAGAAGTATGGTCCTCTCCTACAGAGTATTTTGGATTTATGTTATTTCATGTGAAAAGCTCCTAGACAAGTGCAGCTTCAGAGCTTTTTGGACACTGGGCAAATGAAGGAAATCTTATCTATATGTGTGTATATAGCTATACATATCTACCATGAAATTTCACTTCCTATCAAAGGCATTTCTCAAAGTCTCAATTCCCTGGCACCTGTGTTTTCACAATGTCAGGGTGTGCTCTTCCTCCACTATCAGTATTTTCAACAAGTTGTAAACTAGACCCCTAGTGCAGCAGTACTGTAGGGTTTGTGCAGTTAAGTCTTAAAATATTTTTAAAAGATCTTATTTTACACTAAGGAGGTTTCAAAACCAAAGAAGCCTTTCAGTCATTACTAACAATTACAGTAATTTTTGTCTAAATGCATTTGCCAGGTAACTCACAAATCATTCCTATTCAAACTGAATAACTCTGCCTGTAATTTTGTTGTAATTTTCTATACTGAAAGATTACTTACAATGGTAATGCATACCTGCAAGTGGATCCCGGGAAAAAATCCAAGTAACAGAGAGTTTTTAATACAGGAATATCTTGTTTTGTCAAGTTAATTTAATCAGTGTCAACATATCAGACAAACAAAAAAATACAGAGTAGAGTAATTACTCCAACAAGACTGTGTGCTTATTATAAAAAGGGAATCCTTATTACAAGTACCTGGTACTTGTAATTCCAAATAATTCTAATAGAAGCAAACACTGCTGCTTCCTTTTATTCAAAATAAGTTTAAGCACAAGAGACTTTCTCTGCAGTACAAATATTAAGGGGATTATGCCTTAAATTTCAGTCTGTCACTTTAGCAGAACCTCACTCAGTAATCATTCAGATTCTGCAAACCTGGATAATCAAATAATCAACTCAATGCTATTTTTCTTTAAAGCCCACTAAGGTTTGTGATTTATTGTTCTTTGCCTTCATAAGGTAAGGATACAAACAGATACCTCAAAAACACTGTCAAAAGAATATTTTAAAAGATAGCAAGGCAAGGTCTCATGATGGGGATGTTGGGCCAGACTCTCATGCCCACAGCTGTCTCCAAAATTTGCCCTTCAATCTGTAGAGCTCAGCCAGGAGTTGTCTTTGCTTTACAGGACACAAATATTCAAACAGGCAGCCAATCACAAATCAGTTTAACACAAATGGCACAGCAGCTAGAAAAGTTTTTCCAGCAGCACATACAACCCTCCTAAGCAAGGAGAAATTAAAAACTCACCATCACTGAGATCCTGCAGAAGGTTTTCTTGGCATGAAAAGTCCAGCTTCACTTTAATGTTTACAATAAATGTTGCAATCTTTCCAGGTTTTAGAGGGAACTGGCAAAGGGTGTCTTCTAGATTCCAACTCAAGAAATCTCCATACAGCTTCTCTGTATCAAAATAAGTAAATATTTCATGAGCATAAGCCCTGCATTAAGGAAGTTTCAGTTTTGAACTGCTGTAGAGAGGACTAACCAATTTGTCATGTCCTGTTTAAAATCTAAAATATTCAGACTCATGGTATTAAAAAATAATGCAGCACTAGAAAAATAGAGAAGTTACTGGGTAGTGACACTGACCTGGAATCACATAGATTACAAAATATGAATTTACATATTCAAAATATGAATTTAAGGGAAGAAGACCACTATCAGGAAAAAAAAATGCACAATAGGCAGCATAAAATATAAACTCTAAATATAGCCTGCAGGGTTTCTAGAAGTTCATGTAGTTTTGAATCCTACACAGTTCAGCTCAGGAGGTGTCACATGAATGCAGAGCACTTTTCATCAAAATACACCAAACTTAATCAGCTGAAATTCTGAAATAGGTGTAACATCATTATTCAGTTATTTACTGAGTAATGGAGAAGGCAATGAGGACTATTGGCTTTCATCTTTTCATAAAGTCCTTCCTTAAAGCTGAGAAGTAGCTTTTTTACTAGACCCAAACATTAGGGATGCTGCCAGACAGGATTAGTCTGTGACAAAAGAAAACTTGTTTAATAAATCATTTATCATTGGTTCATGAGATAAGGGATCTGTAATTATTAAGTCTTCCCTCATAAGCCTGACATGCCAGAAAATAAAACAAGGGGGAAAAACCCAGAATTTACTGTTCATCTACACTGGTTCTTCAGTTCTGGCCAGGATCAACCCCCCCATCCATAAATTCATTCATATATGCAAGACCATACAATGCTAAATACTACAAGAAAGTCTACTGATACACAAAATAAAAGTAATGGTTTGACTGGGAGGGTCCTAAAAATATATTAATTTATTACAGCAATGTATGTTATCTTCAAAGTATATTGGAGAATTCTTCTAAAAGCTCATTTAAACACCATTTGAGCACAGCTTTGCATAACAGGGACCACTGAAAGTCACACAGTTCATCTCTACATCCTCCCTTGATAAGAGGATACTTGATAAGAGCAAGGTAATTAAAATCTGCTGAGATTTCAGAACCTTTCCAAAACCATCATCTAAGATCCACATGTGAGGGAACAGGGTGGGCAAACTGCCTCAATGACTCCAACCTGGAATAATGGATCTTTCAAAAACACCAATCAGAATTCCAGATTATGTCCAAATCATGTTCATTTGCACAGAAACTTTTGGGTTTCCCTTATAGGGAAGGAAAAAAGGGAGTATTTTTCCGTTAACTTCTACCTAAACAAGAACAGTTTTGCCTGAAATATATTCTGTTCACAGACCATCAGACCCCCTCAAATCAATAGTATAGATTTCTTTATAAAACCAAATATGAGGTAAAAATAAAAAATCCTCCCAAGAATTGTTTCCTTAAAGTCACCTCCACCTCACCTAATGATTTAGCTGGAACCATATCGCCATTCTGATTGTTTTCTTCTACTTTCAAGAAAAAAAAGTTGGTGGGTAAGTATGGCAATCTCTATCCCCTTTTTCTGACAATTAAAAATCCAGTATGGTAAAGGAATGTTTTCCCTCAATGTAAACAAAGATGGACATCTCCCAAGCAGTGGAGCACCAAACTGCTTCCAAAACGTGTTTTCTTTAAGAGCTTTATTTGAAGACATTACAAGTGAAAAGACTTGAAGTGAGAATAGCCCTTGCAGATACTTTCTAATTAACACCAGTAATTGCTACACAAGATCCTAATGCTTGAGCTGAAAGTTAAGCTGTAGAGAAACACATAATTTATATTTATCTGACACTGTTTATAGTTTAACAATGATGATCCTGTTCAGTAATCACTATTACAGTGAATTATACTCTGGCTGCAGACCTTTCAGTTCAGTGGAAGGCTAATTTAGGGCAAGCCTGCATTCAGTTCTTCCTCAAGTCCAAGATCTGTGTTTAGCAAACATCTGAAGTTACAAGCAACTGTTATCAGCAGTTGTAAATAGCAACCTGTTTCATCATTTTAGTGGATACTAAATCACTAAAATCCTAACAAATATCACATAAAAGCTTACCCAGAAACCAACTTTGGGTTATCCCAGGCCAATCTAACTTTTAATAGACTTTAAGGTCTGCCAAAGAAAAAATCCACACTGACATTTCACATAGAGAAACGTGATATAAAAGTCTTTTGAGACCACAAGAATCTCAGTTCTTTTCAATCTTAAATCCCCTGGTAAATCTGGCTTTTTGCTATAGTTTATTTTATAAACTCAAAATAATTATCAGTTCTAAATGCACAGGCATTGGCATTCACACATTTTAACTCCTCCTAGACCTGGTAGATAGAAATGAACCTACAGGACTTGTTATGTTCTTTACAATGTGATAACACACTAAGAAGGAAAAAAGTTATTGCACAGAAGTAATTGTGCTCAGAGAGGTGAGAATATGTGAGAGGAACAACTCTGCAGACACCAAAGGTCAGTGGAGAAGGAAGGGCAGGAGATGCTCCAGGCACCAGAGCTGAGATTCCCCTGCAGCCCAGGGAGGAGGCAGGGGAAGGACTCCTCTCCCTGAACAGCAGCAGGAACGTGTGATGAACTGACTGCAACCCCCATCTCCACCTCCCTGTGCCACTGGGTGAGAGGATGTAGAATCTGGGAAGAAGAGTGGAGGGGGGAGGTGTTTTTAAGATAAATTTTATTTCTTATTATCCCATCCAATTTTGTTAGCAATAAAATTCAATTAATATCCCCAAGTGGAGTCTGTTTTGCCTGTGGCAGTAATCAGTGAGTGATCTCTCCTGGTCTTTAACTCATGAGACTTTCATTGTATTTTCTCCCCTCTGGCCATTTGTGGAGGGGAGTGACAGAGCAACTTTGATGGGTGTCTGGCATTCAGCCAGGGTCCATAGACTGCAACAACCCAACTCCAATTTGAAAGAATTTACAAAGTTTTCTTTAGCTAAAAAAAGGTAAATAGATCTCATCCTGGATATTCACAGTTCTTCCTGAGCCTCAGAGGAGATTTTTCATTTGTGGTCTGGCAGATGTGTTCAAAGGCCATGGAAAGAATACAGCTGGACAGGTGAACCTGTCTATGTTTAAATTCCAGAGGTCAGGGACTTCTAGGAAACATCAATGAGGATTTGCTTCATCCAAGTTCATTCATTTTGTGTAGCTGGGCTCATCACTTGTGCTAAGATCGCCTGGTGGGCTCTTCTAAAGTTTGAAAACATCAGGGTTATATTTGCCCCTGAGTGGATCAAATAGTTGTTTTATCAAAGCCTTTGGACTGCACTCCCTTAACTGAGACATAACAAGCTTCTAACAAGAGCTGACTACAACCAAAGGGTGGGAAGGCATCCAGCTATGCACAGGTCATCTTTCCAAAAAAAGGATTAAATACTCCGACCCGGTGAGGGACAGTGTAAGGTGACACAGAGGGGACCCTGACAGTATGGACATGTGATGCCCAACCTAGAGATGCCACAGCCTGGCTCAGGGGTGCAGTGAGACACTAAAAGCCATGACAGACATGTCTATTGTAGCAGCATGACAAGTCCCTCTCGCTGAGCTGCCTCAGGATCTGTTCCATAACACATGGCTGGTGAAGGACTCGAAAACCCTGCAATGCCCTTTATGAACTGCACAGGGGGAGCTGCAAGTTCTTATTTATCTGAGGGCCAGAGTGGAAAACCCAAAGAGCTGCACCTGAGAGTGACAGAATAGAGGAAGTAAAGGAAGGCAAGTGTGAAAGTCTTACCTCCAGAGGTTCTCATTAACATGACACCACTCAAAACACTGCCAGAGAAGCTGACTTCCTCAAGGAAAAGTGACTATAAATGCTAACATAAAAAGGGAGGGGGGTCAGGTCACTGCACTGCAACAGCAAATCCCAACCAGTAATTCCAACAACAGTAAAAAGGAGAATGTTTGCCATTTGCAACAGTCATCTTTGTGCTAAAAGCTGTGACTCCAGAAAGAGAAAGTAGGGAAATGGGTCAGGCAGGCAGCAGCTGCAAGAAATTCACAAGCAACTGCCAGGACAAAAGAATCAAAGGAAATAAGGTGAAACAAAGGCTGACTGAAAGCTCTGTGTATCTGGCTGAAATGGGACAACAGCTTCTCATGGGCTCCTGAGCTGACAGGCAAGCTGTGGTCAGGTAGATGAAGGTGACTGCCAGCTTTCAAGGAGACCTTGAGCAGTCTGAACAGGCACGTTTCAGGGAGGAATAGTACAGAACAACCAAGAGATAACTTCTTAATACAGTCTGGACAGTTCATAAGCACCTATATCCTCTCAGCTTGATGTTTAACACCAAGAGTTCGTGATGCTGTCAGAGATGGTTTAATATCATGGTTTAACTCATGTCCCCATGAGTTCCATGCATGTATTTGCTGACCAAACGGAGCTGCTGACATTGCAAAACTTTAGTTCCCTGTTGACCACCACAATCCCACATCACTGCACCGTCAGTCCATCCTTAAGCACTGGTTTAAATTTATGGTCGTAACTAAAATGGAAGAGACCATAACTAAAATGGAAGATTTATGGTTATAACTAAAATGGAAGAGAACTAAAATGAAAAAAGGCAAAGGTCCATCCACAACACAAGAAAGACATGCTGGACCTGTTGACATGAAAGACCTGTGGGAAAAAGTCCAGAGGAGGCCATTAAGTTGACCACAGCACCTTTGTGAGGCTGAGAGATTTGGGGTTGTTCATCGTGGGGAAGAGGAGGCTCTGGATAGATCTTAGAGCCCCGTCCAGTGCCTAAAGGGGCTCCAAGAGAGCTAGAGAGGGACTTTGGACAGGAAATGTAGTGACAGAACAAAGGGGAATGGCTTCAAACTGACAGAGGACAGGTTTAGCTTAGGTATTGGGAAGAAATTCTTTACTGTGAGGCCCTGGAACAGGTTGTCCAGAGACGTTGTGGACTCCCCATCCCTTGAATTGTTCAAGACCTGGCTGGGTGGAGCTCTGAGCAACCTGGAATAGTGGAAGGTATCCCTGTGCATGGCAGGAGAATTGGAACTCCAAGGTCTTTAAGGTCCTTCCCACCCAAACCATTCAGTGATTGATTCTATGATGCTTTGCAACACCTCCATGCAATCGCATTTGAAATAACATAATTACTGCATGGCTTAATGTGGAGCTCTAGTTCTTCTGCCATGGACAGCTTTTTCCAGTGCTTTATATTGTTTCCACAGCACAGTCACGTAAAAAGTCACACTTATGTAAGTTTTGGGTTTTTCTCCAGTAATGCAGTTCATCTCAAGCACACAGTTCCAAATACAGGGGTGCATTTCACTTCTGTAAGACAATGCAAGAAACTGAACATTCTGCTTGACAGGACCCTGGATCACCTTAAGTTCTGCTTTCAAAAGAAAGTTAAGATGACTTCCAGAGGTCCCTGTCCATACAGACATTTCTGATTGCATGATTCTGATGGCACAGTTCTTGCACTGTCAGAACAAACATCATTCAGTGCCTCTCAAAACTCACTCTTACTTCTGTTTTTCTGAGATAGGGATTTAAGTTGCATTTTTTGAGGATGCATGCTTATAACTTACTCATCAGAAATCTTCCTTTTTCTGATAGACAGTTATCATGCCTAATGACTTCTAAGACACTGTCAGATACATAAAGGGGCTTCATCGTAAATGTCTTCTATAGCAAAAGAAAATACAGGATTAACTCCAGTTAAAACTTTTAGTGAACTTAGAGCGACTCTATCAACTCTTCTCCTTTTCCCCCATTGTTTTTAACAAAAGTTGTCATGGAGAGATGGTGGTTTTAAAGTGGACATAAGTCTCTTTCTCAACACTGTGAACCCATTAATTGTGTAATGTTACATACAAGAATTCTGATTTTCATGTGATTCACAGGCCCATATATTCAACCATTTAATTAATATCATTTCATAAATTTCTCCATTTCACCTGAATGCTGTATTTGGCCTCTCCATTCCATACACGCAGCCCCTGGCCCAGGAGGAGCGTGTTGGAATTTCTGAAATAAGAAGAGTAAGTCATCATATGTTTCACCTCCTAAAATTATTCCTGGTAACCAGTCTCAGACCGAAAATCTATTTTGAGATGATTGGCAACTCCTATTCTCTGAGGTTGTGGGGAGAGGGATACTCTCTTATAAAAAAATCACGAGGTTGAATACTGAAATGAACAGAAATCGCAACGCATCACACTGCATTTTAATGTTCTGGCACTGACACAATAAAACCTGCAATAAAATTAGGTATTTCTACTGTCAGTAAAGATTATGCTGCTTGTCACCTGCAGTTCTTCTGTTAAGATCAATTTCCTAACAATGCCTCAGAGGACAAACCAAAAAAAACATAACAAAACAAAAGCAGGATTCCCCCATCGGACTACTTTTTAATGCTAACATGGCCAGAGTATTTCAAAAGAATTAAGTGTACACAGAGGATGTGCTGTATTTCTTCCAGAACTTCAATTATTCTTTTACCTCACAATAGCTTATTTTATTTATTGCCTTGTCTCTTAAGGTCTTCTCTCCATTTTTTTTCTTACTGCTCGCTGAGTGAGATAGAAACAGGCTTATTTACTTCCTCAAGTAGGACAACATTACCGCTAATAGTAATTTATTTAATGAACTAATCAGCATATTTAGACATAAGGAGAAAATAATTTAAACCCAAGATTCTTCCTCTTTACAAGTAATTGCCTCAGGATTTTTTTTCCCAAGTAACACTGAAATTAAATCTGGATTTCCAAAAACAAGGGATCCTTTAACCCACTGATGGTTCTACAACTTCTTTCATCTTTCTACACTTTCTTACATTCACTTCTATATTCCCACAATAAAATCAAACTGAATTATTTCAGCTCTGTAACGGGGATTAGGATATGTATTCTAAACTGGTCTAAAAGAAATATAACACAAATAATCTCACTTTTAACAGAGAAGTCAGCATGATTATTTCCAAATATAAATCAGCATACATACCCTTGGTGTTCACTGTTTTTGCTGTCACCTCCAGCTTCTCCAACGGTTCTGTTCCAATATTTTCTAATTTAATGATGAGCTGCTGGGTCTCTCCATTGAACAGCTGGACAGACACATTAGTGGAGATTTCATCCCCTGAAGAAGGCTGAAGTGTATGAGCAGACCTACAAAATGTGACAAACAAAGTATTATGATGAAAATGTCAAAAGCCTGTCCAGGTTACTCTATTCACTATTCTTGGAAGACTCAGAAACTTCTGCTGAAGATACCAGATACCATTTTCCACTCCGATTTTTT
Source organism: Vireo altiloquus (assembly GCA_013396875.1). Taxonomy (NCBI): domain Eukaryota; kingdom Metazoa; phylum Chordata; class Aves; order Passeriformes; family Vireonidae; genus Vireo; species Vireo altiloquus. The sequence continues at coordinate 446,549 of VZRF01010368.1, read as the reverse complement.
AGAACTACTGAGGACAAATATTAATAATTTACGTATAAGACAAGTCAGATTTCAAGCAACACTAAACATATATTCTAACTCTGAAAGTTTGTTAAACTACCTGTAAAAACTGTAAGAAAGGGAAAAGGAAAAAGAAAATCGAGCACAGGTCATTGCAATGAGCAAGTTTAGTGGACAGTGCAGGGCATAAACCTCATGGCAGTGGATCCTGGGAAAAATTCCCTGTGTGAAAGTTGAAACAGTGACTATAAATGAACTCTTTGGAGCATGAATGAGGGAAGGAGGTTGCAAAACAAGACAGATGGGCAGAGGTTCCATTCCTGACTGTATCTTCTGTGCTAATGCAGAGTGGTCAGAAGGCATCAAGGACTCAAGGACAAAAGTTACTGAGATTAATGACCAATAATTGTACTTCTTTTTGCAGGTGTTTCTGCCATCCTTCCCTTTGATCCTGTCCTTCCTTACCACAAGACAAGCAGCCTCCACAAACAGGAGCAGATTTCAGTCTTTCAGAACAGATCTGTGATGAGGACTTCAAACAAGGATTTTTTGATCATACAGAATGCACTGTCATGTACTGTTAGCATTTCAGGGCTCTGAAATTTGGGCAGGGGAAGTGAAAGGAAAGAAGGAATTTCTCTTTCCTCTCTCATATTCTGAAAAAAGTATCATGGAATTGCATACTAAAAAAGCAAAGAAAAACATGTTTTCAGTGATAGTATAACTGCACATGTATTTATTAGTGATTCTTCGGTGTATTTTTCTCTCTTACCTTTTCTTTCTTCTTTAATAATTGGTCAGAATTAACAGCGATGCCTGGATTGGATTGCTAAAATAAAACCAGTGAATTCTTGGCTTGATACACTCCTCTTTGCCCAAAACCAAGGTTTTGACCACAAGAATATTGCAAAAATTATTTCTGCACATTTCTATAAAATTCCATGGTTTCAAGCAGTAAAACAAAAAACTCAGGTTTGCATTCTAAAGCAAATAACCCAGATATAGATTATGTCTTATTTCACTCGAGCATTGATTATACACTCAGGTGGGAGAGCTTTTATTCACCATGTGACTGTGGTCATTAAATATGACCAAATAAGATCATTTAATTCAATTTCTCACCTTGGTAGGGAGGTGCTGATCTGCACCCTTGGCAAAGCTGGAATGACTTCGACAGTGCAGCCATTGGTCTTCACTCCTGGCAGATTGTCCAAAAGGCAATCACTGAAGACACCAAAAACTGAAGTATGATAACCTGAGTTTTAGAAGAAGACACCAGTTTGTGAATTTTATTGTTTTCTGGCAGGTCTGAAAGTACTAAGTTTACTGGCCAGGTCTTGTCAGTGCCTCTGCTACCCAAGGCATCACCTTCTCTACAGGAAAATCTTCTCAGGACTCAAAATATGTACAGGACTTTCAAACCCCTCAAATAACAACATTTCTAAGTACCTGACAATGTACAAACAGCAAACGTGTTCACCTCTGCATCTGTGGCATGTAAAATAAAAGAAATTGTAAAGAGTCTCTGATTTTTACAGTACAGTAACTTCTGCAGAATTCTGTACAATATCAACATCACAAGTCATAGCATGGACACCATTTGATACCTCATCACCAAATTCACTGGTGCACATAAACATGTCAACCCTCAACATACACTCCCTACCTCCTCAGAAAAATGTTTATAGGAAAGAATCTCAACTGCACCCAGTAGGATAAAAGAATCCTAAAGGAAATTATTAATGGAAAAAATGCGCATGCATAAACACAGACACCTGCCACGGAAGACCACAACTTCTCTAAGTTCAATTTAGTAGAAAAATACCTCTCCTCTGATTCCTTACCAGGCAATATTTATGAGTTATATCTGAAGGAAAATTTGATACATTGACACACAAAAAGCTGCCAAGTACAGAAATCAACTCCTCTACTTGCGATACATTTTTAGTATGTGGAACTCAAAGGAGACAACTACAGTACAAATGTTCTGAATGCTTTGATGCTATTCTTATTTACTGAAATAATTTCTGGGGGTAAAAAAAAATCACATGAAAAATCGTTTTATGAGCAGACACAAAAGCACTTAAGAAAAATTCAGTGAGAACAGAGTTTCTTCAAGTTCAAAGCCATCATCTTTTAGTGTTTAGCCTTACTAAAATGGTTCTTATCCTGTATCCTAACTTTGTATTCCAGGAAGACATATTTAAAAATGTGATTTGGTAAGATGATTCACTCCCGCTACATGTTGAATTCATCCTCTCCACATATGCCTCCTTTTCTAGTCTGCTTGTCTTTTGTAAAAGCTCTTTAATTTTCTTCCTTACTACACTGTTTTATTTAGGCTTATTAATGAAATGATATCTTGACTGCAACAGGCCATACACGCTGGCTAAATTGTTTCCACGGAAGCAATCTGCAAAAATTTCTGTAATCTTACATGAACACGATTAATTAAGGAAAAAAAAAAACCTGCAAGATTATCTTCTGCATTCTCAAGAAAAAAGTTCAAGTAATCCTCCTCAGAAGCTTTCCAAATGAAAGCACTAATAAAGGGGAGCTGGATTTCATTATCCTCGTCCTCTCACACATGAGATACTCCAAGGATGTGCTCGTTACTGCTGCTGCAAGTGATTCATCAGGCTGTTTTTAATGAAGCCTGGTACAAGGAACACATTCCCTTTTCTGCTTTTTCCTTTACTTACTGAGGAGAATTCAGAGTGGTGAACACACACGTGGCAAACAGAGCCATGCAACCCACAGAGGGGTAAAACTCAGGTTGTTTTGCCAACAAAGAGTGACTGGAGCCGTCCCTTACCATTGACAGTGATCTGCCCTGTGGTTTGGGGAACACCAACGAGAGTCACGGGGTACAGACCAGATTCTGCAGGGAGGGAAAGGGCAGCAGGCAGAGATTCGAATTCTACTCCAGTTGTCAAGAGACCCTGAAAAAAACACATTACACAGATAAATCCATTTATGATCTACACTTACATTTTTATGCTACATACTTATATTTTAATCCCATGCATTGCATCAGCCAAACTTTTATGATTTATTCCAATTTACTCATAGCAGTTATTTTGGGGTTTAAGTTGCAGTGACTGCAGCGTGCATCCAGAATTACAGCAGGATTTGTATTCAACATGGAAACATGTTTCAGGAACTGAGATGGGAATGACGTAGGAAAAACTAATAAAAATTTATACCCAAGCACAGTAAAAAAATCAGAGATATCATCTGTATTGTGTTGTTTTGTACCTGCGTTTAATTGTACCTGTGACTTTAACTTGAATATTTGATAGATTTTGGGCAGTGGAAATCAAACATCAATAGTAGATCTTTCTTAGCTTTAACTACCCGGCCAAAATATGTTTTCTAAGGGGCAAAAAAATATTTGTATTTACAGATAACAGAGCAAGTTTAGCTTAACCATTCAACCTAAACATTTTGGTGAGTTGGAATAAAGCATTTGTTTTGTTGAACTGATCCTCTCTCAAGCCCAAATGCCTGCAGTTACTCCCTTAGTGTCAAGAGAAATCTTTTAGCATCCTAAATTTAAAACATGGGACAAAACAAGCAATGAAGCAGAAAAAAAAAATCACTGAAGAAATGTCTGAACACAGCATTACTGTTCTTAGCAGACTAGGGGCTTTCTTTAAACTTGGTTAATGAATTTCGGATGCTTGAGCATAGAATGTATTGTTAAAAGTAACTTTGATTTTGGAAAACATATAAATCCAAGTTACCAGTTGTTTTTCTACACACGTATTTATTTTTATTTTTAAATAAGGATGCTACACAAAGATCTCCATCAATTAAAGCAGTAATTGGTTTACAACTAGATTACATCTCAACTCCACGCAAACTCTTTTAAAAGATGAACATACTACTTTTGTGAAGAGAGACGAAAAAACCTCACGGTTTGAGCCACAAAAAAATCACTAACATACCCAAAATTTGTAAAATCTTTGTTCTAGCAATTACTTCCTTGTAGACTTGACACTCTTGAGACATCATCTAATTCACCCAAACTGCACAAAATTCCATTTCACCATTTTACTTGAGTTGTAAGTAAATATTCTGTCACACCCTCATTTCTACTGAATCTTTATTTTCCTCCCATTTCTCACGGAGACTTCAGCTGTCAGAAACAATCCACAAAAACATAAGTAAAACCTATCTTTGTCTTTCTATGTATTCACCACCCAGTGCATCATAGCACTCAGACTTTTTGATTCCCACAATCATCCATCCAGTGGTATTCACCCCACAGAAACAGGATGAACATTCTCACTTTAATACTGATGTAGCCTCAGTTTACATCACAATCCTGCTGCTTTTGCTTTGGCTGAAGCAAATCTTAGAACACAAACAAAAGGTGATCCCATACTCTCTCCAGAACTCACTTTTAAAACAGGTACAGAAAGCTTTCAAACTTTATTTTAGTCTCAAAACCACTTATCTATCACTTGGCCTAATATTCAAATACATTTGAATTATTCAGGATTCACCTCAACTAAAAACTTTCATCCAAGGACTTAAAAGTCCTGCAAAATCAGTGATAAAAAACGCACAAACCCTACAATATCTTGTTTACTATCAGCTGTAGCAAATGTAAATAAACAAAACTGACAAGGACCCTTTGAAGCAGTCTAATAATGCAAACCATGAAAACAAAGGGAGTTTTTAAAGAACAAACACAATGCAAATGCCAAAACACCTGCACTAAGCACATACTAGACTATGGGCACATGCCTGGACTGGAAACTGAAGAGCTTCAAGTGCATTAATACAAAAAGAAGAAAGCAGCATTCGATTCCCCCCAATTTCAGACTTTCACCATTCAGTAAAACTCTCAAGTCTTTAAAGGTAAAGATATTAGGAAAGCATTAAAACTCACTGAAATGGAAAAAAACCCACCAATATAAAAATCAACTTGACTTCGGATTTCCAGACATAAATTGAAATCAAGATACTGACCCTCAGAAATTAGGCCACACAAGTCAGTTTTAAAAGACGGTGACATATCTTTGAATGTCTGAAAGACGATTTCAAGATCGCAAATTGTTGAATCGGACGATTCTGCAATATTTACCCAACACTGCCCTCTGGTGCCTAAAATTCGCAGTTTAACAGCGAAAACCTAATCAAGGCTGAAGTACTCTCACATCCATTAACTAAAACATATCAGCCAAACCACCAAAAGTAGGGAAATGTGTTAGATTTCTTTCCCTGAGAGTTTTATATGTTATTTCAAGTGGTAATACTTAGTAATCATTTAGTCATCACTTAGTAATTATTTCTCTTTCTGACCCTATATGAGAAGGTCATTCAAATCCAAGGTTTCCTGTAGGGAATATATGAGTCATGCACACAAAAAAAATATTTACATTTCTTTGTATTCTTATAAACCAATTTAAATTGTCTTAGAGTGAATATATGCATGCTTTTATCACAGCATATCTTTCAATCACTTCAAATCTCATTTTAGTTTTAGAGGAACAAAACAACTTGCATGTAAATGGCAGCATTTGGGGATGCTGTTAAAATAACATGAGTATGTAACTGCTTTTTTTAGGCTTTACTTACCAATCCCAAACGGCAATCATTCTTTTTTTAAAGTAACACGACCTTGAGAGTTAGTTTTCATGCTGAACATACTTGTATACCATGTTGTCAGATACTTTACACAAAAACTGCCGAGTATTTATTTAAAGGGAAATTTTCTCTACTATTTCTAATATGGTTATTTTAGGCAGACCTAGATAAACACCAAACACAACCATTTTTATTCTTTTCCCCCCTTCACCTTTCTGTGTACACTCTCGACTAATACAGTGTCCATTAAATGTAGTGTAGCAGTAAGTAAATATTCTCTCAAGATGGCAGAAACAACAAAAGATGTGTACTCAGGAAAGAGCAGTTGATGGAAACAATTTAAACCATCATAAGCAATGTTGTGGGACTGATTATACACACAGATTCTTAAAAATTTTAGATGATATTTTTAAACATCAACATAGAGCTCTGGCCTAATAGCAGAGTTTTGAAGTTTTTTAAAAAAAAGTAACAAAAATAAATTAACAGCCGATTTTAAAACATCATTTATCAAAATACCACACTTAATTGTGTTCAGTTAAATACAAGTCCCAAAAAGAAGAACTACAGAACAAATACTTAATTCTTGAATAAAAACTAAATATTATAAATTACAATATTCTCATGGGTTAGGGTAGTATTTTTTTGTTTCTTGCTATTTATTTATTAAATATGGCTTACACTGTCTGTAGATCTTGTAGCTTTCTTGGAACCATGGCTGTCTTTTCTACAGTAGAAGCAGAGAAAATGCTTTCTCTGAATACATAACATTGCCTCAAAATTTCTCAGCTTTATTTTATTTTTGCTTTTAATAGGAAACTTGATAAACAAAGATGAAAAAGTAGTTAAAATCTTAAAGAACTTAACACATTTTATACTGCATCTTCACATGTATTTTAGTAGTAGATCCCACCACACTGTACTGTAGTTTGCTGCTTTAAGCATTTAGTCTCAAGATACAAAACAAATCCACTGGAGATTTCCTAGATTTTTTTTTTATTTTTTTGAAGGCCAGAAATGCAAAGATCATTTTTTCCTGCACAGAAAACTGCAGTAATGGCAGTAACTGCAAAAGAAGCTGCAAAAGGGCTGGAGACCATCACCCACATACCTGAACAAGTCCGTACAGAAATCAATATTCCTGGCAGAAGAGGCAAAGTAGTGGCACTTATTTACAGCTGAACATCCCATCTCCAGGTGACCTGGGCTCCAGAACTAACATGGCAAGAATATTCTGCCTAATCCATCACAGCCAATTCTAGTTAGGCTCATTTTTGTCTCTCATTCTGTTGAGTTAAGGCACCTGCTGAGTTTTATTAAAGCATTTGTTCTGATCATCCCCAAGATCTCTCCTACTTCACTTTACTGACTCACACAGCTGTGGGACCCAATCACTTCCATGCTCCATGATTGAACATTTGCCATTTTACAAACACTACTGGCACCTCTCAGTGAATTAGCCTTTAACTACACGGACTAAACAAAAACATGAAATACAAAAAGCACAGAAAAGGAACACAGAAATGGGGCAGGAATTAAGAATAAGTACCTAATGAGAGTCCCAAATCAGGAGTATTCATGACAGGAAATAAGCAGTAAAAGCAACAAAGATGGGCCAGGATCCTTGAGAACAATAAAACAAAACAACAAAGAAAATCAATTTTTCAGTGTTTTCATCTGAGCAACACGGATCAAAGTCTCGTGTCCACAGTCTCAGCTCAAATCTAGAAATGCAATGCCTTTTACTTAAGCACACCTCAATTAACCTGCATGGACTCAGCATTAATACTTCAATTAATGAAAAAGCTTGGGAAGCCTTTCTGTGGGGAATCATTCTCCTTAACAACCTGTGCTCAATACTAACTTGTTTACCATCACAACAGAAATTCAACAAACAGAAAGACATAGTAGAAAAAGTACCATGGCAAAAGCTTGGATTTCATTTAACACGAAATGCCTAATTTATCAGAACAACAAATCTAAATTGAAGGAAAGGGGAAAATTGTAAGAAAGAAGTATGACTCTAGACTTCAGGACAGTTACACATGGATGAATGGTGGACCATGAAAAGGACAAAGAGAAATGAAACCAAGCAATGGAGAACTCAATGAAGATTGGAAACAAGCCTGAGTGAGCAGTCATCCTGCAAAGGTGAGGTGCTGAGTCAGGCAGGACAAAAGCTGTGGGACAAACAAGCTGAAACTGCCACTAAATGACAGAAAAGGACATGCTGGCTATGAAACTGAGTCTGTGAGAGTAAATACTCTGAGAATGTGATACGTGATGAGAAATCAGACAAGAAAAGGTTATGGAAACTGCAGGCATGAGTACACGTTAATAATAAAACACACCATTTTAAAATATTAAACAACACTCTGAATTATTAAAATGAAAACAGAAGAGTTTATTCTTATGATAAAGTAATAACTATTCCTACATTCCAGAAAGTTTACAGATGAGACTGGAAAATCAACAACTTAGGTTGGGAGGAAAGGGGAGAGGTTATCTTGTTTACCCCAGTGCTCAAAACAGGGCTAACTTTGGTGGTAGTTCAGGTTTTTCACATCCTGTTCACTCAAGTTTTAAAGATTGCTAAAGATGGAGGTCCCAGGTTCTCTCTGGACAACTAGTCCCAGTGTATGATCTCCCTCATGCTTGGAAAAAGGGAGGGTTTTTACAAGGGAAGTTTCCCATGACTCTCACCTTTACACTGGGAACCTCTGGGACGAGCCCGACTCTGGTTTTGCTGCACTTTCCCATTCTGAGATAGAGAAGAGCAGTAGGAATTACCCCAATATTCTTCTCTACAGACTGAACAGATGTCAGTGATTCTGTCATTTGAGGGGCTCCAAACTGGCCTTGACTCCTAAGAAATTGTCTCTAAAATTCCAAATCCAGGGGAACAGGCACTTTCCTCAACACTCTTGATACTGCAGACAAATCTACCAAAATCAAGCAATATCTCCCAGTGAACCCACATTAGTGCAGAGCAGAATTTCTGATTACGTTAATCACTTCAATTATTTGCATCTAGTTTGCAAATTAATTCCTCTTGTGCTTACCACTGGAACTGGAATTCAGTGTTAATTCCAAGATAGAATTTTATCACAACAGTAATGAGAAGTATTGGTGCTACTACAGTTAATTTGCTCAGGCAGTGGATGTTGTGCAGATCTATGCAAATAACTGCATTCCAAGATCTTGAGTGCATGTAAGCACTTGGAAGAAATTTCCTCATTAAGAAATTGTCCAAGTTTTTAAAATATATAATGACATCATGACTTACACAATAAAAATTAGACTGTAAATCAAAATGTTCTTAATCAATTAATTCCCATTGAGACCTTTCTGATGTGCAGCTTTACAACTACTTTTGCTATTAATTCCTAAACAATTTGAGTACTTCTGTGAGGTTGCGAGAAAATGCTGCTGAAGAAAGCGGCGTGTGAGCTTCCAAAAATTAATTTTATTGTGCTATAAAAACAAAATCTTTGGGCACATTCACTTCCCATGGGAAAACACTTTATTATATGTAGTTTATTATCAGTAATTTAGGTCAACTTGTTTGACCAGAGACCACAGCAGATGTATCAATAAAAACAAAACCCAAACAAAAATCATGAGCAAATAAATGTACACTGATTCAATTAGCTTGACAGAACAATAGGCTCTAAGAGATGTGATTTATTTTTAAAGCAATACTAAAGGTAAAAACAGTTAACATAAAGGAAAATGCTGGATTAGGACTGAGTGGATATTAAGTTGGTCTGGTAGTTAGAGAACTTTTAACCTTTAAATGGATAACAATTTTTTTCAAATCCTGTTAGCTGGAATAAAGAAGGAAAAGAAAAAAAAAACCTCCACAATTGCCTTTTTTTCAGGATACACTGCAAGCAGCCAACTGAAGCAGTAGAGAGCTTGGGCTTCATCCTTCTAACCTCACATATTTCTCCAGTGGTTTAGCCTTTTTTTCACTCCCTTCTGATCATCTGACATTAGAGTTTTTTCAAGTAACATAAATCACTGGGAACAACAAATCCATGAGCTGAAGTTTTAATAAAAACCCAAAGCTTCTCAGATCTAACTATTTTAGTTCATCAGGTTTTTAAATTGCGGTCAAAACGGAAATTTGAAAGCCAAGGATGAATGAGGGATTTTAAACTGCAGTAGCAAGTGTACAATAATTACTAGGTTTCAGGATATAATTATTACTTGAAAACCAGTATATGTAAATCATGTAGCAGGAGTTCTAGTAATGCAGAAATGTTCAGAATTGATTTATGGGTCAGTGCCAGTAAAGCACTTATACACTCTGAGTGGCAGAGATTTTTCTTTTCAATACCTCATCACCAACAAATATGAGAAAATTGACACCACCACATTGTTAAATTGAGGTTATGCTGGCTTAAACCATCTTTTAAAAATAGAGATAGAAAACCGTATTTGAAAGTCCAAACAGGATTCTTCTTCAGAAAAATAGCAGAAATAGAAGATTCAGAAAGATGCATACCATGTTTTCTACTCGGAGCTCAAAAGGCATAGGGTTGTACACCATCAACTGAACTTCACATACATCTCCCTGGACCCACTGGAAGTCTACAAGAAATAATCACAGAATTAAGGCAGGAATTACCTAATCATAGTGTTATAAAAAAAATAGCAGCAGCTGAGCTGTCAGATTGCTATAATGCTTAATATTTCTCTATAATCTTCACAGCCCAAGTCCTACTCAAGAGCATTTTGAGACACAAGCTGTAGACCCCAGGCAAAGGAATAGGTTAAAGGACTGTGAACATTCATTAACACAGCAACACTGCTCTAAAGACCCAATGCTTCATTGGCAAAATTTACTCAGACATCAACTCAAAATACTACTTAAATACAACCTTCATGTTCAACACTAAAAGGCTCCCACGCTTGGAGTTAGGTACAGAGTAAACATCGCCTTGATACTGGAGGCTTGCATTAAGAATCACCCAGGTTAGAAATAATACAAGTCCTCGTATAGACACAGCTGATGATATGGAGTAAATAAAGAGTGAAGTAAAATGTGTCAGGTAGAAAGATGTATTTACAGTTTATACCTCACCACAAGAGACAAGTTCAACTTTAAAGATACTTCATTCTGCCAATTTTAGTATTTGTTGGGATTTATAATTTAAAGAAATGAGGCTGGACCAGTGGAAGGTTTTGGAACTGGATGATCTTTAAGGTCCCTTCCAACCCAAACCATTCTGTAATTCTGTGGTTCTGTGGGAGATTATGGAGGTCAGCAGCAGAGATGTAAATTTTGAGTCACTGTTCAATGCAAAAAAATTACTTTATATCAGCACTTCATAACCTTTTCAGCCCACAAGTTCTTGTCTACTTTCCAGATTTCTCACAGTGAACCACATGTGCCTGAGGTTCAGACTTTGAACTGAATGTGGCAAGATTCTCCCTGCAAACTGAGGATCTGCAGTCCAAGTAAACAAAAGGTGGTTTAATTACATTTGTTAAATAAATCATGTTAAATAAATAAGCTAAATTATAACATACATGGATTAGCTTTTACTAGTTTACCCAATGATTTTAACATATATTGCTAACAGTTTTTTACTACGATATTAGGAAATGTAAAAAATTTGAATTATCAATATTAAGACTTTAATGCACAGTTGAAGCCATCTGTAGTCTAATTGTACATTCACAATAATTTACTATCTGATTACATTTAGCAAGCAATATTAGAGAGCTCAAGGGAGATATACTTAATGCAAATGTTTAACTCCAATTAATGCTAGTGGAAATTAAACACATACATCCACAGATGTTAATGGGTTATATTACTGTGAAACCTGAAAAGCAAAACTGTTGACTAAAACAAAACATTCAAATTCACCACGGTATGAGACATTCTGTACATTTCTTTTTTAATTGCTTATTAGTGTCCATGATGCCTCATGCATTCTGCAGCCCCCAAAACAGCCAGGGACTTCTCTGCACTGGTACAGAGTTAACCATTATCGTTTACTACAGCAGCAGAAGCACCTGCACAGCAGCACTGCAGTCCTGAATCTCCCCATTCTAACAACTACCACACTGTGGAACGTCTGTTCTGAAAACCACAGCTGTTCTGAAGCAGCTGTGCCCCTGCAGCCCATGGAGATCCACGGGGGATGCAGCGATCTGCCCGTGGGGAGGTGCCCGTGCTGGAGCAGGTGGATGCCTGGAGGAGGCTTCCATCCAGTGGAAGACCTGGTGGAGAGAGAGGGCCCTTGCTCCCAGGCTGGAGCAGCCTGTCCTTGGAGGGCTCTACCCCGTGGAAAGAGAGACCCATGGCACAGTGATTTTGGGAGGACTGTGTGCCCGTGGGAGAGGCTCTCACTGCAGCAGGCGTGGGGTGGCTTTTGCTCCTGAGAGGGGACCTACACTGGAGAAGTTCATGGAGAACTTCTGGGGAGTTCTCTGAGTCCTGTGGGAGGGACCCCACAGCCTCACAGGGGAAGGACTCCTCTCCCAGGGCAGTGGAAGACAATCTCGGTGATGAACAAGGATTCCCATGCCCTGTCTCCCTGCGCTGTTAGTGGGAAGGAGGGAGGGGCTGGGGAGAAAAGGCGTTTTTAAGGGCTTATTTTACTTCTCATAATTCTCCTCCGATTCTGTTAGCAATAAATTCACTTTCTAACTTTAAGTTAAGCCTGTTTTGCCCTTGAAGTGTTTTCTCCCGGTCCTTATCTCAACTCATGAACCGTTCATTGATGGTTTTTTTTCTTTCTCTGCTCTGCCCAGCTGTGGCAGGGAGGGTGAGCGAGCAGCTGGCGTCGGGCCAGTGTCAAACCACAACATCCCAACAGCTGGGAAAGACAGGACTGGAGAGGATCCCAAGTAGCACCACAAAGGTGATCAAAGCACAGGGGAACCCGCATGGTAAGGAAAGAATAAAGGAGTGAGATCTCCTCTCTGGGGTGAAGAGAAGGCTCAGGGGCAATATCATCACAATGTTCCAGTACTTAAAGGGCTGCAACAAAAAGGACAGAAGCTCTTTCCTCACAAGGAGCCATAAGAAGAAGACCAAGGGTAACAGACACCAGTTGAACTGAGACAGGTTTTATTTTCTTACTATTTTTTTTTTTGTTTCAGTAAGAACAGTGATTCAGTGGAACAAGCTCCCCAGGGACATGGGGAGTCTGAATCAATGGAGGTTTTTGAGATGAGACTGAAATCCTCTGTGAAAAATGTGCCAGGGCAGTGCTACAGGAAAGGTAAAATGAGCTATGTTTGCATCATCTCATACAGATATGACAGTGTTGCTGGATTTATTAACAGAACTGTATTATATATTCCTGCTGCTTTAGACTATCAGCACTCAAAACCAACAAAACACTTCATGTCAAAAATCAGTAGGTTTATTTCTTACAACTAGCATACTATTAAAGCAATTTAACTAGAATATAATTATCCCTGTTATTGTTTCCAATCAGAAAAGCTTATCAAGTTGAAAGCTGAAAACATTTCAAGACTTCCTAAATGGGTTTTGTTTCCCTTTGGTTTGTCAGCAGTGCTTGATGTCCTTTACTGTAAAACAATAATTTAACCAAAATATGGAGTAGTATCTCCATGTAAGAAAAACAGTTCATTTGTTATTGTTGTTTTTAATTAATGTTAAATACATGCCATTAAAATACTCTCATTAATTTCCAAGTTAATGAATTTCTCAGCTTCTTTCAAAGGAAGTATCTGTTTTTCTTTTGTATTTTCTTTTGTTCGCTGAACTTTGAAACATTAGAGGCTTTTAGCAGTGACTGCAGTGTGTATATACTTCAAAAGACAAATGCTGTACAGGATCAGAAGCAGTCAGACATCTCCTCAGTCTAAATAAAAACCTAAAAGAAGAAAGTTCACTGTAAAATGTAAATCTCCTACAGTACACAAAGCACCGAAACAAATCCTAACCAGTTCAAAAATGCAGGTTCCTTTTGTATCCATCAAGGAATGAGAATACTGCATTATACAACTTTGTGACAGAACTGGGAATATGGCTTTATTTAAATGAAAAAAAAATAACACAGTATAGCTAAGAGATTAAATGTTGAAAATTTAATAGAGATCAATCTTCCAATAAATTATTAAGAGAAATCAAGAGAGCCCTTTAGGATGTTCCCCAATGTGTACATTTTTATAATTTATCCTTCAACTAATTCTTCTTATCCTTTTTAAAATTTCTTATCCTTTCTCTATTGAAATTGAAGTAGTGCTGCAGCAAAGTCACACTGAGCCAAGTCCATCCAAACTTCCAGATAATCATCCCTGCCTCTGCATATCCCAACTGTTCCTGTTCCAGCTGTTTATTGAAAATACACATCACCATAAACCCAACTGGAAAACGTGCATGTTTTCCTTTCAGGGTGAGGGATATCCCCTTAATCATAATGAGGGCCCTCAGCAAGGGCATAGCCTTGGAATGAGGAAACCACCCAGAGATTCTCTGGGAACTCACTCTGCAGGCCAGGCACAGTCCAAATGAACAAGGAGCCAAGATGAAACATCCTGCAAATTTCTGAAGTTTTTACAATCAGTTCTGTTCCACAGTCACACAAATCTTTTTTGTGCTGGCATTAATGCCTGTGGTAAAAATTATCACGCACGTGATATGCACAGAAGCAACAGAAAGAACTACGAATATTTTTAACTTAATCCAGGATTTAAACAAACATCTAATCTTTTTAAAATGGCACGATTACTGCACTGAAAAGCTTTATAATCTTTATAAAAAGAAAATTACTAATATTCCTAACAGGGTTTATAAACTTTTTCTTGGCTGAACTGTCCTTAAGTAAAAGGGACTAATCAGACAGTTTATCATTCTGAGTTTATGCTAAATCAGAATAGGAGAAGGAAAAACCACAACAATGCATTTTGCCCAGGGCACTGAAACTGTGGCGGCTGCCAAGCAGAGCGTGTCAGAAATAAGTTTTCCCTGAACACTCTTTCATTTGAGAATGAAATAAAACTAGTTTATCTCTTCTGAAAAAACAGTGTTATCATCTATGAGACTTTATTCTTCTTTTAAATATGAAACTGTGCCCCAGAGAAAAAAAATTGTTCCTTCTCGACTTGAGGCTAAAGAACTCAAACAAAAGACAGCAATGTTCAGGTTTGCTTTCCTTGACCACAGAAGGTTCTCTCATTTACAAAAAATAGCAGAAAATACTGCAAATTGTTCTTACCTATTTTCTTATTTCGCTCTTCCCCACGACTGTGTGCAATAATTGGAGAATATATGAAGGGACTTTTGGTTGACACATTCTGACCAAGTAAACTTTTCATTTTGTGAGGTCGGAGACTGGTTGGGAGGTTCAAGAGCTTCACAGATCTGTTGAGTAAAAAAAATTCTAATTATTTCATTTATTCTATTTTATAATAGGTGACTGTGTTAAAAAAGAACTGATAAGTATGAAATGTCAGTCTGAGAATAAAATACCTGAAATGGAACACGTGAAGCAAACATCTACATACAAAATACAAAAGGAAATAACACCAGCCCAAGGAAACTGCAGTTTCAAAAAGCTCTCAGGAAACAAATAACAAAGGAAAAACTCTTCTGTAGAAACCAACAAAGCCAAAACTAGCCAGAACATTGATTTGAAATCCAGCTATTAATTTTTGAGTGCAGACTGAACCCCAACTGCAGTGCAGAAAGCAGCCAAATATTTAACTTAAACCCAAACTAGAATCCAGACAGTATTTCACTGGACAATGTAACACAAATAAAGAAACTTCTCCACAGTGAATAAAGCTGATTTTAATACAGGGAAAATGCAGAGTTGCTGCTGGATGAAAGGAAATGTCCCAGAAATTTGAGTGAGTTTCTTAAACAACCAGAAAGCAATTACAAATATACAGAAAAGAAACTATTTATTAGATTACATCCCAATTCCCTACAATGCCATGCAGGGAAATCACTGCTTTTCCAATGCTGAGGGGAAATTAAGGACTAAATTTTAGGCAGAAGAACAAGCAATAAATTGGTGGATATTCAGTAAAATCAGCAACATTACAAAATCCTGTAGGACACCTAATTACTTCAAATCAGGAACTCAGCACAATAAAGAACAGATCTATCAGTATCATAATAATAGAAAGCAGACACACAAGAAAGCAAGATAATGTGTTTCTGCTGGAAAATAATGAAGATGTAAGAGTAGCACTACACAGACAAGTTCTCTCTGTGAAACAAAACACCTGGTAAGAAATTACTAATATTAAAAGTAGTTTGGAACAAGAAATAAATCACATCCATATATTATGTGTTGGTGATACTTAGTGTCAGCATCAAGATCATAGGCAAAATCACAGACTACAAGCCTGAGGAATAAGAAGGAAACAGTAAGAGACACCTGATATTTCATATTTTAAAACCTCTTCTGATGAAATTTTTTACAAATTAGAATGCATCTTAAAGCAAAGATGTAAATTATACTTATTTGAGGAAACAAACATTGAATTTTATAAAGAGGTAATAAAAAGGAAATTTATTTTATATACAGAGGAAAGGGCTTTGGCTCCTTCATGGTTATTATACAAATATGGGTGGATAACCTGCTTTACCTGAGTGCATGACAGTGGAAGGAATGTTCTTCAACCACGTATCAGAGAGTTGTACTCTCACAGATCAGACACAGAACATGGCAGATTTTTTAATTCCTTTGTATGAAAAGCTTCAGTCATGTCCCCTGGCCTGACACCACTGAATGCAAATGAGTGACAATTAAGAATTACTAACTAATTTCACTAGCTACCTAGAAGATCAAAATCCTGTATTTGGAAAATGTTAATTAAGAACAACCAATCTTAGAGGGGAAAAAAAAAATTTTTTTAAGAAACTCCACTATATTAAGTAAACAGAAGGAAGGGAAAAAATGGCACTGAGTAAATTCAAAGTAGTAAGAAAAGTATGTAAGGACAACTAAAAGCAGCAGTGGTGAAAAGGAAGAAAATTTTCTGCTTTTAAGTATATTAGTAAGACAATTACCTTTAACGCAGATAAAGTACAGAAATGGGAATAATGCATTTTTTATCTGAGAAAATACTAGATGATGATTTCATAATGAACATGAGTAACAGAATATAAAGTTTTTGTGATGCCAAATCTCTTCTATTGCTTTTGAAATACTGGGGAGAAAAGGTAACAGTGCCACTGTGTTCCTACTTCACTGTGGCATTTCCATGCCTGACAGTATTTTGATTAAGAAATCCGCATCCAAAATAAGCACCCCACATTAAATGGATTAAAACTCATAGACCATGAAATGCCAACAGTAAACAGAAGTCACCCCCATCAGTAAATGGGTGTTTCTAGAGGGATCTAGCATGGATTTAATCACAAGCTGAAGTTATTCAACATTGATCAAAATGACATTTCAACACATTTATAATTGATGTCACAAAAATTAGCACAATTTAGCTCAGAGAGCTCTGCAGTTCCCCAGCACAGCTGGTTCCCAGTGAGCTGGAGAGCTCTACAACCCCAGATCTGCTGGGCAGATGAAACCAGAGGCTTTATGTTTAAATACAATTTTATTGGAGTATGAATTTTTATCCCTACAGATTTATAGAACTTTTAAAAGACTAAAAGGAGGAGGAGAGGAGCAGCAACTCTTAAATAAAGTTGTTGCTGGGTTCCTCTCCCCATGGCAAAACAGAAGCAAGTATTCCCAACATTCCAAGCACAACCAGGTCAAGACAAGTTGCTAATGTAAGTGAATGTGTTTGTCCCCTTCTCTCAGCATACAAATCATTTTAAGTGACCCTAATTCTTTCTCACTGAAGTCTTGGGAATCTCTTGCCAGAGTTCTGACTGGCCTCTTCTTCCAGTGTCTTCTCCCAGGTAACAAGTGACAGGATAAGAGGAAATGGCCTCAAATTGCACCAGGGGAGGTTTAAATTCAATATTACAATTTTCTTCCTGAAAAGAGTTGGAAGGGGCTGCCCAGGGAGGTGGTGGAGTCACCATCTCTGGAAGCATTCCAAAAATGTGTGGATGTGGCATCTGAGGACATGGTTTAATGGTGAACATGGTGGTGGTGCTGGCTTGATGCTTTTGGACTTGATCACCTTAAAGGTCTTCTCAAATTTAAACTATTCCATGGTTCTCTGATTCCATGATTCTAAATGCATGACTCCTATATAAAAGGATTCAATCAGCACTTGCCTGATCTTTGGGACTTGAATTTTCTTTAGAATTCAGCATGTTTTTTTCTCAATAGTATAATCTTTCCTTCAAAAGGGCAAGATTTTCTTTTAGTCTCTTATTATTGTTGCCCAGTGGCTGCTTTCTCTCTCTCTGACTCTCTCTAATGTTTCATGCAAGGCTTTAACCTAAAAAAGTTATTATTCACTGGCCTGACTGCATGATGTGCCTGGGCACAGAAAGGAACTGAGATTTAGAACAGGCCAGTGAAGGTGCCAGCTTGAAAATGCAGCATCTGGAAAGGGAGAGTTACAAAAAGCATCAGTTCCAGGTGAGTTCCAAGCTCCATGGATGGAGACTGCATCCAACTCAGGGACCTTCAGTACTGAAGTGATCAAGTATCCAACTAAAATCTCAGCTGAAGCAAAATACTTTACTTCAATTGACTAAGAAACTGTTGAAGGACAGTTCTTCAAAAAACAAAACTTCTCTCT
The DNA here is from genome assembly GCA_013396875.1 of Vireo altiloquus. Taxonomy (NCBI): domain Eukaryota; kingdom Metazoa; phylum Chordata; class Aves; order Passeriformes; family Vireonidae; genus Vireo; species Vireo altiloquus. The sequence goes on along the minus strand of VZRF01010368.1, from coordinate 428,285 downwards.
TTCTGAAACTAAAGGCCACAAAGTATTTTCTGGTCAAAGGCTCTATTTTTGCTTAAGAGCTTCTCAAAACAATTTGACATTTTGACATTTTTCCATGTTCCTGTGATCAACATGCATAAAGTGACATGACTGCATCCTTTCAGTATCCTTTAAAATTTGACAGGTACTGTGAAAAAGTTAAAGATTATGTTTTGGTCTTACTTCACAATAGGCAATTTGGTGAAGGGAACAGGAGGCAGCTTCAAACCATCTGGAAGAGTGATGACTTCCATTGTCCCAGGGCATTTTGCTGTGTAGCTTTCCAAGCTCTGCGTGACATCTTTCTTTTCTAGAAAATAAAATTTAAAAACTATTTCAAGCTCACATTTAATTAAGATGACATTATAGCCTTTTTTCCTACAAAACAACTCTAATGGCATGTCAAATATTTTCTGCATTCAGCACTTGGAGTTATGCTCAACCTCGACAGATGGATCACACATAATTAAGTGACCTTAAGGAAAAGAGTTTTGTAGATTTCTCAGAATTTTTCAAGTGCCAGTCTATACTTACTTTTTGTTAGGTTTTTTATTGTCAAAATACAAGTTTCTACAGTTTCATCTACTAAACCTTCATATATAAACAAAGCAATCAGTCTCACACATATTAAGGTTATTAATAGTAGCATTGTATGAGAACAGGCCCTGCTTTGAAACATTAGATGAAATAATATCAAAGGCAATGAAGAGAAACAAATTACTTTTGATGTTAACTTGTGTGAAAACTATCTAATCCTCAAAATAATTGTACTGTGTTACACTACTAAATTATAACAACTGGTAAGAAAGGTTTTCTTTGGTTTTGCTTAAAAATACAAGAACATTCAAATAAATACATATCATTTGGGTTATCTTCAAGAATATACAATGATTGCATATTAATTTTATCCAGCAGTTATTTTCAGCAATGTATACAACTGTGTCTCCAGAAATAAAAAAAACACCTCTATTTAGAAATACAAAGCCTCAAAACAAAATTATATTTGACCTTTATGGTCCTTTCCAACCCAAACCTTTGTATGATTCTATGATTCCCTCTGATGAAATGGGAGTCTGCAAACAGACAAAAGCCTACGAGTGTTTGTTTAGAGGGAAGAATGAGGCAGCTGAAAATACCTATATTGTTTTAAAATGAACATTGATGGAATGTTGGAAGGGGCCTTAAAGTCCAACCCCGCTGCCATGGGGGGAAGAGACACCTTCCACTAGACCAGGATGTTCCATGTACGTGCTACCAATAAAAAGAATTATTCAATATCTAAACTGTATCTAGAAAATATTTAAAGTACCAAAATACTCAATGATAAAACTAAATAGGAAAGGGGAGAGTGATAACAAGTAGTTAGCAGTAGTAGTACCAAAAGAACTGCTTAGACAGGTGTGCTGGGTAATGCAGCAAGGTTTTGGTAGCAAGGGGTGGCCTCTGGGAGAAGACACCATGACAGAGCCCATTCCAGACAACCCCAAAACAAATCTGCTGCTGCCCAAAGCTAGGTCAAGCAGTTCTGCTGGTGGCACCTCTGTGAGAACATATTTAAGAAAGGGTAAAAAATGCTGCATAGCAGCTGTGAGAGGGAGGAGTGAGAAAAATGTGGAAGAAACATCCTGTAAACCATGCCAAAAATACCAAAACCTGCCCAAAACACCATCTTGGGCCTCGAAAAGAGCAAACATCCAGCAATGCTTGTGCTGCCCACATCAATCCAGCTTGGTTTGTGAATTCTATAGCCACGAGTACACACTCCTTCAAAGCAAATAAACATTGATTATAATCCCCTTCACTATGGAATTAATGCCACATAACTGACTAATTGCCTTGTTTGTGTCTGTGTATCACTGAACAGTCTCTTGAGCCATTCCCCACACTTTTAATTGCCTGTAGGAAATGTTCCCAAAACCACATTAATTAGACATCCACATACACTCAGAGTAGCACATCAGAGTGAGGAGTTGTTGTGGTTCAAGGCTGAGTATTACCATCAAAATTTCAGTTATTATGAGAAAGGGCACATAGTGCAAGCAGAATCCACCGAGATGGAAATCTTCACAGCTACAAGAATGATGAAGATAACACTACAGCATGTGCTTAATAGTGCTTGAAACCAAAGGTCTGTCATTCCAGAGCACTGGCTCATTCCCTGGTGTGAAACACGGTCAGTTACTGCTCTCAAAGAAAGCAGGCTGCCATTTGCAAGAATTTGTTTACAGATTTTTTAGTTGCGCATTGATTTCACAGTAGCAGCTCCCTGTACTTTCTGTGAAGAGAATGCTAAACCAAACCATTTTTCCATGTTGATGTGGTGTGAAGTACAGCTTTGAACATGCTGCTGCCAGGCCAGCAGCTCTGTTCCTCTTTCTTAGCACCACATCTCAGCCAAGATGCTGAAGGAATGCACATCAGCAGGACACGATGAGAAGTATTCATGATGCAAAAGAGCTGCCTGATCCTGTCCGAGAGCCAGTTCTGAAAGCAAACACTGGAGCCTTCGCCCTCGAGGAGCACCTCAGCTCCCTGATTTCTCTGATCTAATGGTTGCCAAAAACCAGCTACAGCGACTGCAGCTCTGAATTCTCACAGCTTCTGGCTGCCTGTCATTGTGTTCTGATAGAACCTCCTGGGAGGATCCACTGAACTCCTCAACCTCCTTCCTGACCCACAGTTAGGGGATTTCTGTGACTGTTATCAGCAGCACTTATCTTTTTGAAAACAAGAGACAAAAAACAGCTGCTCTTGGAGGTCTTTACCCACCTGGTGCCTTCATGCTTGTACAGGTCAGCAGGTAGGCAATCACCACTTGATCCTGTGACCTGTGAATTCACCTCAACAGCTTTAAAAGTCCATCCTGCAGCTGGGAGCACTACTGGATACTCTTGTGCGGGTATTAGAGACTAATTTACTGAGAGAGGAGTGACAGCTTATTTTCTCATCTGGATTAACTGTGTTCACAATTCTTTTCCCCACAATTTCTCTCCAGACTCACTGAAAGACTGGGATCACAGAATGGCTGTAACCAAATAAAGCTGAGCAAAGGCACTGTCAGCACTGTCAGTACATTCTGCTCAGTTTGTTCTGTGTTAACACCACAGTAGTTTCCTCATTTCATACCAAATTGGTTTTGACTGCTTCTGACAACCAAAAATTTTCCAAGTCCAGCCATATTCCTGGAATTTCACTGCTTAACTACTTCACATCAACATAACAAGCATTGGGTTTTGTGTCCAAGTTGCTCCAAACCTTCTGAGAACACAAAAATCTGAGAGTTTCAGGTCCACAGTCAGAAACTATTAGTGATTGAAAGCTATTAAGTGTGAAAAAGACAAGATTTTCTATTTGTTTCACAGTCATGTGGAGCAGTATTTCACAATAATGGAGCCATTGAAAAATCAGACCAGGACAGGACAGAAGGTCAGTTATAGACTAACATTTTTAAGCACTTTAGTAACTGTGATTTAACAGCATCACACGAACAGCAGTTCATGTCTTGGCAGGTAACACAGAAAATGAGGAAACCACAATTGCTGTAACTGCACTCTTTAATATTTGAAGAAATTTAAAATAACTGTACTCGGGTTCAGTCACTGCCTCTTGAACACTAAAGCAAATAGTAAAAATGCAACATTTGTTCTTTGGCAACAACTGGTTGACACTGTGTTGATCAAGTCATGGTGTCCCTTGCAGTATACCTAGAGCCAAGTGGAACAAAGAAAGGGAACATTTCCTGTCTGACCCACCAATCACACTGGAACAACTTCATTTCCTCATGTAGCTTACTAAAATATCGAAAACAAATAGCTAAATGCCTTCTAACTTCAATTTTACCTCACTGACAGGCCCAGAATCAACATTTTAACAAAAACCCTCATTGCCCAGGGTGCTTCGTACTGGCTGAGCTTTTTCCTTCTCCCTTGAAAACATCGAACAATGGTCACAAAGATGTCTGAGGAGAGTTCCTGCAGCAGTCCCAACTCAACTCTCTCAGGACAGACTCAAGCACCTCCTTAATAAATTAACAGTAATATATAACAAGACAGAAAATTCAGTCTGATAACTGAAAAGAAACCAAGAGAAAAAGTAGTTTTTGCACCCATAAACATAGATATGGCATTCTAGTAACTGAAGGGAGCCCACAAGAAAGATGGAGAGAGACATTTTACAAGAGCATGTAGTGACAAGGGGAAATGGATTCAGACTGACAGAGGGCAGGTGTAGATCAGATATTAGAAAAAAAACTATTTACTGAGGGTGGTGAGGCCCTGGCACAGGTTTCCCAGAGAAGCTGTGGCTGCTCCATCCCTGGAAGTGTTCAAGGCCAGGCTGAATGGGACTTGGAGCAACCTGGTCTAGTGGAAGGTGTCCCTGCCCACAGCAGGGATGATCTTTAAGTTACTCAACTTTTACCAACTCAAACTATTCTGTCATTCTATGGTATTTCTTTCATACACACAAAAAATGAGAAGTGCTTGGTGAGCCCTAGAAAAGAAAAAGTCTGTGTCTGCTTCCAGGGGAATCTTCAGTCTCAGCCTGCCATGAAGATGCAGTGTACTGCTTTAAACTAAAGAATTTCAAAAAGGCCACAGAATACGTTAAGACCCTCACAAAAGCTGCAGTAGAAATTGATTATTCACTGACAGCAACCACCACACACTTTTTACTCGGCAGTTAATCACAGATTCCAGAGGGTGTGCTAAGCTCCTCAGAGCCTTTCAGGCAGCGCCTGAGCTCTGATTTGGGCAGAGGCAGATGGACAAGGAGCACCACATTTGTGTACTCAGGGCATCCCCATCACCAGCACAATCAGGCCAGAGATGTGAGCAAAGCACCTCGGCAAGAGCTGCACCATCAATCCACTCCTGCAGCAGCTGGGCAGCTCAGAATAGAGCAGCTCCTGTCATCAGCCAGCAGCACTCTCTGGTTCTCCACCATGTAACTCTGATAGGGATTGGGTGATGGCACTTTCTGCAGCTTTAGTAGAAACTCAAAAACATTTTCTTTTCTAAACCATTTTCCTGAAAAATACGTGGAGCAAGTAAACACAACTTCAAACTGCTCAGAAATCTGATACTTGAACAAGCTGCTTTGAAAGCAACACAGCAACCCTGGGTGTTCATCCCAACACTGTCAACTGCAATAAATGTGTGTGTTCCACACAGACTCCAAAGCTGTTCTTATGGAGAAAGGCACTGGCAGTCAGCAGAGAGTATGAATCCCACTTCTCTAAGAAATCAAGCAAAATAAATCTCTAAATAAACACAGCAGAGACTAATAAAATTCACTGTTTGACATGGAAAAGAGCAGAAACTACAAGAAAATAATTAATCTATGCTACCCAGAGAGTTAGACCTGCTTTCATGAACAGAGCATCACGAACTATATTAAAGAGACTGACTCCATCCTCACAAAAGATTCAGTTATTTGCTGTGTAATAGCTCATCTTTGAAAAGTAAGTTCTCAATTTACCACTAACTTTGCAGGAAGGGGGAAGAAGATAATATTTTAGACACAAAAATAGCTGTCTGTTAAATGCAGATGTCATCTTCCAAAATGACTGCAACAAAGAATGAGATTGACTAAACACGTCACAGTCTTACAAGATTTTTAATTATTATATAAAATGTGTACACATGAAGTCCCAGCCAGTTTGCACAAAAATATTTCTGGTTAAAAGCTCATTTTAAAAATTAACATAGCTGAAGACAGAGTTCATAATTCAGTGTCAGTTCTCTACCATATCTCAGAACTTCAGATGTCTGCATGCATACTTTCAGTAGTACACACAAAATCAGTATATAAACCACTGTATAATTACCACAGTAATTTTTTTTTCATGTTAAGGAGTACTAGGAGTTCTACATTTACAAAAAGTGGAGTAAATTAGGTATCAATAACTTCTATAAAAATAAATAAAAGACTGTTGCAAAGCTGTTTCTGAGCAAGGCAGGTTTTCAAAATATTCACAGATACAATGGCACAACTGTTAAACACATCTGATTCTGGATTTTGTGTGCAAGAAGCAGAGAGAGAGGATAGAAAGAACACCATACTGATTTCTGCAGAACATGTTCCCCACTATACTGTTATACAACGTCACAGGAATTTGGCCAGGAAGGTTTATCAGGATTCAAAATTTCAATGCCTGCTTGAGAAAAGAATGGCTTGATTGTTTAAAAATCCAGAAAGCTGTCTGAAAACGTAAAATGAAAACGTGTCAGTTCTCTCTCCTAATGTACAGTTGAGTTTTCCCATCCTTCTGTAAAAACATCTTGTCAGTATCACTCCTATCCTACTCATCTTTTCTTAGCACATCCAGTCACACTCAATGGACATCATAAGAGGAGTTCACTAAGGTACATGGATGATCCATTTTTAAACATGGATATTTCTTTTTCCATACAAAATGCCAATTTCAATAGCAGCCTTGACTCCAGTGCTTTAATTTGAATTTAGGGTGAGAGAGCAGTATTGAGTCTGCTAAATGTCATATAAAATGTATTTGAATTTCAGTAACATAGCACCTCCTAAAATAGCTTCCTTTGGTACAAAAAAATTAGCACTTAATAATATAGCACAAATTCTTCATGTCTTCATCTTGCCAATTAAAGCAGATCTTCCCTGAAGGATTTTTTTTTTTTCCTGGAATAAAAACCTTGCAATGTACCTCCATTTGCACGCCTGTATCATTTCCCTCAATTAATTGAGGGAAATCACACTTCTTCAAGATCAGAGCTACCTACACGAAGACAGAATTTTGGGCTAAAGCTCAAACACTTCATTTTGTTCATGAGTGACCTTAAAAAATTAATAGATTCTTTTTTGTCATAAAAAAGCACTATTTTACTGTAACAATGGATCTGCTGACTGTAGCCTAAGAACTTGGCTGTGGCATTGGCTGGAGTTTTTGTCTGGACCTCACTGACACTCAAGTCTAAGCAAAGGTAAATCACATGTGAGACTTTCAGCTTTGTCTGTAATATTAAACATTCGATTCACAGTACATCATTTTTTCCCTCATATAACATGAGACTTAAAAAGTTGTTGCTTTTCATATGCATGAAAACAAACTTAAATCTTTTATTCATGTTGCTAGTTTACTCCATTCCATTTATTTATTCCATTTTAAAAAAATCAAACTCTAAAAGACATGTAATTCAGGAAAATAGATTTCACCCTCTTAATAAAGCAGTTTGAGCAAAGTTATTTAATAAGTTGGCTTGTCTCTACAAAATACAAATTCCAGAGAGAGATTGTTACAGGGCAGGAGTTCAAAAAAGCAGCAGAAAGTGTCACAGATAAACAACTTTTTGGAGTGGGAACACAGGAGTGAAAGTCAGTACCATGAGGAGTAAGAGTTAAGTGGCTTCTGAGGAGCTTCCTTCTACTTCACATACAATCTCCCAAGTCTTCTATTCCAACCCATCAGAAAGCATTTCCATTCAGGCTTTTTTTAATATATTCATTCTTACACCACATTGTGCCAGCCACTGCTATACATCAAACACACAAGGTGACGAGTCTGTTTAATTTCATTTTTATACATATATATATATATACTCACACACATACACTTATTGGTATGTATGTACACAGGTAGGATATGATACTATGCTGAAGCTGTAAAATATTTCCAAGTAATGGCTAAGAACTACTCAGGCTGCTACAAATATTCTCTGGTAATTATACTGAAGATGTCCATCCTCATCCTGAAATCAGTTAATTTGAATATTCTAAGACCAACCAAAGTAGCTGGCTTTTGAAAGGTTTATTGGTTGGGCAAAACCAACTTGCAGATACTTTGTCAACCAAAATACTATGCAGTGCATTAAAACGAGTTCATCAGTGTCAGTTAAGTAAACCTTAAGTTAAGTTCAACTCTCAAGTGTACATCAAGTTTTAATTTGCATTTTATTCTCTTTTCAGTCTGATTAAAGCATCACACTTTTTAGCCCTTGCAATCAGTAACATTTACCTTTCTAAAAATGAATTTACACACTACAGATGAACCTAGGAGAAATGCTGCCCTAATTTAAATGCAGTTTAAAGTATTTTAAGCATTGCAGCACAAAAGAGAAGCAGTTGACACCTTCATTACACAGCTTTGAGGAATTACCTGTGACAGCATCAGCAGACTCTCTGTGAGCACATTTCCAACACAGGATCTCATACTCCACTCTCAAGTAACATTATCACAATCAAGTCTGCACTAGAAACTCTTCTAAATAACCTTGGCTCAGCAACAAATTGTGATATTGTCACTTTTGCCAGTTTCCTAATATCTTACATCTGTTTGGACAAGTGCTGCTTTCAGCTGGGGTAGAGTTCATTTCCTTCACAGTAGCTGGGCTGGGGTTGTGTTTTGGATTTGTGCTGAAAACAGTGTTGATAATACAGGGATGAATTGGTTATTGCTGAGCACGTGACTGGGAACCTCCTTCCTCAACACCCTAAACCTATTCATTAATTGTTTTTATCTCTTCTAATCATTAATGAATTAATGTACCAATAGCTGTTCTTTGGTTTGGTTTTGGTTTTTTTTTTTCAATTCAGAACACTTTATTAACTACATCACACTCATTTAAATGCTCCATCATTCCCTGAAAATAAGACCTGCTTCCAAGATGTTCCAACCTCTTCCTATTAAATCACTATTATCCATACACCTACTACTATTTACTAGAGCTTCTGAGTACTAAGGCCAAATTTACTGAATTCCAGATGGGTTCAAAGGATGGAATTTGGCTTACACCTCACTTCAAGAGAAACATCAATGACCAGGGTCACTTAGTACTGAGACAGCCATGGATGTGTAAGGGGAGTGATGAATCTTGTAAAGAGAACCATTGGCATGGCCAGGGTCAGTAGGAAGACTATGACATAGATATAGAAGTTGGAAGAACTTCCATCTCTCTCTGAACTTTTAAAAAAATACAGCAATACTCTTGCCATTTGTAATTTTAAAGTGAGGATAAAAACAGTTTAAGAAATTAACTGCAACTGCAGTTCAGCTGTTTAAAATTAAAATGCTTTTGGCGTCTTTGAACCTTATCTGGTACCTGAAATTTATTACTACTCATTTTACAGTTCAGATCACTCCCTGCCATAAACCACTTCTAATTACATTTCAAAATAATTTCACAGATTTATTCCCTGTAGAGGAAGGACCAGCCTTGGAATCTTTTTTTTCTAAACAGAAAACGTTGATCCAAATTTTCTGATACAGCTCAATCTTCCCTTAGTGTCTCTTTCCATACCTCAATTATCTTTCAGTTCTGGCAGGCTTCCTGCTTCTGTGTGAAGTTATTACTTTTCATGAGTTGAGCAAGTTACACCTCAAAATCTTTTCTGGGCTTATGTCTTTATTTGTAATATTTATAATCTTGTTTTCTCTAACCTAAATATGAAAAACAGGAGAAAAAAAAGAAGAACAGTATTATGAGAATAGGCAGGAGAAGTGGCAAACAGAGGGAAGAAATGGTGAGCAACTAGCTCAAAATGAAATGAGCTGAAACTCTCAACAACTCTGGCTACAGCTCTGTAAACATGGGGAAATGAGAAAGTCACAGCAAGACATGAGCAAGACAACAGGAGGCAGTGAGGTGAACAGAGAACCACAAGCTGCTCCAGCAGTGGAGCAAAAAAAGGTGCAGTTTTAAATCATTCCATGCCTAAAACTTACTTACAGGCTCATAGGCTATTCCTGCCCCCTGCTCCACTGAAATGCCATTTAGTCCCATCTCGAAATGGGTGGGACATTTGGTCCCATTTGGGCAGTATAACTCACCAAGTGCCTGTGCAGCTTCACTTCAATTTCCCAGGTTTGGACAGAAATTCAGGACAATGTTAAAATTTTAAGGAAAGATCCTCAGAAACTGAGCCTGGTCCTTACTGCTGCATGGCAGGAGGGCTACCAAGGGTTAAACTTAAAGGCATTTCCACATTTACTTGTGGTCTAGCTGTCAATTTTCATGAGCCCAGTTTAATATTCTTCCTTATTTCCCATACTTCTGCACAGCAATTTGAAATTTAAATGACACTGAGGGAATGCATATGCAATCTGTTCTATAAATAAAAATGTCTAAAATACTGCATAATTTCCTCTTTCAAACTGCAAGATCGAAAGACATATTTTAAGAGTTGTAAGACACCACATCTGACATCATCAAATTACACTTAGTCCAGGCTTAACCATAATTTCTGAAGATAAACAAGGTTTGGGGTTTCTTTCTTAGATCAAGCTCATCACTTCTTTGCAAAAGGCACAACCTCCCCCTGGCAGCTGACATCTCACCCATCACCTGAGCACAGCAGGCTTGAAAGGAAAAGGTTCTGAAAGTGCCCTCAGATTAATGATGTGAAGTCCCTTGGATACCAAGAAGTCGAAGCTGTCAAGGCATCAAGGTGGCCTGCCCAGCCAACAACAACAAGTCCATCCAAACTCACCTAGAGATGAGGGGAACTGAAACAGCACTCAGAAATTTGGGCAGAAATTCTTCACCAGTTACAATGATCTCAGTACAGGCTGAGAAAAAATATCTTTTGGTAGTATCCAATGATTTAAGAAACAACCACACAGAGGAAGGACAGAAAGGCACACCACGGTATTTTGGGAAATACACTTCTCTCCATCACCTACTGTTAGCTCAAGAATAATCCAAAACCTTGGTCAACAGATGAAAAATTGCTTCTGCATGTTTAATGCAGAATCATCACAGAGTCAGTAGTTGAATTCATTAAGTACTTGACAGAGCAGTTGGGATCTCAGAGGTGAAGGCTGCCACCTCACCAGAAGACTGGAAAGAACTCAAGTGCAGCAACAATAACCACAGGAAGATCTTGGCAGAGAAGCACTGAAAAATGCACATTATTTTCCAAACAACAAAACAAACCTCAAGGATCTTTTAATGAACTAGCCACCCTCTCCCAAAATAAAGAAAAAAAAGGAAAAAAAAAAGGAATAGAATGCTCCTAGTTTCATCCCATGCTATGCATGGTGGGTGAGAAAAGGTCACCTCAGCACGAGATCCTTGCCACTAGAAGCAAAGAGCAGGAATGTCAGCTGGAAACCTCCTGATGTCTGAAAGAATATAAACTTGCAGGGGTGGGGAGAGGCAAGTTTTGCCTTAATCTACAAGTGCAGGAAGGAATTATGTTCTAAACATACCCAAAAGTGAGATTAAAACACAAACAAAATTAAATGTTGGGATCTAAAGCGGTAACTCAACTTCATTTTTTGTGAAAGACAAAAGAAGAGGAAAGTGGGAAAATGCCAAGGATGATGAGAAACACAGGAAAGGAGTTACCCCCAACCATGGCTCCAGCTCTGGCTCACAGGGTGCCATGGGGGAGATCTCCATGGGTGCCATGGGGGTTCCCCGAGGTTCTCCCTCCCAGAGCTGCCCGGCCAGAGCACAGCCATGGCAGCAGCACCAGCAGGGTGGGGCAAACTCGTAGGAGCAGCCAGGACAGCAAGGACAGCAAAGACTCTGCCACTTTGCAGACCTCCCAGCCTTTTGGAAGGTTGGGCTCTTGCTTACAGACAGTTTTGAGAGTGGCAACCTCATGTCCAGTCACAGCAACAGCATGTCATTGGTGAACTTCATCTCTGCTCCCCGAAAATGCATTGGCTGCTCCCTGGTAGCCAGGCCAAGTTCATGTGATGTATCCAAAGTTTACTGCTCCCTCCTGCTGCAGTAGAGTCTGAGAAACGGCAATAAAAGCAGCATGGACTTGTTCAGAGAAAAGCCATTTATTGAAAGAAATCCTCTATTCTTATAACTCAGATCGCTTGAAGCAGGACACAGGTATTGTTCCTTGCATGAACACTTCTCTCACACCATTGGTTAATTACACAGAAACCCATTAGGATAACAGAAGTAAAAACACCCTCTGTGAGATAAATGTTCCCAGAACACTTTCAGATAATTTACAAGAACTTTCCTTGGTTTCCCATGCTCTGACCATAAGAGGGTATGGTTCTCTGACTCTCACAGCTCTTGTTGTGGAAATTTTCCACAACCAGAGCTAAAAGCCGAGAATTTCCCTTTGACTAATTTTGTCAGAGCCCACACCCTCCCCTGATGTATCAACTACAAAGTACTTCAATGACCTTCAAACAGGTTGCCTCATTTTCTAAAATAAAGCAGTTCCAAGCTTTCACTTTCAAACCTCCAATCTTCAAAAAGGCAATGGAGAAACACTCCCAACTTTGTACTCCTTCAGCACAGGGACATGCTCTGCTGAGTGGACACTCACATTTCCTCAGTAGCTGTTTCCAAATAGTTCTGTGTTTAGAGAGGCCCTAACAGATGAGCCAACTCAGAATTATTTGCACTCAATGCAAGTCACAGTCTTTTTAACCAGTATGGATATTATCAGTAAACAGCCACAGTAAAAGAACAGCTTTTTTCCCAAATATTTGACATTACTCAATTCAAATTCACTGAGCTGTACGCACAGTTTTGTTTCAAAAAGCATTATGCAAAAGATAGGTTTAATTCCAAGCAACTTTCAGACTGCATATTTTAATTCTTATTTAAAGAAAGTGATTCTTAAAGGCTTGTTAACGTTAAAACATAATGGCTTAAGATTAGAGGTTTTATGCAGAATTTAGTACCTCTTTTTTGCTTAGCAGAAGACTGCGTTTTACATATTTATGCAACTAAATAGCTTAATTTTAAAACAAATTTTTAGCTTCCATGTTGTTAAAATAGTGACTGACATCTCCCATTTACTTGATGATACTCTTTATTTAGCTTTGCCAGGCTGCATGGTTGGAGATTCAAGTAAATTCAAATAAATATAGACAAGTTGTATTTTAAAATGTGTCATTCAATTAAAACATTAAATTTTGTTTTAAACACAAACCAGTTTTGACTATGCATTTGTGTTCCATTAATAGAAGCAAAAGCTTCTAATTAATAGATCTAGATTTCACTGGAACAAATAAATCTCATTGGCTGAATTTCTACTTGGAGAATAAATCTTTTTCTTCTGTTCTCTCAAGTCCCAGTTACATAACTTCAACCAAACTAGTAAATGAACAAAATTAGATTAAAAAACTAGAAAATATTCATTTTCTGTGTCTAGAGACAGCTAATCCTGAGAGAAAAAGGGTTAGAAGGTCAAGTTCCAGTGCCAAATGTTTAGCTGGTAACTTCCTCTCAGCTTAAGAGTTTTTACTTCTATTTATTTTGATTTTAAAAATGACCTGCAAACTACCCAAACTTCAAATACAAGAATATGATTTAGCAGATAATCAGTAACAAGCTTTAAAAATATGAAGTTTATTTAGGAAAGAAAACATTCAAGTAAAAACTGACTTTTCAAAACACTGAGTTTTCTTCCACCCTTAGTAACTGGAAACTTTCCGTGCAGCACAGAAAAACAGCAAAATCTTGGCACTTTTGAACTCTGCATTGTTTCTGTTTTCTAATTAAACCTTCAATTGGTTAAGAAAATCTGGACATTTCACTGTGATTATCAGAGAAAAATACTAATGCCACCTTTTTAACAGTTCACAGTAAGTAAAAGAGTAACATTGTCCTCTGCCTTCACTTGCCTTGCTTTTGTTCTTTACCACAGCTCAAGACTGAAGGGTGTTTGTTTTTTCCTAATATTCTGCTGTTTTTAAAAGAACCAGAAATTTAAAGTGATTTTCTATGCTAAATGGACCCTTGCACAACATCAGGTTGGACTTGATGATCTTGGAGGTCTTTTGCAACCTTAATGATTCCATGGTCACACAGTACCTATCCCAGAAGAGTTACCAAAAAAATTACAAGCCAGAAACACATTTCTGGCACTGTCATCCATACTTTAGCTCCTTTGGAACACCATTCACCATGTCTGAGCAAGAGCTTCTCAATAAAACACATCAAACTCAACAGCAAGTTCTATTTTGGATGTATTCATGAGAGAAGGAAAAAAAAATATTCAACTATTTTTCAAACACATGGGAGAACATTTAGTTTGATTTCTCAAAGGCACTGAACATCCCAGTTATTATAGGTCTTATGAAACTGGAGGCTTTACTCAGACATACAATGTCTGAAGGCAAAAAACAAAAAAGTTGCTCCTCTTTAAGAGTTCAAACCATTTTAGGATTAGAGATTAACAATGTGGAGATGCAGAGTGGAAGAGCTTAAAACCTTGTCTTCAGCACAACTTTCCATACATATATTAACAAAGCTTCACTGTAAGTCCTGGAAAATCCAAGGACCTTTTGACAGCAAATAAGATCTACAGGCAGAAAGCAGATTTAGTGCAGTTTATCAGTTCCTCTCCTTCCTCCAGCACTGATTTACGCCACTAAACAGAGGGAAAAAAGCAGTCAAAGACCCAAATTTTGCCAATAAAGTTCTTGGCCACAGGAGTCACTAAGAGGAGACATTTGGTCATAACTAAAGGAGAAAAGAAAAAAACCAAACTATTCTTTTCACTTCCATCCTCTTTATTGTAAACAAAGGAGTAACTGGGAAAAAAGCATTTTTTACCTAGCTTTTTGAGAAGCAAAACCAAGTTTTATAATCTTTCAGCACTTATTAAGATTATTGTCTCATTAAGCTGGGTGATAAACAAGTCAGTCTGGAATATTTTTCCTAAGAAATGTAATACAAATGTAACAGTTGTAACTTTTGGCTTTTCCAGGTGATTCTGTAAATGCTACTTCACCTACCCCACAGAAAGGTCCTCACACACATCATTCCCATTGCTGAAAATCATCCACAGACATATTCACTGCATTGTCAACCTCTGACAAATGTATAGCATCCTGTTAAAATTTACTTCTGAATTAAAAAAAAAGAAAGAAATGGAAGAAATGTAGAAAAACTTAGGCCACCATCCCAGTTAAATACTGTTTAACTCAGGTGCATCACATGTTCATTCTCTACAAGTTAAAAACACAGAATGGTTTGGGTAGGAAAGGACCTTAAAGATCATCTAATTTCAACTTTCTGTTGACTGATTACTATCAACAACTCACCTCAGGCATACACAGAATTCCCCAACTTCCATGCTCTCCATTAGCTCTCAAATTAATTGTATTTCAAAACAGAGTCACATTATTTGGCTGTGGGTCAATAGAAACTGCAAATATCTGCTTCTTTCGAAGTCCTACCTTGGTCAGAAAGGAAATCCAGCATGGTCTGGAGCAGGAAGGAGAGATGCCTCACACACAGGGCAGGATTGCCCATTCTCCTGGAAGCATAGACGAGTTCATGGAGCAAACGCATCTGCACTGCAGCCCATCCCCTGTGAGTTCCTGGAGAGAAAGCAGGTATTTAATGTATTTTAAAGCTGGAAATCATCACAAACCCATTGATTTTGGTTTTCTTCACATGCTAAGCAGTAATTTTATGGCAGTGATACCAATCACCCGATGGTTGATACAAAATCCAAATCTTGTATTCAAGACAGAAATTAGGATTGTTGTGTCTGCTTGAATATCTAAACATGAAATTAAGTTTTGTTTTATATGCTTGTCTATCAACTAATAAATGTAAGATTAAAATTCAGAAGATGAAGTTAAGACTTCCCATGAAGCAAAACCAAAATGATACAGAGAACCTTTAAAGTTTCTTTTTTTTTTTTTTTAATTCTCTGGACAAATTCACATGAGATTTCATACAGAAATTGAAGTCATAGAATCACAGAATGGTTTGGACTCATTCCAACTCCTAGCCATAGGCAGGGACACCTTCCACTAGACCAGGTTGCTTAAAGCCCCATCTAACCAGGCCTTGGACACTTCCAGGGATGGAGCAGCCACAGCTTCTCTGGGCAACCTGTGCCAGGGCCTCACCACCCTCACAGGGAAGAAATCTCTTCCTAATATCCAATCTCAGCCTACTCGCTGTTAGTTTGAAGCCATTCCCCCTTGTCCTGTCACTCCATGCCCTTGTGAAAAAAAAAGACCTTGTAATTCTTAACTCTCTTTAAAGATCAAGCATGATATATTTTCTCTAAATGCTTTCCTGGCCAATAAAAGCAATAAAACTTTAGAACATGAGAGACATATCCTTATTTTCAGTCTTTAAAACTAAGTTTCAGACTATGAATTAATTCATACTTGCAGAGTATCTGTGGAAAGAATAAATAGATCATCATAACATAACCTTCCTTTCACAACCATAATATGCAGCACTCTTCATGACGCTTAACCTGCTTTTAGTAGTAAGCAAGAGCAATAATTTTTAACTAACAGATATTTCAAGACATGCAATACTTCATAAACTTCAACAGCCTTCCTTCTAATATCACCCATCAGCATTTGGCAAACTGTTTTAGGAATATTTACTGCAACCAAACCTTGAGAGTTTATATTTTGAGAGTCTCATTATTTTTCATGTGTGAAATGTCATTTCTATCTTAGAGTTTAGACTGATCTTTCCATATGTCTCTAAAAGAGCCATTTTGGGGGTAAAAATCAGACAAAGCATTTGAGTGCAACATGAAGGTAAGGTAAAAATGAAAGATAAACACTAATCATTTCATTTTTTTGCTTCTTTAATCATCATTTTCTGCAGAACTTCTACAACCTCTTCTCCCAACACAGTCCCATCCCAGGCCACATCATATTTTTCCCAGCACATTCCCTCTTCCTAGATTAGATTCTTTGCATCTTTCCACCCAGTCCACTTGGCATTTTCTACCTCCTCTCACACATAATTTGACTGCTAAATCACAACAGTTAAAAAAACCCCAACACTAACCATCTACAAATACAGCTCAGCCCATCACTTCCTGCTCCTCTCCTGCAGTTAGAATATTTAGGGAATGGTCCCCAAAACTGCTGCTATAGAACACAACAAAAAGTTTTGGGAAGGTTTTTTCAAAAGGAGCTGCGAAGCAGCATTTTAGTTGTCTCTGATCTAATTTGTGGAAAAATGTGACATACTTGACCCTACTAATTACATTGTATGTATGTATGTGTGGCTACATACAAAAATACATACTTTATGTGTGTCTATATACAAAAATATGTCAAAGGCCTTTTAATCTTTCATTATAAGATCAAACAAAAGAAATGCAATTTCTGATACAACAGCTGAAGGCACTTTAACTGAAAAAACCTCCAAAATAATATATGACCTTTTTTATGTACTTAGAAGCATATTATCAAAACAATGACTCTTTTGAAAAACATGAAAAAATAAGTTTTTTGAATAAAACAATTACGTCCTGCAAACAGGGAACCACAGTAATAGGTTCAGCAGTGGCTTGCAGAAATTTGGAATTATTGGAATGACAGTAAGAAAAACTAAAGGTACAGTGTTAAACAACTGCTTTATCTGTTAGTGATTGGTAAATCATTTAGGTTCAATATGAAATCTCTCAATCATTATGGAAAACCAGCTAAGTGCCCAGTTGTGGTAATCCCCACTGACCTTTGCTGAAGTCCTGAGGGTCCAGGGAGAGGCTGTAGCCAGGCAGAGTCTCCAGCAGCAGTTTGTAGCAGGCCCTCCAGCCGGGCTCAGGGATGCTGGGGGCCGCGCACTGCATGGCCGCGATGCGCTTGAAGAACGCCGATTTGCGGTGGAATCCGATGCGCTCGTACAGCTCCGACAGGATGCTGTAACGCTGGATCTTCTCCTCTTCTGAGAGCTGGAGTTTGGAGGGAAAAGAGGAAAGGAGTGGTTTTTATCAAAGATTTAAAGTGCTGAGTTTCAAAAAACCAACAGGAGGGAAAATGCAGACGTTGGCGCTGCAGAAGGGGATTTGCACATAGCCAGGCATGACAGCTTCTACAGCCGGGAAGACTTAAGCTTGGTTCAACTGTTAACAAAAACTGCAAAGATGGAGTTCTGTAGCTTCAACTTTATTTGTCAGTGGTACTAACAAGTAAACAGTCCAAACAGCTAAACAGCTCCACACCAAATGGAAGATATTTAACATGATATTCATGAGAATGAAAGGAGTGCACAAATATGCCACTTCCAAGATGTACTGATTCACTAAGATTTTCATCCCTTTAAGATTAAATCTAACCTTGAAATCTCAGGCTATGAAAGCAAGAAACTAGTCTCGATTTTTATGTCTCTAATCTTGTAAACCACAAAATTTTCATTCCATGGAACTGTACTGTGATTTATACACTGTGAGATTGAATCACAGAATCATAACATGGTTTAGGTTGTAAGGGACATTAAATATCATCTTGTTCCACCCTCCTGCTGTGGGCAGGAACATCTTTTTCTAGACCAGGTTGCTCCAAGCCCCATCCAACCTGGCCTTGAACACTCTCAGGGATGGGCATCCACAGCTCCTCTGGCAAACCTGTGCCAGTGCCTCACCACTGCCTCGCACGAAGCAAGTTTTGGAGGGCAGAGTTTAATGGAAGCTTTTCCCAACAATGGAAAAATAATGTTAAAGTAGAAATACGTCATAGAAAGACACAGATCCAGATTTCTTCACTGGGTCAAGTACTGGAACAGTCTGCCCAGGGATATGGTGGAGTTACCATCCCTGAAGGGCTTTGAAAGATGTATAGATGTGGCACTTGGGGACATGATTTAGTGTTAGCCTTGGCAGTGCTGGGTTAACGGTTGGTCTTGAGGTCTATGCGACCTAAACAATCCCATGATACATATGCACACTGCCAACAAGTGAAGTGCAATTTAGTTAAAGCTCCATTAGGCTTAAAGCTGAAACAAACTTGATAAGGAACAACAACCATGTGCTTCTTTAGTTTATCAGTGTATTGGCATAAGTCACAGGCAACTTAATTCTTTTCCCCTCTGGCCTGGATGATAATCTTGCTTTGGTGTCAGCCAGTCAAGAAGAAACTGCTACAGAAACTCTGGGTGATTACTATTTAATGTCCCAGGAACCAGCAGCACAGAGCAATGCTGACACCTAGTGCACAGGATCTGGCAAACAAAGGCAATAAAACGTACTTTAAATGACTCTAAAGCTGCCAACACGTTTTGCAAAGGCATTTCAAGTGACAAACTTCACCCAAAAATAGCCCTAAAGGACAGAAACAGAAACTCATTCTTCAAAACTGGAAGTATCAATCAGTGTGTTTAACTTTAGACACTTAAAGGCTTGGACAGTCAAGGGAAGGTGCTCACCACACTGGTTGCTTTTACAGAAATGGTTAGGTCTTGCAAGCAGAGCTTCAAAATGTCTTTTAGTCACTTAAGTCCTGATACAATTACAAAAAGTAGTTTGTTCTCAAAGGTCACTTCTAATTTTGGGCGTAGGGATATGAGACACATCAAAGAGGAGTTTTCAGAGGACACCATGACCTTATCTGACAGTTCAAATCTCTGTACTTCAGGATGTGAAGAGATACACAGAGTAGCAAAGTGTTTTAGAAAGTTTCAGACAATTTTGAAGCTGAAGTTACTATTTTCTTCAGAACTGACAACAGAAGACAGTGCCTGATGCAAAAGTACCACCCATCCCTGAAAAAGACCAAGCCCTGTACCAAGAGTTGTGAAAAAAGGCAATTGCACCAAGGTGAAAACTTTCAAAAATCAATGCAGCTGGAAAGAACAGACAGCACAAAAAGAAAATACATAAAAATGTTAAAGAAGTTTTTCAGAGTTCCCACAGGCAATCACTCAGAAAGAACACGAGGCATCAGACTAAAGTTACCCATTTATGCCATTTTTAATAGGTTAGAACAAGAAAAAATATGGCAGCAGAGATGAAAAGGGCACAAGCACATGGTCAGGAAACAAAGCACAAAAGCTGTAAAAAAACCTACCAAAAGCTATTCCTTAAATACAAATACTGACAATGTTCACACACCTTTGGCAGCTAAATTTTTTAAGATCAAAAAAGACAGGATCATGCTATTTAGGTAGCCAGGAGTACTCACTAATAATTGGAATAACTATTGGAGACAGAGCAGATTCCCAGGAAGTTTTACTTTTATCATATCTGAGCAAGTTTTTAGCACTGTTATAGAACTTGTTGCTTAACGGTTGTCCCCCAAGTTACTCAAATATTTTTCTCAGTTGCAGGAAACTTTTTTCATCACCACAAAGACACCAAAATTGCATTTTCCCTGAGAACACACAGGTATGTGTTACCATTCAGGAATTTAAAAGAAGAAAACAAGAGAAAAATGCCACATAGATACTCCAAGTACTTAATTTTGGGAAGATTGCAGCAGGCATTCTGCAGGCCATGGGTGTAGCATTCACAAACATCTTTCCTGACCCTACAAATTTATAAAAGCTTAATGCCTGTGAAGAGGCTGCAAAACAGCCATCACCTGAAGCACAGCATTATTTCCACCTGGTTAATTTTTATTTAACTGCTCTACCAAACCCAGTTACAACTGCACCTGGAAAGGCTGTGGGTCAGTATCCAAGTAACAGAGCCACGTTTTTTCTCAGGCTTGTTTCAGGACAGGCTTTCAAGAATGCAGCTTTTTATTTGTTTTTTAATTAGTCCTTACTACATTAAAATTTTATAATCTTACTTTCTCTGTAATTATATTTTACAATTTATTCCTCATAACTGGATGCAAAGTTAAGTCTTATTAGCCTGCAGCTCATCAGAAAATACCAATTACATAATATTACTAGACTGAGTATGAAATTGAATTTATGGATAGGAACTAGTTTTCCTGTTTATGAGTCTTACAGTTTAACCTGTGAGGTGTTTTTACTGCTGTAGAATATTGGTTGTGCTGATGTTCTATTTACCTGCAAGTGAAAAACAGTTTATTTTGTCAGCTATCACAGGATGACTCCTCCTCTGAGTTAGTCCAAATGATAAATACAACTATTATTTGTTTCCATGCTTTATACAGTAAATCTTAAAAAGCTGCAAATACAATTCCCACCCATACCTCTCTTTACAGAAAATGCGTTTCCCATCCCTGGGGAAAGCCTGGAAAGATTATCCTACTCTTATTTCACATAATAATGCCAAATTGCTCCCCAGCCACACAGAGATCCCAGTCTGTACTGGTTTAGGCTGTAGTGGCTGCAAGTTCACTGGCAGCTTAGATCAGGGCATGTTTTTCATGTTGCCAAGGTTTGTGCTTGTGTATTATTAGGCAATATCTATCAGCTGTTGAAGTGTCAAGTACTTTACCATGCACTGGGTGCTGGGGGTTAGGATTTTTCCTTTTGTTTCTTTCTCTCATGGAATTTTGTCCTATCTGTTGCTAAAAGACATTGACCAGCACTCAACAGAGACAGAAGAAATGGCCAAGGTGAGGAGGGGTGCAGCTGGCTTCCCTCTTACCTGGAGGTTTTCTCTTTGCAAGAGCAAAGATGCCTCAAGATTTTGACCAGGGGGTAAGGGGTTGGGCTTGGCTCCTCACTCTCTCTTGGCATCAGAGAAGAGACAGGCTGCGTTTGCTGAGGGAAGAATTCGCCACCACTGTGGGGTTCTGTCTACTGCTGTCTTGTCCTTCCATGAGTGGAGCTTTGCTTGTAGATCAGCTGTTGTACTGAGACTTTACTAATACTCATTCTGACTGGAAAGGACCCTCACCATCTGTTCGGATGCCTCAGGAAAACCTGGGACCCCGACCGAAACCCCTTCCTTGAGAGCACATCTTNGCTGTGGGAAGAATTCGCCACCACAGCAGGGTTCTGTCTACTGCTATCTTGTCCTACCGTGAGTGGAGCTTTGCTTGTTAGATCAGCTGTTGTACTGAGACCTTATTAATACCCATTCTGACTGGAAAGGACCCTCACCATCTGTTCGGATGCCTCAGGAAAACCTGGGACCACAAGTGAACCGCCTTCCCGGAGAGCACATCTCCCTGGCTGCATGCAGCAGGTGCTACCAAGAAGCATGGCTGCCACTGCCTTGGTTTCTTCACTGCACTCTAACCCAGCATCCTGTGTCCACCCGGCTCCTGCTAAGGCTGTGGAGTTTTCTGTTACATTTTGTTTGTTACTCTGGGCTTTGCTTGTCCTAGAACTGCTCCGAGGTTCCTGCTGCAGCCCCTTTCGCCATCCAGCCTGCCCACTGTCAAAAACCAGGCTGCTGGAATTGGCTTTTGCACTTGATGATTAATTAATAAGGAGAATCAAGGTTAATGTGTAGTGTTGATTATTGTTTACTAGAATAATGAACTGTTGAGGGGAATTAGAGTTAGGGACAGTTGTGATTGGGTTTAGTTAATCCCTTTTTTTTTTTTTTGTTTATTAATAAAGTTGATATCGGTTATAGTTTGAGTTAATAAAATATGCTAATGATGGGGAATGTTGGAATGTTCTGTAAGACCAATGATGTAATTGAAGGAGGATGATGTAATGGAATGAGGCTTTAGCATGAAGGGATAAACACAGGAGAATTATTGGATGAAGATGAAGCCACTAACGTGCCCCAAGACAACTGGGAACAAGCGAGGAGCCAACAGGAACGACTGACCCAACCTCCAGCAATCATCTCAACCTGAAGGGAAGGGTTTAGGGGAGGTGATGGGTGAGGTTTAGGAGTATAAAATGTAGTGTCATAACCCTCGAGCTCTGTCTGGCTGTGGACTAGCAGTGCCACATGCAGCGCAGTGTCTCACTTTGTGCTAGGGCAGA